>CM034361.1:35677321-36154878 GCA_019925275.1 Mytilus edulis | reverse complement strand
ACTAAGTTCTGGATCATGGAAAGCAATCAGATGAGAAAATACACAGAGGTATTCTGAAATAAAAATATTAATTTTTTGACTAATCTGTAGCACTTTATATCATAATTTTTATCACTATACGAATTAGTGTATTTTTTCAGAATGTTAAAGAAAGATAAATATATAACTGCAGAAAAGAGCAAACATGCCATAATATTTTCAAACTGCATACTGTGGATTAATTTGTTTTCGTGGGTACCAATTTTCGTGGATTGAGGAAAACTTGCATTTTCGTGGATATTTGTGATTTTGAGGTTTTAAATAGTCTGCATAAACTCCTATACACAATTTGTAATCCGTTGGACATTTGAATTTGTGGTTTTGGGGTGACCACTAAATCCATGAAAAATGTGTATCCAACGAATAATGATGAATGCACAGTACTTCATATCTCATATACAGATGCTAAAAAATAATCGCATTAAAGTAAACACATTGCAACAATAACCAGTATATTGTCAGTAATATTTATAGATTATCGTTGATCATCTCAAAGAGATTGATTTTTTCGCTTGAGCCGGGACGGCGAAAGCGAGAAAGGCAATCGAGTTGAGATGACCAATAATAATCTGTTTATCGCTATTTTACCTATGACTACGTTGTCAATTTCATATCAATTTCGTTAGCAATGCCACGTACCTGCTTAGTTTCTAGCGATAATTTTCCATCTCAAGCGAGTAGCATGATATGAAAAATTATCATAAAACAAGAATGTGTCCATAGTACACGGATGCCCACTCACACTATCATTTTCTATGTTCAGTGGACTGTGAAATTTGGGTCAAAATTATAATTTGGAATTATAATTAGAAAGATCATATCATAGAAAACATGTGTACTAAGTTTCAAGTTGATATAACTTTAACTTCATCAAAAACTACCTTGACCAAAAACTTTAACCTGAACTTCGCACTATCATTTTCTATGTTCAGTGGACCATGAAATTGGGGTAAAAACTATAATTTGGCATTAAAATTAGAAAGATCATATCATGGGGAACATGTGTACTAAGTTTCAAGTTGATTGGACTTCAACTTCTTCAAAAACTAAATTGACCAAAAACTTTAACCTGAAGCGAACGGACGGACGCACGGACGAACGGAGGCACAGACCACAAAACATAATGCCCCTCTACTATCGTAGGTGGAGCATAAAAAGATCAAAGGAAAAATGCACAAAATAGAGATAAATCATATTCTCATTGAATTTAAAAAGAATGACAAAACATGGTTACTTTCTTACTTTTTTTTACAAAATCTTCCCATAGAAAAATGATCTATGAATAGTTTTACATTTTATAGGTTACAGTATAAGTTTTGCTCATTGTTGAAGGCTTAATTTAGATTTAAGCAATCAAATATGAAAATTGTACACATAAATTACCTTGTATAACAGCAGAGTTATCCTTCATGAAGAAATTATGTAAATACTTTGGTATAAAGGCTTGGAGACAGGAAAAAGCTAATGCTACAAATATCAATTATAAATTATATATATATATATATATATATATTTTACTATGTTCCACTGGCTAAATCTAAATCTTTTTGTAAAATTATAACAACAAAAGTACAATGTATTATACATAGCTTCCTAACTTTATTTTTTTCTAGACAAAAGGAAATATGAAGATGTATATGGATACAAGATGGCATCTCCCTTTTGCAGATATATCAAAGACATTTTTTTCTAATGGCAAAATTCTTGTACATATATGGACAAAACCATTACTTTATTCCAGAGCTAGTAATGCGCAAAGATCTGAATTTTAAAATTAAAAAGCACTGTTTATTCAATAACATTTTTTTAGGGAAAACAAAAAGATGTTGACTTGACCAAACTTTTTGTTTATGTTTTACACAGATCTCCTTTTAACTCTTGAAAACTTATATCTCTTTGAATACTCAAATTAATGTTTGACCGTAATCTGGTCCTTGTACTTATTTTCTTTATTTGATACAGATTCAGATCAAGCAAAATTAAGTTAGACACTCCTTCAAATTTTCCCATAGTCAAGTTATTGTAAAAAATAATTATTTGATTATAGTAAAATTTCAATATGCACATTACCAATCATTAATAAAAACAAATTTTCAGAAAATGATTGAATACAGAATTCAATGTCAAGCAAAAAAAAAAAAAGAAAACAGTTGCTACAAAATGACACAGTCAAAATTGTAAGAGCAGGTTATAAAAAATGTGAATTGAAATGTTAGAACAGCAAAATTATACTTTTTTGGGTATGAATTAAGCACAATCATCTCTCATCTCTATCCCCCACACTTAATTCACAGCATGTACACCCGAAAAGTATATGATTAATATATATACCTTCATCATTGAAGTTGAGAGCTAAGAAAGGAGCACATAGTGAGTCTAATCCCTGCCAATACACATATTGTGGATTATAGTACACCCATGCCTTGAGAACTCGTTTAAACTTAGCATGTGCTGTAGGGGATGATAGTAGCTGGTGATACTGATGACATCTTGGAATATCTACCTCAATCTGTCAAGTTAATTATTCTAGATATTAGCTCACATTATTATTACTGGTATATGACTGTAAAAAAGACTTTAGCAATACAAATGCAAACAATAATACTTCATCTTCTTTTTAAGAACTCAGGGGCATCAGCCAGGACTTAGTAGACACACAGGCATACATACAGCCAAAACTATAACAATAAGTAATATTGATAGTCATACTAAAGATACACATACAGGTAAGGTGCACAATGACATATTGGTATCTTAGTGGTCCAGGTACCTGGTATCAAACACCTGTACATTTACAATAATTTTATGTTTGTCTGTTATTTCAGGAAGTAAGACCATTTTCTTTATACTTTTATTATTGGTCATCATATAAAACATTTGACATTACTGATTGCTTGGCCAATGTAATAAGGTCAACCAACAAAAAATAAGAGTCTGTCTAAATAAATATTTGAATCACATGTCATTTTGTTAAAGATGCAAGCAAATAAAGGACTGCTGATCCAACGCCTCTGAAGTTTCATGTAGGTAGAGATTCCTTCAGTGGATAATGAAGTAAAATACATTTGTTATCTTCTTCTTCACTCTGTTACTTTTCTACTTGACACTGTTTTTTATTGACATCAAAACCATAAAAACCAACTACAGAAAAAAATAGTGCACTTTAACATGTTTAGGTAATCCACTTTTTCTTTATTATCAAATAATTGATACTAAAAGAAAACTACAAATGCGTCATTCAATTACTTGACAGAATTCTGTTACTTAACATTTTTTTGTTGCTGTTGTTGTTGTTGTTTTGTTACTGCGTAGAATCTTATTGACAATTCTGTATTTTACATTTTACTCTTGTGCATACAATATGATGTTTGGAGCGCTCGCAGTTATTGTGTTTGTATTCTTAGTGAGTGACTGTCATTCTAAATCTATTCAGCAACAAAATGTTTCGGTTGATGAAACCCAGGATGAACGAATTTTTGCACTCGAGAGTACCATTAAAAAATTGGAAACCATAGTTCAAAATGTGACAAAATCAAAAGGTAATATTCATAGCCTTATGTTCTGTTTAGACTGACAAGAATGACATCAAGATGCCTTGAACAAAGAATTGATAATAAATCACAAAACACATAGGATTACAACATGGTTTCATAACTATATATATATATATAAAGACTTTATATTTTAAACTTTGAGACCTATTTTTATTTCTATTTGCTCAGATAAGTAAAATCGTTTGTAAACATAAAGTTTAGAGGTACTCAATATTTGTCGATCCCTGATATTCAAATTTCAAAATATTAAAATGATCAGTTAACCTAAAGATATCTATCAACAGTTAGCCTTTAACGATAACGCTTCACATTAAGTCAAACTCTATCTTTCATACATGTTTTAATTATGATAAGATAAATATTTAAAGTTATGTGGTTAGTCAAATGATGAAACTAATATTTTGTTTGTTTTTTGTAGATCAATCTGAGCACCCTGTGATGTTTTACGCAAAAATAGCTAACAGAGGTTTTATATTACAGACATTATCGACAGTTGTGTTTGAAACCGTGGTCTTAAACATCGGCGACTATTATGATAAGTATGATGGGATTTTTGTTGCCCCAAGCAAAGGCGTCTACATGTTTTCGTGGACTGTGTCTATTGATGTTGGGGATTATGTTGTAACTGAACTTGTAGTTGAAGATAAAATAATATCAACCGCTGGAAATACTGATACCAGTGGGGGACATCATTCTGCCTCGATGACGGCATTGTGTAGAATGAAAAAAGATGAGCATGCTTTTATCAGAACCGCAAATCATGGTGGTACAAATTACATTTATAGCCATTCTAACTATCCACAAACATCGTTTCTAGGAATGCTTGTATATGATGAAAAATGAACATTTAATTACGAACTTTGATACTGAAATCGGTGTTTATAAAATGTTGCTAGAGCATCACGCAAGAAAAGTTTCACGATAAATAGAGTATTAAAATGTTGCTTGAAACATGAAAGTTGTGAAACGTTTATGAGTGGATTCTTTGCTGTTAAATTATAGTATGTGCTTTCGTATATATATGCAGCGATAACATAATTGTATTACAATAGACAGTACATAAGTAACATGAAAAACAAATAGATATTGTTTTATTTAAGTTTACTGCTATAAGGTTTTTGGCAATCACTTTGAATTAAAAAATGTATCTTCTTCTTGCATAACTCTTAATCTTTAGTTTAAACATATTCATTTGTAGTGGATTGGGAAACAAGTTTTGCAACTTATAATTACCCCTTTCCACTTTGCAGGTGCGAGTGCTGCCTTTTTCTAAATCTACAATCTTTGGCATCATGGCATTAGTTCTTTCCCGTTTTGAATTCAACCGCTTCTCAAAATTTATATTTTAATTTGAATAATAATAACAGCCATTAATAAACAATGAGTTTAAGTGTGTGCAATAGGTCAGAGGCCATAGGTTCGATATTGTCTGGTTTAGACAAAAAAGTGAGAAATGAACGGGAAAAGCATCAAAGAGACAACAACTGGACTGAAGAACAGTACATGCATGTATGTGTCATCAAATTGACAATTTAAGTTGCTTTTTACGAAGGTATGCAGGGTTGTCAAAATAAATAAATAAATAAATCTAGATACCACTAGATTGACAACAACACTTAAGTAATCTGCAAATATATTTTAAAAGACAACATGTTTGGCTTATTAGATTGGCGTCATCAAGACCTCAGATGCAAGCAGTTAATTGTTCACAATATATTATAATTACATTCATTATTGAATAGTACCTGTCTATCAGTAGGAGTGGCAGTTTCTTTGTCAATAGAGCTGTACAAACTGTGAATATCACCCTAAAGCAAAAATAAATTTATGAGTGAAAATGTACTATACTTTTTTTTCAAAAGTTATTGTAATGAGCTCAATGTTTTGGCCAATGGCCTTATTCAGAATAGTTTCCATCATAAACTATGCTTTTCTTCACTTTTGTAGCTTTTCTAATATTAGTCACTGTTAAAAGTTAATGGCTTAAAAGTACTGTACATTTTTTAAAATACATTGAGTAATAGATAAGAATACCTTTCTCCAAATTCAAAGGATTTTCTTTTTTGGACAAAAAAAACCCATTTTTTTTCATTTATCTCTTTTAATGAAGTATATAAACAAACCTCAACTTCCAGTATAGCAGCCCAAACATGTGCTCTGACATGGGGAGGAATATCTGTCCTTGCTTCCTTCCATACCCTTGCTCTTGTATAGGGGTAGGCTTTCAACAACCTCTCATATAATATCACTCTGTGAAACTAAATTGAAAGAGTCATACAGATGTTATATGTCTAATATCTAATAAAATACAATAGACATTACTAAAAACAAAATGAATAATTATGATATGGGTACATGTATTTCAAATTTCATAGCAATAAAATCTCTATTTGCTTTTGATCAAACATTTTATGAAGTATAAATATATAGGCACCGTAAAGTTTCTCAAAAAGAAAATCATCCAATAAAGAGTTAAAAGTAATAAACACTGATTACTACTCTACCATTTCACAAAAAAATCCTCTATGAACAAGCATTCTGGGGATAATTCAAAGTTCACTAGAAGCAGGAATATACAATGAGTTTACACTATATGGAACAAGCAATTGATTAAAGAGGTCCTGTGAATTTTTCAATTCATATTTCAAAAGATTTGTAACTAATGATATAGATCTTACTATATCATGCTTCTCATTATAGCTTAAACATTACTCCTCTTTTAAAATTCAACATTTGGTGATATTATTGCTATAAATGTATTTGAGGCAAGAGTGCACACACTGAAATGTCTCGCCTTCTTTACTAATCATTGATATTATGTTGATAGTCCTAAATATAAAGCTTTATTACAACTGTCACATAAACTTGACATTAAACCAGAAAACTAAAAAAATACCAATGAACCATGAAAATGAGGTCAAGGGCAGATGAACCATGTCAGACAGACATGTACAGCTAACAATTCTTCCATACAAGAAATATAGTTGACCTATTGCTTATAGCAAGAAAAACAGACCAAAACATAAAAATTTAACACTGAGCAATGAAACTGTAAAATGAGGTCAAGGTCAAATTAAATCTGAACGACTGACATATAGATCATAAAATATTTCCATACACCAAATATAGTTGTCTTATTGCATATAGTGTTAAATAATAAGACCAAACTCAAAAACTTATCTTTGACCACTTAACCATGAAAATGAGGTCAAGGTCAGATGACACCTGCCAGTTGGACATGTACACCTTACAGTCCTTCTATACACCGAATATACTAGACCTATTGCTTATAGTCTCTGAGATATTGACTTGACCACCAAAACTTAACCTTGTTCACTGATCCATGAACTGAGGTCGAGGTCAAGGTCAACTGAAAACTGTCTGATGGGCATGAGGACCTTGCAAGGTACGCACATACCAAATATAGTTATCCTATTAGGCCACACCAATTTGATTCCTTGTTCGATGGACCTGCCCGCACCTATTTTTTTCAAAACAGAATTTTTTTAATTTTTTTATATTCCCGCAACTATCTATAGCCGCTGCATGTTTATGCACCTGTCCTGATTGATTCAGGGGCCTGTCGTTCAGTATCGTTTGTTGATGTTGTTCATTGGTATTTTCCCGTTTGGATATATAAATTAGATCGTTGGTTTTCCTGTTCGAATTATGTACGCTTATAATTTTGGGATCCGTTATAGCTTGCTGTTTGGTTTGTATCAAAGCCCTGTGTAAAAGGCCGTACTTTGACCTGTGTTTGTTATTGTCAGGTTGAGAACAACCCTCCCTCATACAAGGGGTCATTTTACTGATGTAGAAAAGAAAATAGAAATACCAAGGATTTGTATAGTTCTTCTATACAAAACCTTTGAAGATCTTTGAAAACTTAGAATTTTGTACTCAAAAAGAGGAGAGTTACATCATATTTTAAACAACTTTTTTTAAAAGAGGGGTCCACTTATTTTGAATAATATTAAACTGTTAAAGTAAATGTGTTAATTTAACATGGTTAAAGTCCAGGAATATTACAAAATTCTTGGACATGTTTTGACCATTTAAAACTAGATAGATATATAGTTCTTTGAGAAAATATGAGCCCTTTTGTACAAACAAATATATTATAACTTATATTGATCCCTCATAAAACATGTAAAAGGGATATTTATAACATTAATGGGTTGCCCCCAAACTGATTATGACTTGGATGGAGAATTGTCTCATTGTCAGTCACACATACATAGACCAGATTTAATTATTTCTTGGTGAACAGGGAAAAAATACTTCAAAAATTAAAGAAATGTAAAAGCACAAGTTATAAATCAAGTTTTATTATTGTCAAAACCTACTATTTTATGTTTACATTAAAAAAATATAATCGCTCGCCTTTACTTTTCAAGCTTCGCCTCAAAAATTTGCAAATTAAATATTTTTTTATTAAAATTTTCAAATCGCTCGCTCGCCCAAAATTTTGGAG
Source organism: Mytilus edulis (assembly GCA_019925275.1). Lineage (NCBI taxonomy): Eukaryota > Metazoa > Mollusca > Bivalvia > Mytilida > Mytilidae > Mytilus > Mytilus edulis. The sequence continues at coordinate 36,146,811 of CM034361.1, read as the reverse complement.
TCCAAAAATCCGTAGAACAAGAAATTAAATTGGTGTGGCCTTACTTATAATAAGAGAGAATTTAACTTGACAAAAAATCTAAACTTTTTTTTTCAAGTAGTCACTGAACCATGAAAATGAGGACTATGACATTGGACATGTGACTGATGGAAACTTCGTTACATGAGGCATCTATATACAAAATATGAAGCATCCAGGTCTTATTCTTTCTAAAATATAAAGCTTTCAAGAAGTAAGCTAACGTCGCCTCCGCCGCGGATCACTATCCCTATGTCAAGCTTTCTGCAACAAAAGTTGCATGCTCGACAAAAAAAATCATGTCAGACAGATTGGTGTCTGTTCAACTAATTGGTCGAAATAAGCAGCTGTATGGGATTTTTTTTATTTGTTACTATGACCATATAGCTCTAGTATTTAACAACAATAAATATTTATATACAATATTATAATGTACCTACCTGGTATTCTACATCCTTTTCCCTGATAATTAATGGCAGACTGGCTGTTTCTAACAAGTCAGCAGCACTTGAGGATTTAGGCATTCTCTTAAATTCTGTCATACTGTTTGTAGAACATAATTCATATAACAATAAGGAGATGTGATATTATAGCAAACGAGACCAAAGTAAATGTAACCAAATAAATATTAAAAAGTACAACATGTAAAATTATGCTTTTTTTCAAAGAATCAAACATATTTGTTTTAAACTGTGAAAATGTATAAGGAATATGGTACGAAATAAGAAAATATTTCAAAATCAGAGAATGCATGTTTTTCCCATGGTGTACGTTATTATAATGGAACAATTATTAAGTGACTTACTCATCATCTGTGTGAATTAGTGGGTAATATGCTTTCTCGTCAACCTCTGATAGTCTCTACAAATAATATAATTATATTTTAATTCCAAAATTACTGATGGTCAACAATTCATTAGAAAATGCTGTCAGAATTTCCCAAACATTTCAAAATATCATAAGCTATGGCTGAATTCAAATAATACAAGCAAAAGATATAGTGTCTATTAAGATATGAAAATATTTGCCTAGCAAAGTCAACTGAATGAATATTCATTCTTTACAGTAGTAATGAATATTCATTCTTTACAGAAGTAATGAATATTCATTGTTTACAGTAGTAATGAATATTCATTCTTTACAGTAGCAAGTATTTATCACCATACATCTAGGACATTTGCTATTCCTCTTTTCCTACTTTATATTGTAATATTTTGAAGTGTATTTTGAAAACATTACAAATTTCCTATTGCCTTCATAAATTGTTGGTAAAATACATAATTTTCTCTTACATTTCTAAGTTGTTCCTGAGATAGTACTACAATAGTGTTGTCCAGTAACTCGGCTCTATCTCTTTTCTGTCCAAATACATCACCATCACCAGTGCAAAAACTGTAAAATTTGAAATAAATTGTGTAAAAAGTATTTTATATTTTTTTGTCACAGTTGTTTTTTGTTTTGGTTTTTTTTTGGTTTTTTTTTATATATATATATGACAACTTTATAGCATCACTGTATTGGCGTGGCACATTTTGAAGTTGTTCAAAAAACAAGAAAAGTTACAAAATTCTTAACTTAATTGTATTTGTTTAAAAACCTATGAAATTTACATAAATCAAAATTCTGCTAAACATTTTAGACCAGCATTTAAGCACAAAATTTGTTTCACATGTTTTGACAAAAAATATTACTCCGACTTACTTTGGTATTAATGTTACAGGTGGTTTTGTTTTGACTAGACCCTGTGACTTGAGAACTCCCTCTAAATCTCCACCAGCCAACCTCCAGAGGTAGTACACCTCATCCATACTTCTTTCTGATAAATGATCTACAAAAAATATTGATAAGTTAAAAATCATCACATGTTGTTATCTAAAATAATCAGTTTTTTTATTTCTGACCTATTCAAATGGCATATTTTACATATCTTATTTCTACTGTGTATTTTCTTTTAAAGACCCATCTAAACATTTCAATTCTCATTTAGAGTTAAATTTTACCATTTGACATTAAAAATTTATAGTAGTCTTTGGGGAAAATGCAAGTACACATCAGTTTTTCCTGTACAGATACCATTCTTCCATGTAATGCTGCTTAGGTTGCAGTTGCTCAATAACAAAAATGCTTGGACATCAGACATTTGGTTGAGAAACAGCTAATACAAAATTTAAAGTCTTTGGTTTCTACAATTTCCATCACTTGAGGCTAGTATAATACCATGTGCCAATACACCTTATTTCTATTTAGAAATCTGTCCCTGTTGACCTGAGTCTGTCCCACTTGAACTATTGAAGTCATACAACCATCAATTTTCCATTGTGGCGTCAGATTTTTTGTATTATGACATCAAAATTTTACAGGAATGTTTGTGATGTCCAGTAAGGGCGGACAAATAGCAATAAGGTGTATCCAGCTAGTTTTAAACTTTGGAAATAATATTTGGTATCCTTTATGCAGTTTTATATAATGATAGTCAAGTACCTTCAGTGTATCCATTTTCATCATAAGGAGACAACTCCAGATCTTTGCTCCTTAACTGAACTGTAAACATTCTAAATCCATTCGTATATGGCTTCTAAAAAATAAAATAAGATCTCTTACAACTGTTATTATATACCCTTGAAAGGTAGTTATATTTTCTCTTTGATAACTAAAAAGTCTAAAATGTAATACTTTGAATGCATTTAAGTTCCAACTTTGGACATAACAGAAAAAGAAAAATAAACTAATCTGACATCTAGCAATTTTAAGTCTGGATTTTTCCAGTTCAGAGTTGACACTAGTGTCTTGTTTGCATAGAGTTATGTCAGACAGGTTTCCAGTTCAAATACCATTTGGTTTAAACAAATTTTGTAGAGCTTCATTTTGTCCATGAAAAAATATGATGTTGATAACAGGACTGTTAATTTATTCATGTGTCACAGACCGAGAGCATCTTAAAGCTGGGTTTTTAGTATACATGTTTCTCTCTTGCTGACCTCTGAATGTCTATTTTAGTTGTTATGTGACAATGGATTGATATCTACATAGTCTGCCCTTTACCATGTATTCATCTTCCAGTTCCGAGTCTGGCCAAAATAGGTTTTAGTCAAGACACAGATTTATAGTGGGAAAAGTTTAAGTGTTAGCTTATACAATTATTGGTAGAACAAATCTTACTTTATTAGCATTATGTTCACTGAAGATCTTATGCTGTAATAAACATTCTGGAGATGGTCTGTAGAAAAAAAACACTCTTTGATATGAAATGCTAAATAATGTCATATATCATTAGTTGTTCCTGAAATAAACCTTGATACAATAATTTAGTCACTCATATCATTCTTGTTTAAAATTTAGGTCATTCATATGCAGAAACTGATGTATATATTCTTAAACCTTTATACGATATTACAGATTTCTCCATATTGTGCATATTTTTCTTTTACAAATTTTCTGACTTTTATAAATATCTACAGTTGAAATATTGCAAATATGTAAAGATCATTCAAGTTAGCAGGTACTAAAAATGAAACATATGGACATTCAAAATCGTAACTTTAAACATACAGATTATTAATTGATGGTATGTTTTAGACATAGCAGATATGTATTCAACCTAACAGAACAAACATAACAAAATCTAATATAAGTTCCATTCATAATCTACATAAAGCAAACAATAGCTTGTTATAATTGTTGGACATTTTTTTACTTATAAATATAAATTCTAACCTTTCTTTAGAATTAACAGTTAAACAGTTTCTTAGGAAATCTAGAATTCCTTCTGGCAAAACCTGTAAATACATAAAAGTATGGGATAAAAAAAGAAACACTTTCCAGCTTACTTTCAATATCATTAAAATGAAAGTAAGCCAAAGTTGTACACATGATTTGGTAGTTTTATTGCAAGTACAAGTACCATTTACATCAACTCCAATGAAACAGTCAATTATTAATTATATGTATTTGAAATTTTGTAATTATTTGCAAAACATTATCATTTACCTAAAGACATTGATGGTATTTTATCATATTTACGGTTACCATTTTTACATTGGTTAGTTATAAAGCCAAATTCTCAAGCCATACTATTTTCAAAACAGCTCATGACATTGCGTTAAATATATATACACAATCTTACCTTAATTTTATCCTGTAGGCTGTATTCTTCTGTATAAAAGTCAAAAGGATGTTTTCCTAAAAAGAATTATAATGTGTTAATAATCTCCAAAAACAAAGCAATTTTCCATTTGAAACATAGCAATCCCACAAAGAAAATTGTATTAAGGATGTGCTATCTGTTATATATTTTTTTTAAATCGACAGTAACATTTGCCAATTTTTTTTCTTTAGCAATCCAATATATATTTGCTGTTGCAAACTCAACAAACCTCATCTTTTTTCTCTCACAAAACAGACATGCAATTTTATTTCTCACTATCTCTTGATACAATTTAATATAAACTGACCAATTTTCAAGAAAATAAAAATTAGAAACAAGCCTTTTTGCAACCTCATGTTTTGGGCTACCATTTAGGTAAGTGATGTTTTTTTCTTGTTCTGAAGTGACTATATATTATTTTCTTTTGACTCTTTCTTGGGTTTAATGTCAAGAATCATTTCTCATAACAACCATAATAATAATGTTACAAGGATGACATACTTTTCGCAGCTACAATGTAATGAAGTGAATATAAACATATTTTTTGTACTAGATATTTTATACTTTACCTTCGTTTAAGAACTCTACTGTCCTATATATTTTCTGTGGATTAGACAGACCTTCCCATAAATCAACATTCTGAAATTTAAAAATCAAATATGGCATTAATATTTCCTATTAGAAAATTAAATATCTTACATTATTTTGACATGTAAGTAGATATTTGCTTTTTTTTACTTTCAAATATTGTTTAATTGTTTTTTTAAACTATTGCAAAGTCTTTTTCAGTTGATGAAATCTCAGATTTTGATATGTGAGATTAAAATTGTTTTCAGTACTTGAGATTAGTCAATTTTGTTGATGGAAAATATTTGTCAGAGTACTGGGGATTGGGGACAAAGCTATTATGTTGGTGTGTAAATAAATAATATGCTACCACAAACTAGTGGGAAGTTTTAACTTTGTTAAGTTTGGGAAATAATATTCTGTGATGAAACAATGACTACAAAAGCTTCACTTAAAGTGAGTACTAACAAATGTAAAAAGATTTGAATATAACAGATAATTTTTTTTATATCAGATCTACTTTTTCATGTTTAAGCATGAGAATCTGAAACGGTAACTAAGTGAAGAAGGGGAGACAATTCAAAGTTTTCAATTTGATCTTTCTTGCTAAAGGTAAATTATTGAACCATGTACCCAATATTTCAATAAATAGAAGGTAGAGAATGTTTCTAATTATATACTATGTACTTTCACACAAAATTACAGTGAAAACTTCTAACAAAATAACCCCCAGAGACCAGATGTCTGATTTAGGACCACAACAATCTGTAACTCATTCATACAAACTTACAGTGAAAACTTCTAACAAGATAACCCCAAGAGACCAGACGTCTGTTTTAGGACCACAAGGATCTGTAACTACAGTTTCTGTGTCAGCATGTTCATCTGTTTCTATTGGACAATCACACAGCACTTCAGGTGGCATATACTCTGGAAGTCTATATACACAAATGAAGTTCTTAAAGCTATTATATACCATATAGCGGGTTATTTCGCAGGGTGTAAATTTTCGCTCATTTTCCCAGATAGAACAAGATAGCCCAAATAATTTCTGCCAATTTAAAAGTGCACATGCAAAGGTGTTGATAAAAGTTTTGAATTGCCAAAATATTTTGTATGCCTTTTCAATGAAAATCGTGAAATATACAGCTAAAAATAACCCTCTATACGATATAATAAAAAGAAAAAACAAGCTTTGATGACTTTTAAAATTACATGATATTCTAAGATTATTTTGGAACAATTTAACCAAAAACTTCAGAAAAGAAAAATAACAGTATATAATCTAAATTCTGGTTTTATTTAAATTGACAAATAAAAATAACTTATCCAATATGATCACAACACATCATAGTGTAAAAGTACAGTCAGACTAACATCTTGCTTTATTTACAAGTATACAAAAATATAAATCTTCTAAAGCAAAAAAATCATTTTATGATGAGAATGTTGACAAATGGTTTTCATAAATGATATACCTTTAGAAAAGTGAGAAAAAACATACTGTGAAAATTTTACTGTATACAGAAACTAAATATCAAACTAGAGGAACTGTGAGTTAAGCTCATAAAAATATAAACTGCCCCCAGCAAGTCTATGCTTAAGTAAAGGAAGCTTTAGAAATAAATATTTATCAAAAACAAAATAGGGGGTGAATAATGGCATTATCTGGTGAAGATTCTGAGAAATTTTTATAGAATTCATATTTCGGGTGTCAGTGGAGAAGGAAAGAAAGGATATAAATGAGTACTTTTTTGTTCAGATAAAACTAAGTCCATGTCATTAATTCTGAAGTAAACCCTGAAGAATCAAATGAGAGCTGCAAAAGAACCAGTGAATGTTTCATCAAATTTTGTCATTCTATTCAGAAGCAGATGCAGACACATAATTTAGACAAATAATACATACAAAATAGAGGTATGGGAGAACAAATGGATGTATGAATGAAAGGAGGAATGGATAGAAATACCAACTCTCATACCAATTATAATGAATGCAGCTACTTACCCTATTGGAAATGAAACATTAGCACCATATTCTGTGACATGATACAATCCATACTCTGACAACTTCACATTACCCTAAGAAAAGATGCATTTTAATGAATTTAGTATGGTATGACTGAAATGATACATTCTATTATTTTGGAAAAACTTATCTACATCTATAATTGAGGTACATTAAGGTTCCAATCAGGCAAAGTTTAACTTAAAACTGTTTTGTCTTTAGGAATTTTATGACGACATGCTATTGCCATTGATTAAAGAGACTAATTTTTAAAAGTCTAAAAAACTAAACTTCCATTTGTTGTAACAAAATTTCCATATCTATAAACTATTATTGAAATATGAAGTCAATGTTGTCTGAATATAAATCCCTTGATTCTAAAATTTTAACATGACAATTATAATTCAGTGACTTTGCAGTCCTGACAAAATTCAAAAACACATCATTTATTATGTTCGCAATAACTGTAAAGGTTTTAAAATTAATGCTTCAAATTCCTATTATTCCACAACAAATAAAATAAATAGCAAAGAAAATATTTGATAGGTAAACATTATGATGGTTTTCTGTCTCATTGTTGTATACATCTAGATCTCCTTTGATTTGATTTATTCCATCCCATGTAACACTAAATATATCATAATATCCTCCAATAAAATTCCATTCATCCCAATTCATCTAATAATACAATAATAACAAACAATAAATAAAGTTACCTTTGTATCAAACAATATATTAGATTTAGACAAGTTTCTATGTGTAATGGATTTCCTATTGAGATACACCAAACCCTCTAGCACTTCATATGCTAAGGTCAGCAATTCTTCAACACTGAAATAAAATATATGCATGTACATATATCATACACAGAAATGTAAAGTTTAACATATTTTGTCTTCTTTGGCAGTGAAAATCATTTGTAAATAACCCATTGTTTCTTGCAGGATTTGTAAAGAAAAATAATAATTGGTTGAAACTTATTCTATGCACAACAAAGTAGGCTTATAGACTTCTACATATTTATTTGATTTCAGTTAAGAGATTAATTGTGTAAATGAAAGATAATTTTATAGGGATAGGTACATTTGACAGTTTGAGCTTCTTGATAATTTGCTTTTATATATTACAACTGACTATTGTAACATGATTACAAATCCTTCTTATTTCAAACATTGTTATTTTCTTTTCTCTTATTTCTTACCTTCCATATTTTCCTGTTTTGCCAATTTTAAGTAAGTTATCTTTATAATATTCTGATACAACTATTAATCTTTCTGAAATATAAATTTGCAAATAAAATAAAAAACAATAAGAAAAACTACTTGCAATGACATTTATAATTACATTAATACTATTTAATCCAGAGCTATAATAAATGTATATTATGAAATTCCCTTTTTTTTTTTTTTACATATAAATACTAATTGTTTTTGCATAATATTTAATTTCTTAGATTGGACTATATAATAGACACTTGTCAATGAGAAAGGTACAATGATAGTTATGAAGGTAATATTCAAGATATGAAAAGAGTGGATATGTATGTAGATACACCTATCACTATCTCTGGTCCTTAGTGGACACTTACAATTACAATGAATTACATTACAAAGTTCTCCTTATCAATGCTTATATTCACAAATGTTTTCCAATTTGAGACAATTCTTACCATGCCTGCCTTTACTGATATCTATATATCTACACAACCTTGGATGATGTATAGTTGTCAGTCCTTGAAATCGACCCAGTATTTTTATTGAGTTTGGAGTCAATGGAAGTCCATTAGATCCACATTTGTCATTTGGATGACTTTTAGCAAAGAAAGTTTTAACACCAAAATCTGCTTTCCCTAATTCTGTCATTTTGAGCTTGAGTTAAGCATAAGATAATCACACCTAAAAAATGTAAATTAAAAGTCAATTATCAATGATGCAAATACTTTATTGAATATACTTAAACTGTTTGATGTTTATTGTCAATGAAATATAAAGTTACATATTTAAAATAAGCCTGCAACAATATGCTGGACAAAAATGAATAAACTGATGTTGAAGTCCATTTAGTCCTTGTATCCAATCTTTATAACACAATTTTATTTTATCATTTTATATACTTATCACATTGTAGTTGCACTATCTAGGGTGTAAATGGATCAATAGCAGGCTATGTAGTGTTGATAGTTTTATTATAAGCAGTTAATATGAGGAGTGACAAATGAAACCCTCATATGAGGTGCAAAGGTTACCATATGTTAACATAAGGACCTAAGAGCTACGGTTCCGCAGCTAATATGAATTAAGACTAAAACCATTTCTATTACAAAGTAAATTCAAATTTATAAGAAATAAAATACCAATTACAAAATCATATCAATCATGTCCATATATACATTTAATAAAGAACATAACACTAAAAGAGAGACTAAAATATCTTAAAGTAACATCCAAACTCATTAAGATTCAAGCTGATTTGCTATCTCATGTTGAGAGCGTCATTAAAAATTCTGGTCTTGTGACACTTTGTTATAATACAAAGTGCTTAGGTCCTCAAGAGAGTAGAATTGATCACAGGGAGTGAATTTATTATTTTGGGTATTCTTGCTTCATGCAGGGTAACTACTACATTAGCTGCGGAACCGTAGCTCTTAGGTCCTAAGTCCTTATGTGATTTTTTGACTATTATGGTCCGCAAATAGTCAAAAAATAACATAAGGACCTTAGAGCTACGGTTCCGCAGCTACTACTACATGTACTAACTCCAGTCTCATAAAAAGAGTCATATAAAATTAAATCTCTCCAAGCACGTCATATTTGATAATTGTTATTAAATGTTGATTTTTTTCCATTGGAAATATCAATTGCTGTTGATGTTTGGCAAGAAGATATCCATTGTCACATATAGTCAAAGTAAATAAAGTTTGGGGGAGGTGACAATGTAATTTTAAAATATGACCATTTATTTCATGCTTCACTGACAAAAGCGTTGTAATTATGGAGAATTCTCAACAACGTGATTTTTTCAATAAATATTAACCATTGACACATATTTGTTAGATGTGAATTGAATGCTGGTAAATAAATTCTCATTTGGCTTGTTCATTGTCAGTATCAAATCGAAAGTAGAACGACCTTCACACTGAAAAAGGATTTAAAAAATGCCTTGTTTCGGATTTCTTAATTTTATGTATATAAATATTGAAATAGGTTTAAGATTGAAAATTGTTAATATAAAAGTCAAATAAAAACTTTCAATGTGTTGTAGAAAGATTTTATTGTAAAGAAAATAAATTAGACGACAATTATAATTTGCGAAACTATGTCTTAAAGTTAGACGTTCTCAAAAATATCAAGTATGGCTGACGAATTTCCAACAGAGTTTGATGTTATTGTTATAGGCACAGGTAACAGACAACACCCTTTCATAGTAGTTCAAAATCTCAAGAATCTTTCCTTATGTTATTTTTGACCGAGAGTTTGCCGCAATTCCCATAAATAGTGTAGCCTGAAGGTAATCAATTGAATACACACTGTGGGATCAGAATTTATGATTCATAGTCATAATTTTTTATCCTTATATTTGGTAATTTCTAAATATAAACCAGGTTCATCTCATACAAATTTACATAGATGTATTGTTACTGCCTTTAATGATATTTTTAATTTTTGATAATATGAGGCAGGCATTACCTCAGAAACATGAGAAAGGGGACGAAGTCTGTATGAATTTTTTTTTTTTAATTTCAACATATTTTAACTTCAAAATCTGTTACAAAAGAAACTAAAATACAGTAACGTTTCCAATTTTCGTTCTGTTGTAAGGGATTTTTTGTCTTTTTAAAGTTATGATGTCATATTCAATGTAAACAAAGAAACGCTATTATCAGGTAACATTTTTTTCATATCAAAGAATTATTAAAAATGAATTGGTATAATTCAGGGCTCACACTACTTCAAAATTATAGGGAGAAGTGACTTCTCTTTTTGAAACTGATAGGGAGAAGTGGTGAGATTTGAAAGAGACGTGCTCATTCGCGTGGTGCGCTACAATGTTTTGATTTTACTATAGTATAAAGGGTCATATGTAAATAATATTCTTTTTGTATTATTCAATTCATATCTGAGTATACAATTAAAGTAACATTTTAAATTAAAAGTTGTTTAAGTTTTACTAAGGTTCTTGTGAGAAACTACCAACTAAATATTTAATATCTAGCACTAAATAAAAAAAATATATTTTAAAAAATGTAAAGAAATTATAATATATCAATTACAATTTAATTCAAATCTATCTTGTGTATGAAATTTAGTGTTTCTCATCAAAAAATATAAAAGTTATTAAGCTGGGCCATAATATAATTAATAGTCTCAGAGTTAAGCAACTTTGAAACAATCCATACAAAATATAGGGAATTATATACACCAATCAATTAGATGTAACCAAAAGTCTCTTAATGCGTGTGGAATACATAATTTTTCCCTTTGGGATCAATATTCTTCTGTCAGCTGTTCCATCCGTGCGTCCGTAGTAATTATTGTAAAAGTACGGATTTCGGTCATAGCTGGTCCGGTTCAGATCCATAGTTTAGAATCGGTCAATGGCGGACAAATGCAAGAAAATTTACAAAAATAAACGATGTTTGACAAGTTATTTGGGAAGGAACATGACGTTTTTAATGCAATAAATGGATTAAACATTTACTGGAGGCAACTTTCATCACGTTTAAATGAAGTAACAAACTTATTTGGCCGACGAAATTTAGGTTGATGTACGTTTTCGAGTAACAAGCACCGGAACTTGCGGAAATGCACGAAGTGATAAAAAGTTGTATTTTTATCAAATAACCTGCTACACACTTCAAAGACAATGCTTCAACCTCTTTTCTTAAGATAATGAATCGTTTCATCAACTTGGTAAAAATTGAAAATGTCCGATGACGGAGGCTTCTGAAAGCGAGTACAGTCAAGAACAGGGAGACTTGTTTTTGCTTTTGGGGGTCGGGGAAAGCGAAGTGACGGCCGGGAAATCGACTTCTTTGCCCAAGTCGCCTGGTAGCTTGAGCCCTGGGTATTGTGATCCTTCCTATATTTTACTAGATTGATAAATATATATTTTACTCAAAGTCTCATGACAAACGAGATCAGAAAAAGGAAGATTTCTGCCCAAATGCTGGAAAATAATAAAGTCTAAACAAAAACCTTAACGATTTTGAGTTTATTAGTCATGTTAGTAGAATGATTTTTTTGTGGGAAATTTGAAAAAAAAAAAAAAGATTCTGGTAAAATGCATGTTTAAACTGATGCTGTTCATTCATTTTGTAATTAAAAGTTGACATTTGCTTATCTTTGACTTGTCACAATGTACATATGTATTTCAGGTTTATCAGAGAGCATTTTAGCTGCTGCTTTTTCTAGAATTGGTCAAAAGGTGCTTCATATTGATAGGTAATAATAAGATACAATAATATTATTCCCGATATTTGTCTCTTGTGGTGTGTTCAATGGTGTACAGACTGTAGAATGTTTCTCAGTGTTTCAGGTGTATACTTCCATACACCCTTCTTTTTACATAAAAGAGGGACGAAAGATACCAAAGGGACAGTCAAACTCATAAATCGAAAATAGACTGACAACACCATGGCTAAAAATGAAAAAGACAAACAGACAAACAATAGTACACATGACACAACATAGAAAACTAAAGAATAAGCAACACGAACCCCACGAATAATGTAGGGTACAAATATCAAACAATAATTCATCTACATGTATGTATGTTTAAAATATATAATCTAATGTATATATGGACCCAATCTGTACTGGAAAAAGACTGAATTTATTTCCTTTTCAAACATCAGGTATTAGCAAAATTTGTAAATAATGAAATATACCTACACATGGTAATTCCCAGTGATAAAAATAGCTACTTTATGAAAACAGCCAATCAAAACCATCATATTCAATCACAACTTATATCTTTTTTTTTTAAATGTGTTATACTTCAACATGTATCAAGTTTGAAGTTTTTATTCAATCAGTCAATTAACATGATTAATTCTTTATTCTGTAGAAGGTCATCTAAGTTAAACCCTAGTCCCTTATTTGTATGTTGTGTAAGTTCACTGAAAAAAGAGCTCACATTGCTACAGTACTGTCATGACTAAAAAATAAATAGTTATTTCATATTTTTTTTTTTTATAGAAATGGTTATTACAGTGGCAGGTGGTGCTCATTTAATTTACAAGCTGTAGACTCATGGATTAATCAGGTAGAAATGTCCGACTTGTTTAATGACATCCATCCTCGACCTTAGAGGGCATAAGTTGTCAAATTCATGTTCATTGAATTGACTCAAATTTTTAAATTTGATTTATAGCATATTTAAACATATGTCCAAAATACAAATAGTAAAAAAGAAATAATTTTATAACACATGGACTTGTTATTATAATGTAACTGGAGTCAGTTTCACAAAAAACTCACGATTAAGATCAATTTTAGTTGTAAGTTTTTTTGTGAAAACGACTCTAGCATTTCAGGTATATTTTAAATCAGACACAATCTAATAAACCATCAAAATGATCCATAAACAATGCAGATGTTCACATCTTCAACCCATATGTACATGATGTGTAAGCAACAACAAAAAATTCACAGTCAAAAAAGAAGGGGGAGATACCAATGGTACAACCAAAACTCACAACTCAAATATAACCTGACAACGCCATTGGAAAAAACAAAAATCAATGAGACTAAGCACTTCAATGTACCCTTTCTTTCTTTTTAATAACTGAACATGTTTAACACATGAGTAGTCCAGCTCCAGCTACAGGTCAAATTGAAGTTGGTATAAATACAGATTAAGATGAGGTTGAGTTATTGACTTGCAAGCCAATAATAATAAGCAATGTTTTTTAAGCTTATTATGAGCAGAGGCATGATAAAAATATTGAAGAATTGTGTGTTGATAGGAGACAAGGAAAATATTTTGATTAAGTGTTGTTATTTTAATAAAGATATTGATGTCTTTCAGACGAAAGGAGAAGATGCTCTGAAAGCCACTGATGCAGATACAATTAAAAATCTAATAAGTGATGAAGAAAGTACAATTGAGCTTGAACTAATAGATAAAAGTTACAGCCATACTAATGTTACATTTAATATTGGGTGAGTGTAATGTCACAGGCTTGAAAGAGATAATGTTTAATGTAATTCTTTCTTTCTTTTTATGACCAGAAAATAATTGTGTGTGTTGACAAAAAAAACACAAAAATGTCAGTTTCTTTTGTTGTTGTTTAACTTACAAAATTTTCTGTCTGTATTAGGTAGCACCAAGAAATCATTATTTCTGAAGGGGATTTTAGATTCTTCTTTCTGAATATATATCTTTGAGAGAAATTATTAAAATTAAAAGTATTTTCAAATTGTGTAGGGATAAATTATTGTAAACTTTTTTTCTACATTAGTGATGACAAGACAGATGTAGAAAGTGATTTAAAGGAAAAGGCTTCTTCTGAAGGTACTTTAAACTCTCAATGTAAAGGAAAAGAAAGTACAGAGAAAAATGAAGAAATTTCTGAGAAAGCAGATATAATTGAAAGTAACGAAGTTAAAAATAATGACTCAGTAGCTGCTAATAACAGCAGTGTTGCCTCTGAACAAAGTAAAAATGATACTAAGGACACTAGTCAAAAAGTGAACACAGATATAAAGGACAATGTAACAGCTGATGTTAAGGATTGCACTATAGATGTCAAGGACAGTTCAACTACTGGTGTCAAGGACAGTGGTCTAAATAGCTCAGATTCTAAAACAATTGGAGAAAAGAAAGAACTACCTGAATCTGTTGTTGACAATGACATAAAGAAGAAAGAAGAAATATGGACAAAATCTAGATTATTGAAAGAATGGAGGAAATTTAATTTAGATTTAACACCAAAGGTGAAAGAATGTTTATATAAAAAAAGAAGATGTGGTATGATTGCCAATGAGACAACTGTCCACAAGAGACCAAAATGACAGACATTAACAACTATATGTCACCGTATGGCCTTCAACAATCAGCAAAGCCCATACTGCATAGTCAGCTATAAAAGGCCCTGATAAGACAATGTAAAACAATTTAAACGAGAGAACTAACCCTCCAAAGAGCCTACATGTATTTATTTTAATAATCAATAAAAAAGAATAACACCTTTTTTGCTGGTCTGGAGTGGACAGAAATTATCTTCAGCTTCTTGAATTGTTCTGTCTGCCACACTATGATATTAATTATCTTAACTCCTCTTCAATACAACCGTTTCTCCTCATGTGTTTTGAATTTACTATGATTACAATATTTCCTTTGTTTGTGTTTGATTACAGTTACTTTACTGTGGTGGAAGTATGGTACAGCTTCTAATTACATCTGACATTGCCAAGTATTGTGAGTTTAAAACTGTCACCAGGATGTTAACATTACTGGATGGAAAACTTGAAAAGGTGAGTAATGTAATAAAAGGGATGTGATGATTTAATTCATGACACAAAACCTTGATACAATATTGAGGAACAGTGTTTTTGTGTTCTTTGTATTTTTTTGCTACAATATCTATTTAATGTACTTTTAAAATATATTTGATTCTCATAGATTGAAGTTAATATTTTATAGATTTTGCATGAGGGCTATTCCAGAAAAAAATGTATGGGGGGGTTGGAAGGCACATTATATTAATAATACATGGGTGATGGGTATCAGAGCAACTTTTCACACTATAATGCACTATATTTCTCAATTACAATTGTCTGGGTGGCAGGTGCTGACAAAAACTGCCTTCCAACCCCCCATACATTTTTTTCTGGAATAGCCCTGATAATTAATTCCTTTTAACATGAAACGTTATCAATATTATTATATTATGCATACAATCATACAAAACTTAAAAGAAAGTAAAGAATAATAATTTCTGCGAGGTGTTTGGTTAATTTGTTCTTTTATGGATTACTGTATATATTGTTCAGATGTGTTTTATAGGTACCATGTTCAAGAGCAGATGTATTTAACAGTAAAGAAGTATCTATGTTGGAGAAGAGGATGTTGATGAAATTTTTAACTTCCTGTGCAGAATATGATAAAAAGCCAACAGAATATGAAGGTACATCAATATATTGATGGTTTATTCACAATATTTCTTTATACATGTATAAAAGAGAATTCTTGCATATTATAAGATTTTGATGGGTAAATTGAAATTAAAGACAATGAGTTAATTAATTTAAACCATTCAATTGTGGTTATCATCGGTCAGAATAATTTTAAATTTAATTGATTAAAAATAAATAATTTAAAGAATGTATACATTGCAATACTTTTTTTACACGTGTTTACAGGACTTATTATGGTATACCGTTGTCTGTCTGTCCATGGTCAACATGTCGTACATTAACTCAAAAATGCTTCAACCAATTTGCATAAAACTTTGGTGAATTGTTAATATCTATTGACCAGGGCTTCCAAAAAATATTTGAGCCAGCCGGACATTTCATATCTGATCCCGATTTTAATTCCTTAAGACTAAGTCACAAAAGGCAATTATGGTAATCAGATGGCCATTCCAATGATTGACATTACATTAAAAAAAAACGATTTTAAACTTTACTTTGATATGATATGAATTTGATGTTCGGATGTAACTGTTAAATTGGCAGTGCATCATTCAAAGTGTGCACATCAGCGTGCTCATATCTGCCTTAGACTTTTTATTTGTGCAAAATGACATTGTCAAAAACTTTAGTTTCGTTTTCACATTGTTCTAACCGGATGTTGACTTGACAATGGTAAAACATGGACCATAAACGGATACGTAAAATCCGTGTATGTTTACAAAGCATGACTGAGTGAAGAAGCTCGATCTTTACACGTTATTTCTTCAACAAAATACTTGAAATGAACGTTACATACAGGTATCAATGATAATTTTAGCATTTTTGAAGAAATGTAGGATGCATAATTAAATTTCCCACCTGTGCACATGCGCACACGTGTTCTAGTTCATACGACGTAGTTCTGATGATTTTTCATTTAAAACCTTTTTAAATTTTTCAACAAATCATGTTGATAAACTAATTTCTAATAATTTTAATCTTTTGAACTAAATCAATTAGAAACAAAACGCTGAAAGTAAGAAAAAAATTGTGAATAGACCGATCAATTTATACGATGTCCGGTACTGAACATAGTTCACCTGTCACCTGAACAGGTAGATTTCAGCTGTCCAACTACTAATTAGCCTTGATTAAAATTAGAAAGTATTGGATTAGGTGTTGTTTTGATAGTAATTAATCATCATGTCACATTTATGACCGGAAATGTGTTGATGTTTAAGGCAAAAGGTTGGGTCAAAAAGATCGTGAATTATGTAAAAATGACCGAAAAAGCCTTGAAAACTAAAAAGTATATGACCGTTTCATGCTTTGCCCAGCCGGACTTTTACCGGACATTATACAAATGACCGGAATATATGACCGTTTTGGAAGCCCTGCTATTGACGTCAGCTCCCTTTTTTTTTTTTTTTTTTTTAAGATTTTAAGTTTCACAGTTATGTGGTTTTATTCATTAAAAGAAGTGGGGATTTTCCAGTTTTGGGAAAATAATCAAAAATGCTTTCACTAATTTGTAAGAAATGTTAGTGAATTGTTTATATCTCTTGACATGAGATCCATTATGATTTTTATAAATTCCACATTTTACATTTCAGAGTTACAGGGTTTTATTCATTAAAAAAAGGGGGATTTTCCAGTTTTGGGACAAAAACTCAAAAATGCTTTCAGCAGGTCTCATGAAACTTTGGTGAACATTTTATATTCATTGACATAAGCTCCCTTTTAATTTTGTAAATTTTTATGTTATGTTTCCAGGTTATGGGGTTCCATTCATGAAAAAATGGGAGATTTTCCAATTTTCAGACAACTCAAAAATGCTTTTAGCAGTTTTCATGAAACTCTAATGAATTGTTTATATCTATTGACATAAACTCCCTTTCAATTTTTATAAATTTCTGATAGGACATTGAGAAGTTATTGGGCTTTATTCTTTGAAAAAGCAATGGGCTTATCATGCACTCATAACAGCTGATTATTATTCAATGTTAATATTTGACAATAAAGAGGATATCAAAGGATTTTTATATGTGCAAACTTGGATTAAGAAGTATCAAATACATGTAATAAGACATCTTGTTTGTTTCAGCTTTTACAGACAGACCCTTTACAGATTATTTGGAATCAAAGAAACTTACCAAAAATATTAAACATTTTGTACAACATTCCATCGCCATGGCTACTAGTGAAACATTAACTCCTGAGGTGAGTTGAGAAAGAATATAAATGTGTCTGAATTTATCATTAGTGAAAACAAGTTTATTGATATATTTTGATAAATGTTGATATAATATCATGAGCATTTAAAGACTATGAAAGTAACAGAAAGTAAGATCTGGTTTTTAGGCGTATATGCATTGAATATATTTTCATCCATCAGTTCTTCACAAATATAAATAGTTGATAATTTTTTTACTTTGATGTTTCAAACTATAAGCAATTTTACATGAAATTGGTTTTGAAAACAATTCTGAAGTTTTTAAATTATGATACATTGCCATCCTATAGGTCAACACTTATCGTCAAACATATTTTTGCTATAATTACAGGGTTTAGCTAAAACCAAGAAGTTTCTACATTCCCTTGGACGTTATGGAAATACAGCATTTCTCTGGCCTTTATATGGATGTGGTGAACTTCCTCAGGGTTTCTGCAGGTATTTTATTCAATTATGAATAACATGATTGAAAAATGAAAATTATAAGTTTATATTGAAAGGAAGTGAAATAAAGAATAGAATATTATGTCTTGAATGTGCTCACCACATCATTAGAAAAAAAGTTAATAAAAAAAATGTAAAATTCACTCACGGTTGAGAACAAAGAGAGCTTTCATATATATACATGTATGACCAAGAAGGTATATTTATTTAAAAATTATTTAAATGAATTAAACTATGCAAGGAGATGGTATAAACAGGGTATTTAGCTAATGTTAACTCATTGTTGGTATTAACATCAGTTTAAGAGACCACTTTATGAGAGTTTATTTTTTACAGAATGTGTGCTGTTTTTGGTGGTGTTTATTGCCTGAAAATGTCAGCCAGCCATTTGGTTGTAGACAAAGACAATAAGTAAGCTAATGGCTTATGAAGATACAAAAGATAAAATATTAAAATAGAAATAGAACAGTTTTGATGGACATTTGAAAATTAAATATTAAAATTTACTCCCCACTGATAAATGAAAGCAGTCTTTACCCTTCAGTGCTTACAAGCACTTGGATATTTCAGTCACTCAACCTTTTTAAACAAATGAAAGTAGTGTTAACTCTTCAAAATGTTATTTTGAACAACAATGTATTATCAGTTATATTTACACATCAGAAGATTGAAAGTAACTAAAGGACGTAATGAAATTTGACAATTCATTTAGAAAAAATCATCAAATTAAAAATTGTAATTTATAATGAAAGAAGATACATTTATTAGGTTAATATTAATATGACAGCAATCAAACAACACAAAAAAAAACCATCATGAGCATTTTAACTTGTGGAAAATAAGGATACCAGTATATTAAGCTATTGTTCAAGATTCAAAATATTAACAGTTATCTCCCATTGTCCACCAAATAATATTTACTTTATTTTATAGATGTACTGGTGTGATATCAACAGATGGAAAGAAATTGACAGCTAAGTAAGTTATCTTTGTTTCTCTAAAATTAAGATTGGAAATGGAGAATGTGTAAAAGATAAAACAACCCGACCATAGAGCAGAAAACAGAAAAAACCTTCAAAGGGTCTTTAACACAGTGAGAAAATCACACAACCAGAGGATTAACTGGCCCTAAACAAAGATGAAGATATTTAATACAATTATAAATATAAAGTGTATCACAGAGTTTTATTGACAAAATTTATAGTGGTTTTGACCTATGTTGAGAAGAAAACAATTATAACTCATCTGTTATCATATCTTAATAGTCATATAGTCCATATTTTAAGATACCCCAAAATTTGAAAGGCAGTTACAAAAACTAGGGTTTATTTTAAGTGATAGATATGGCTACATTTTATATTGATATATGTTTTATTCTTTAATTTTGATACTTTTATTTTCAGATATGTGATAATAGAAGAATCATCTGTGCCTTTTCCACTGTTTAATGCTTCCAATAAAAGGTAAATCATTTTGAATATTTACCCAATCTTTTCCAAGAAAAAATTAGCTTGAAAAGTTCTGACATCTGAAAGTCGAAATTGCGATTTTATACCAGGAAGGTGCAATAAAACATAGATTGTGAGAACTATTCAAATCAGGTTTAAAAATTTGAAAACAACAATGAAAACCTAAAAAAAATATATAAAAAGCATGCAAAATATGCTAATGTTAAGTGAAGATATAAAAGGTACATATGTATTAGTTTAGTATAAGGGTTAGTTTTATATTCTTTGTATTAAGAATTTTGTGTTATAATTTAAGACTTTATACTGGGCACACACGTTCTTTCCATTAATATTATGTCATTGTTATATGATTTGTTTTATATTTTTATTAGGTATATATCTAGAGCAGTGCTGGTTACAGACAAAAGTATAGTACATGATGGATCACAACAGGTAGGCTGGACAATGTGTCGTGTTGTAAAGACATGTTATTTATCAGACACATCAAAATGTAGATAAATTTCAATCCTTTATTGCCTATGCTTTTGTATGCAAGTATGGATTCCTATGGTGTACATATTTTTAAGACTTTAAATAAATGTTTGCATTTCATAAATCAGAACTAAACACATTACTTATATGGAAAGCTTTGGAATCCTGATTTGAGATAAGTAAGTCAAGGTGATTTTTTTATGGTACAGGTGGAGACAGAAATTTGAATTTATTTCGACTGACCCTGCAAGCACAGTTGGTATTTTGATTGGATTGATTTTCTTCATTTTATTTCGAAGGTTATTTCCCTTTGACTGTTGATGAAAAGATTTTGTTTTACATCATTATTAGACAAGACAATTCTTTACTTTCTTTTACACTTTACTTATTTAATAAGCCTGCTAATAGATTCCAATGATTGGTTGACTGAAAGCTGCCTTATGTCAACAACAAATATAACATACAGGACACACACATGCCATTGTTATATAGTTCATCTTCTGTTGATTTTTTCAGTTATCATTGTTACAAATACCTAAAAGTGATGGCCGCTACTTAACAACTGTGATCGAACTACCACCCTCTTCTATGTCCAGTCCTTCACCTCTTAGTAAGTATAATGTACACTGTATTTTGATGAAATTTATTTATACTTTATCATTGTCTGTTTACTATTGATTCATGCAATAATAGAGGACAATTATTTTTGAGATTTTCAATTGTAAATCTTTACCACGATTTGAATTGATTTCTTGAGGCTAGAATTTTGTTAAAACCATGTAGTCAAGTACGCATAAAAGTACAATTTTACCTCAATCCATAAAAATAGGTCCCATTAATAACAGATAAATCCACAATATTTGTAACTGGTAGTGGACTATGTATTGGTATGCATTACTCTCATAATGCTTGTTATAGTTAGTTTTGATGAAATGTTTAGGACCTGTTTAAATCACTTTAGTGTATCACCTGTTTTGAGCCTCTTTATGCTTTCACAATAGATTTTGTATTCATGTGAGTTTTCCTTGTGAGGGTTAGTCCAGATAAGCTCTCACAATGCATTAAAGATAGGATTCATATCGGTTTTTTTTTCATCATTAAAATTAGACCATCATGAAGTTTTGTGAACAGTAACATTAAATACTACCATACAACGGTGATTACTAGATGTACACATGGATATACACAAAACAATAAATATTGATTGCTCCTTTAAATTTTAGATGTTGTACATATAACCATGGAAACAGAAAATGAAGATACTACACCAGAATTAGATTTACAAGATATTGTAAATACATTATTCCAGACAGAACCTAGTCAAGGTAAAACAAATGTTATAAGTACAAGTGAGAGATTTAGGTTTAATCCACAATTTTATACAGAAGGAAATGCCGGTAACTAGTCTGGAATTTGACAGTTGTTTTCCATTTCTTGATGTGTTTGAGCTCTTGATTTTGCCATTTTAGAAAGGGGTATCCATTTTGGAATTTCTTTGAGTTTGGTAGTTTTGCTATTTTACTGTTCATGGTTAATTGTTAAAAATAGTAGATATTTCAATTCACAATTTGTCAGATCTTCAGGCCCATTTCTATTTAGACCTTGACTATAAATGATTTTTTTTTCTATAATTGAAGATCGTTTATTGACTTTTAGATATTTTTCATGTTTTATTTTATTGTTTGGTTGCTTTCTAATGTATATCATCTTACATATTGTTTTATTGATGTTTGTCAGATATTCATAATAGTTTTAATGTTGTAGATGATGGTAAACCAGTGATTATGTGGTCCATGTTTTTCAAAAGAGAATTTTACTGTGATGTATCAGTGGATAGGACTGTGGTCCCAGAGAATGTGATAGTGATTCCTGGACCAGGGCCACAGCTGGACCTAGATATTGTTGTAGACCAGGTAAAATGACAGGTTTTTAACTGTTGGGTGACTCATAATTGATTTTCAGAATTGTAACAATTTTATAACATAAAATTTTTGAAGATATTTTTTTTTTCAAGGTGATTGTTGATTGATATATTATTAATATATTATTTTTTTGTATATTTTGGAATAACATCTTTTTAGTTTTAAGGCTAGTTGAACAAATGAAAGTATAAACTTATGGAAATTTTAAAATTTTAAACAGTCAATTCAACTTTTTTATTCTAGTACTATGTTTGACAAGGGTCACTTGAGTTGTAAAAAAAACCCAAATAACAAAAACCCTGAATTTAGAGCCATAATTAGAAAAATTTCATGATATTATCTTTTTAAATTGATTTCTTCAGAAACAAGTTGAAATAACTCAATTTGTTCCCCTTTTTGTTCCTATCTTTTTTTCTAAGCAAACAGCAAAATGAAGCATTTCCATTTTGAAACAGATCTCATGGTTTACTCAAATGAAGTGTAGATTATTCAGTTCACAAAATTCACCCCCTTAAGAATTTCTAATTCTTCTGATTATATAAAAGTAAAAAGATGTGATATGATTGCCAATGAGACAACTCTTCACAAGAGACAGAATGACACAGAAATTAACAGCTATAGGTCACTGTAGGGCCTTCAACAATTAGCAAAACCTATACTGTATAGTCAGCCATTATGAAATGACAAATGTAAAACAATTCACAAAAGATAAAACTAATGGCTTGACAATGCTTGATTTATGTACAAAATAATGAACTAAAAAATATAATATACAGCAGCAAAAGACAATCTCTGAATAACAGGCTCCTGACTTCAAACAGGCACACATAGAATGTTGCAGGCTTAAACTAGTTTGTTGGCGCTGAATCCTCCCTAACTTTATAATTAGACACTAGTGTAACTGCACAATACAAGAATAAACTATATAAAACAATAAACGAAAATCAAACATGAGAGACACCAAAACAACATTAACCACTCAATAACAGGCTCCTGATTTGGAACAGCAACGTATGTTAAGGCGAAGTGTACGTAATTAAACTACACAATGGATTTTTTTTTAAATTCTACATATAGATTCTGCTTGTACAAATAAATCGTAAAATAAAATAAAACATCAAAATTACGAAGGATATATAGGAAAAATCGTGAAATTCGGCAGGAATTGTTACATTTCCAAGATTTTCTATTATATTAGACAATCAATTTTTTTTTTAATTTATGAGACGATTCTAAAATGTCTGAAAAATCGATTGGTGCAAAGAAAGTCCTTAGCAACCGTGCTACTTTTCAAGCTATACACTGTTAAAGTTGAATCTTGAGTGTAAAAAAACAAAAAACAACGGCAGTGTTATTGACGTCGCCGCAACAGTTATGGCGCTTCATATAGTTCTATACTTATAGTATGAAATATATACCGTTTTGTTGGAGTTCGTGTTTCTCGGTCTTTAGTTCTTTATGTTACGTTTTGCGTACTATTGTATTGTATTTGTCTATTATATTCGAGTGCGTGCGGAGATCGCCAAGCTAGAAAACGGTTGACATTTTCTTCATTATAAACTAGAACTATTTTCGACCTTGGTGCCTTATTTTGTTAAAATCTAAACACTGCGACGTGTTTTCAAAATCTTTGTTCCCATAAAACTTCATTTCATCAAGGTCTCTTCGCAGAATATCAGCCATCTGTCTGGCACAGGATAACAAATCAATATTTAAGTTAATTTAAGTTGTGTGGTAATTCTTAGTACATTTGGGTAAATTAATCTTATCTTTGTGCCGCATAAGCATCTCTATAATTCAACACATCCCTGAGCCACGACATTATATATTTTATGCATTGCATGCGCTTCTTTTTATCACAATCCAGACCGGCTAGTAACCGTTGTATAACTTTACACGTCTGAAGACGAATATTTGAGTGAAACATTTTTGTATGATTTTTATTTCTGGAAATCAATCTGAAATCTACAACAGTCCTTTTCCGAAAGTCGGGCTGGACCTTTACTTTTATGTGCATTCATGATTGACACAAATTGTAACCCGAATAATTCAGTCATATTATTCAGCTGATGTACGAATGCTACATTCCTCGTGTGGTAGAAAATCGGACATGGAAAGGGCTTGAATTATTCGAGTTACTCAAATTGAAACTCGGGAATATATTTCTAGCTGTTCGTAATTCGCGGAAACAAATGATTTTTTTTCGGCATTACGGCATTGAATCAATATGAGACAGGGGCGTAGCTAGGTATTCAGTCAACTGTGTACACATTACATTCGATAATTAAAGAGTTTTGACAACTTCACCTGCTTTCATCTACAGATAACATTGTTTATTAATTTTTTTTAATAAAACAAAAAAATGTGAAAAAATTATGTGTAGGCACGTACCTAAAGTGCCTAATGGCAGCTACGCCCCTGTGAGATACCAATTTTTTCTTTTAACAAATTCGAATACCAGTCAGTTTATAGGACTTCAGTTTGAAATAGGGGCGGCAATCCATTCATTTTATCCAATCAATTGGGGGAGGGGTCAACATTGATAGTCAAAAAGCCTTGAAATATTCGATAAAAAACGTTGAATGTAAATTATATGAACTCCAAAGTCTCATATTATAAGACTAGTAAACCACAGGCTTCTCAATTCTTGTATGATCATGAACTAGGTGAAAACCTAGAGCTGACCGAGTGCGAGATCCTCATGGATAATCATCGAGGTCATTAAACACCCCTTGCAGTAAACTTGGGTTAAATTTAAAAAAAAATCGAAATGTAATAGTCTGAACACATTTCCCCTCTCATTCCACTAAATATAATATTAAATTGCAGTTACAAGTTTCACAAAACTTCCCTGACCTCTTTTCTTTAACCATAATAGAGGGAGGAGGGAAGGAGGGATCCAGATCCCGAAATCCCGGACTTAAAAACAAGAAATCCTGAGGTCCCGAATTTAAAAAAATTTAAATCCCGGCTACCCGAAATTCGGAAATAGAATTCCCGGATCCCGAAAGGGTCAATCCTGAAATCTCGAGTTAAAAAACACCCGATTTGAGACTTGATACTTCAAAATTACATTCTCTAATTTTGAATGATGCACACAGGCACAATAAAAGAAAACAGATTTAGCTATATATCTCTTCGAAATTGGAATTTGTGAAAGAAGCAATGACATGTTATATTTTATCTTACATGTGTACTTTCAATTTCAATATGGTTCTAAATTTAGATTTAGTTTTCCCATAAATTGTGGAGGGAATAGAAGACATCTGTTTATTTTCTGCACATGTAGAGAAAGTTGAAAACTGGGAGTTGAATGACATAATTTTTACTTATTTTAAGATAAATGTTAGAGTGAGACAACTTTTAAGTTACGGAGTAATTTTAGGGCCTAATTTGTTTATTTTTTGTTTGTTTTCTGTCTTTGTTCTTCCGACTGGTAAGTTTTGCACTAGTGGTCAAATTATTCTCTTGGTATAGTCTGATTTCTTATATGAATATAAATCATGTCCTTAAATTTTTAATTGCACAAAATACGAACATTTTAACGTCTTTTTAATTAAACAATTAAATTCACACGTCTTTCATTAATTATTTGTAACCTATTATAAAACTTTACGTTGAGTACTGTGTTTTTTGTTCAAGACTACGGCTTTTTTAAAACGATATTGTTGGGTCAATTCAGGTTTCATTTTAATTAATTTGATACCAATAGAAGAAAAATTGTTAAATGTTTATTTCTTTATTTGTTTATAATTTTGTTGTGAGGCGTTTTTTCTTTCTGTTGATTTCATAAACACGAAATGCCTTTTCCTACGCGTCTAAAAAAAAAAAAAAAACAGTGTTTTTAAGTCAGGCTGCACACGGAACAACGTACATAATGCTTTGATTTCTAATAGGGGTAATTTAGATAATTTCTATGAGGTTTTAAGACAGCACAGGTGTGCTTGTAGGATTCATGATAGACCGCAAAAAGTAGTTTCTCTTTCGTGTGTCCTTTCTTGGAGTATGGGAGATAACATGCGTAACTAACGACGAACGTTTTTAATCCCGTATTCCGCTAGAGGCGTGCAATTATGTACACTTCGCCTTAAGTTACAAGTTAAAACTATTTCTACCGCACACACCCTTCCCTAACCTTGGACAGATGTCAGTTTCAGGTTTTTGATTTTCTTTTTGTTTATCCCACTTATATCATATTTTAATCAGATATTGTTTTCTTTCTTTAGTCAAGAGCTATATTTGAGAAGTTAATGCCAGG
The DNA here is from genome assembly GCA_019925275.1 of Mytilus edulis. Taxonomy (NCBI): domain Eukaryota; kingdom Metazoa; phylum Mollusca; class Bivalvia; order Mytilida; family Mytilidae; genus Mytilus; species Mytilus edulis. The sequence continues at coordinate 36,120,159 of CM034361.1, read as the reverse complement.
AGAAGACTTCTTACCCAGACCACCAAATCCAGAGGATATCATCTATATTGATGATGCAGAAAAGGCTGTTAAGGATGAAAGTAACAAATCAGACTTTACAGAATCTGACCAATCAGAATCTACCAATAAGCCAAATGACCAATCAGAGTCTGATAACTCAAACTTCACAGAATCTATTGATAAGCCAAATGACCAATCAGAGTCTGGTAACTCAAACTTCACAGAATCTATTGATAAGCCAAAGGACCAATCACAGTCGAATAATTCAGACACCACAGAATTTAAATCAGACCAATCAGAAACTATCGATAAGCAAAATGACCAATCACAATCTGATAATTCAAACTCTAAAGAATCTAAATCTGACCAATCAGAATCTATCAATAAGCCAAATGACCAATTACAGTCTGATAATTCAAGCCACTCAGGATCACCAGATCAAACAGGTTCAACTGACAAAAAAGAACCAAAAACAGAATAATATGAATTGGTATATGGGAAAACACTAATATATTATGATATAGAAAGATTATCAGTCTTTGAGAAATGGTGCAGATACTTTATCAAGCATTTTATTGGAATTAATAAGTTTATGATGTTGAATTTTTATAAATTTTCAAATGATGTAAGAGTTCAAGAAATCATTTGGTTTTCATTCACTTCTTGTTATCTTACAGAAACTGATTATGTGATATCATGTCGATGATTTTTAATATTTAAAAGGTCGTGCATTTGATTGAACCTTGGTGACTGCAGCTGAGGTCACTCAGAGGAAGAGCATTTCTATAATTTGTATAATGAACCAAATTCATTTTTTTCCTCTTCTCATGTGTATTTGTATTTGCTATGTGATATTAATAGGGAAAGCTGCAATATTTTCTTTTAATTTATAATGTTTTAACTGTTACTGATATAAAAAGATTTTAAAGCAAATATGCATTTAGACTATCAAGAATTTTTTGGTGGGGTTTGATGTGATAAAATGTTTTGTTGTTTCAGTTGTGAAAAGATGTTGTTGTTAAGCATTTCCTTCATTAATTTATGAACTTTTGTTGTTATCGCAAAGCTATACAAAGAATTCAAATAAATAGCTGTTGTTTATTGATATCGAATTATTATCAAATCATGATTTAAAAAAAATAAAGACATGATGTTATTTTTGTTTGTATTTCAATTACATCTGAATAATGCATTTAATTGTATTTTTGCTGTGCTGAGTTGTATGCAAGCATGTCAATAAAATATGAATCACTTTTTTTATACAATAATTCTAATCAATGGCCTTGGTATTAAGCAATAAAGTGACACAAAGAAATGTTGCACATAAGCTTATAGTACCATTCACAGTTTACATATATAACATTATCCATGGAATAAATATTCTATTTTAGCTCAATTCTCTGAATACAAATCTTCTAATTAGTTATAGACATATCACTGTAACAACATTTTATTTATAAGAGATGTTTGGGGTTTTCCATTACAGAACATGGATTGGACTATTTCAAATATTATATTATTTGGAGAACGCAGGCAACACATCTTTATTGGACACACACATTCTCTTTCATTCTGGAGGTGAATCTTATATTAAAAGGTCATTTGATGGAAATTAACAGTATGTTTGTAAAATTTTATAAAAACTATCAAAATATTGGTATCATTAATTTGATCCATTCTCATTATTACAAAATTTGAAATCCTACTTAAATTATTTTATAACCATGTTAAATGTATGCAACAAATAGTATAGCAGGTACAGTTGATAATGCAGTACATATTGTATGCAAATCATACAATATAGTGGATTCTCAATTATGATACCAGATGAAAAGTTGAACAGCAACAACAAAACCCATTATGTATATAAACAAGAAGAGTATTACAGTTTGAAAAGTCATGAATATTTAATTAAAGCTATATTTATGTAACAATAACAAAAATAATACCTGCATAACTAACATATAAAGTATATAGCAATGAAAATAGAACATGTTATTGTTGAGGTCTATGACTCTTTTCATCTAAAGCCTGGACTACACCTTTCTGTAACACAACTCCATGGTTGTGTAAGAGCATAGCAGGCCATACAATAAAGTCAACATAGATACCAGTTTTTGTAAACATTTCAAAATAGTTTGTATCTAGCTCCCAGCTGACACCAGTATCAAATACAAAACTTAATGGTGGGTCCTGGATAGCACTGTACCAACAGACCTCCAAACAGGACCTTACAAAGGGTTCCAGCTCTGAGGGTATGTCCTTAGTCCCTGTGCCTGATTCTGGGGACATAAATAACTGAAATGGAAAGATAGTAAAACTTCTTTAATAACTGTTCCTTTCTTAGCAATTAGCTGGACACATTTATCAAACAAAAAAATTAAGGAAACAGGCAAGGTTTATCTTCCTGACTTTAGAACTTCAAGTTTTCAACAGTAATTTTCCAATATCTTAAATTTCTTTGTCCACCAATTACTGATGTACATTTGACAAATTATATGCCCTTTACAAAATCCATCTGATGTTTATTTTAGTTTTACAATGAAGTATTTTATATATATGAACTCACATTTAGGATGATTATGTTAATAATGACTTGTTTACAGACTTTAAAAAAATGTATTGTTACCAGCAGAAAACCTTGATAGCAAATACAAAAGTCCTTCAACATCCCCACCTTTTTTGCACCCTAGAAGTTGCTGTAATTGGTATAGACAAAAAAATGTAATCTTTTATTTGACTTTGAATGGCCAGGTTATACATGGATACAGTGCTTTAATATTACATGTGTCTTATGCTGTATGTGGAATTCCTTCTGTGATCTTCGATTTAATATACAACACAAAAGGATACTTCCGTTATGTAAATTATGTAGTTTTAGGGGTTTGTGCCATTGTTATTTTGTTTATAAATGTGTCCATTAAGTGAATCTATTTACACCATATAAATTTCCTATCGTCTGCTTAGCTATATGTTTTCTTGTTTCTTTTACCACCTTTAAGTTCTTCACTGACAGTTGAGGAATGTTGAACTGAAAAATAAATATATGAAAATGAATAAAAGGAGAATAACAGTTAATTTCAATTAGAGAGAAACCCTAACATAATTTGAACTCCCAAACATTTATTGCTTTTCTTGGGCTTATTAACCATGTGGCAACATCATCCAATAATTCTGCAATGGTTTATTTTATTCAGCTTCATGTTTCATTTATTTTTGCCGTAACTGTAGACTTTTAATCTGAACAAGTTTAACATCCATCACACCACTGTTAACTTGGTCATGACTTATTAACGAAGACCCACTCATTTAAAAACAGTAATGTTATGAGAAAAGACATGTTAATCCATTTTAACAGCTCCATCTTACTTGGAAATAGAGCACAACATTTTTCATATAACTTATTTTCTTTATAACTTGCTTGAAGTATATACTAGTAGTGCTTATGCTTATAATTTACTTTTTTGTTGTATTTTATTCCAAGTTTATAAAAGATATTTACCGTTGCCTCCACACTCATGTTAGGACCATAAGGTACCAGATAGGTCATCTCTAAAATGTGTAACTGGTGTCGGGATAAGGCACAGCAAAACTCCCAAGAATCCTGGTATAAATGAGAATTTTTTTATCAGTGTTAAGCTTTTTCATATATTATAAATTGTGGTTTAAAAAGAACCTGTATATGATATATTTTGTTAAAAATACAACAATTTCATTGACAGTTCAAAATGAGCATGTCTTACTAAAACAAGATATGCTGTAAGCAGGTTAAATGATTACACCATTATATTTTATAACAAAATTAATAAACTTATATTTATACCTTAAATATTGTAAGCAAATAAATGCAGGACAGTTTTTCATCATTAAGTTTCTCGTTTGCTATTTCATAGGCTGGGGGCCATACATTCTGGTAAACTTGATTAAACATGTCTGCTATCTTTGTTGGTCTGATATTCTCCTCCATATTAGGTATATCTGGCATTTCATCAGGTGTTTTCTCTGTTATATATTTTGAAAGTCTGCAACAAAAAGATAGATACTGATCATGCTTGGGTAACTGTATGTGAGGTTGGTCATATAAAAATGTAAATGATCTCAAAATTACTTAGGATGACCTTAGTAAATACAGAAACTGGTGTTAACTTTTAAGTGAATCTCTTGATCCTTACTTTAAAATGAATTTGTGAGTATTTTTCCTTCTCAAGTATCTCCTCATGTAATTAATAAAATAGAACTGCATGGTGAACTTGTTCCTGCAGAGGATGTTAAAAATGTTTGGTAGTGTTATGGCCATCATTTATTTTGTTGTGTTACCAATATTCAGTTTGGACAAAAATGTTCCTGAAACAGCTCACATGCAGAATTAAAACATGTAAGATATTGACCATTTTCCTCATTTTCATGAAAAAGACATTTTTTGTACTTACGTTGTCATATAGAGTTCTTTGTCTGCCTGGATTTCTGTCTTCTCTTTCCCAATACACTCGATTTGTTTCTGTAACTTTTCTACTTGCTGATTTAGGTCCACAATAACTGAATCTCTAGATTTACCAGCCTTTTCCATAACAAACTGTGTCATTTGTTTGTTTAAATCTACGTTTTCTGTTTTATAGTTTTCCAACTCATCGTGTTGTTGACGTATTGAATTCTCCAAGTCAAGAACTTGTCTGAACAATGGAAATGTTGACAATAACAATACAATTTTATAGATAAAATAAAAGTTCCTGATTTCAATATACGTTATTTATATTTATATATTTATAGAATATAGTTCATGTCTTAACTGTAGGCTCAAGCTTTGGGTTAACAATCAATTTCAAATCAAGCAATGTGAAAATAATGTAACTTAAACATGTATCAGTAAAGCAATAAAAGCAATGTTTCTTTGCCCTTGTGGTTTTTTTTTGCTGTGCATGTACTTATTTTGTGTCATGGATGGACACCCCATATCCTTTGTTTTGCTATCGTTTAACTTTTTGTGCATCTGTATAGTATTACTCTCGGATAGAGAGATATGAATTTCACAATACTCCAAATTCATCATTTTATAGATTCAACTTTGTTGTTTGAATTTCGACTCCTCTTTGATAAAGAACTTGTAAATAGTCTTGGACCTTTTAATGCAAAAGGACCTTTAAGGACCAACTTACGACTTCATATTCACTATCTGTATCTTAAGCTCAGTCAACTCAGGAGGTTCCTTTTTCTTCCTTGGGTCATTACCTCTGTAAATATTAACGATATACTTAATTCAAAACAGACAAAATACGTAAATTGGCTCAAGTAATTTGACATACTCGTTTATCTAAAGTATCTGTTCCATATTCATTTCTTGATGATTCAAATATGTTTCATGAAATCGGACTAAAATCAATTGTTATGAGATTATGATGTCCATTTCATGTATAATGATTTACAATAACGATTCCACTGGAGAACGGTCATTGTTGAAGGCCGTACTGTGAACTATAGCTGTCATTTGGTCTCTTGTGGAGAGTTGTCTCATTGACAATCATACCACATCTTCTTTTTTATATAATATTTCCATTTCCAGAGGCAATGTTTACACTATCTCTACTCTTTTCCCGATCAAATCGATTAATATTTCAAAATAGAGAGAGAGAAAAAATGTTAGCCTGTTTTCGTCATTGTAATATTTACAACTGGACGTTATTCAACCAACATTCCAATACATTTCAGCAACTAATTTATTGCACTGTATTAAGACACTTAAATTACAGACTAGAGATTGAGGTTCACAAGTAACCCATTCTTGAACGATAAGTGACTCGGAAAAAACTGCTATAAACATAGAACAAGAAAAAGTAATGTTGCAGGATTTAGATAGTTTCTAAGACTATTGTATGTATATTGATAATACATTAGGTAACTGCAGCACAATACAGAGAAAGAAATTTCAATCTTGTCGTGGTACTTTTAACTGAATGTTAATACTAGTATTGTAATTAACTACTGCTTGTTGCTTACCCAGGTGGCTTCTTTCTAGGATTAACAGCAGCTGTCTTCCCGGATCGGTCAGTCTGTTGTCCCTATCAAAACGATTGAGAATAAAGTGGAATAAATAAGGTCAATGAAAGTACGACCCATGATTTTCCTGCTATATTTTTTTTCCAGAAATTTTGAAAGGGGGCTTTATCCATTAAAAATCTTAGCTCTAGTCTTATTTTCGTCGTTATTGAGTATGTAATTTTAGTAACATGAGGTTTCAATCCCCTTCTGGATCAAAATAGTAAAATTTTAGAAACTATAACAATCGGTATTTTACATTCTTTGTTATCATATTTGACAGGCTCTTTATTTTGCAAAATTATTTTTTTTTATTTCAAAATGTATTTCACTTCAAACTTGTTATTTTTATCCAAGAAGACAATGCTTAAACTGAATGACAACAAAATACATGATAAATAAATTCACGTAGAAGATACATGATATATAATTGTCGTTTATGCAAGATACTTACTGTTTTATTACTGGCAGCTGATTTCTGTGATTGCACATTTTGTATACCTTTAGCGTTACTCCTATAACGACAAAACAGGCGAAATGATTATACGACAGTTTTGTACATCAAACACACAACCGCACATTTTCATATAACCTTATGCAGTTCATATGCACTATCTGAATAAAATAAGATCGGTGCAATTGCTTTGCTTATAATGGATTTAATCAGATTGCATATATTCGTCGATAAATTTTACTGTCTGTAAACTTTGCAAACATACCAAGAGTATGATCTAAGGAATAAAAATAATGATGTGAACCGTAATTGAAGAATGGACCCTTTAAAACATAAAAAGTACTGGAAAAATACTTACATACCAGCTTTCATCTGCACTTTACTCATACCTCATATTCCCTAAAAAGATATTAACATCTAGTTTTAATCTCAATAAATATTAAAAAGTACAGAATCTTTTTAATCAGTAAATGCCTTACTTTCTTTAACACAAAAAAAATCAACTTTCAACCTATATATTCTATGTTAAAAGATATGTTTGAAGCTCCCTAACTAGTGATAAATATATATATATAAATCCACTCCTCTTGAATATATTTACTACTAACAAATATATTGAACTTTCCATATCTTACCTCAATGAAAGAAAAAAAACCTTTTAAATTTGGAATGACATACTAAAGAAATGCAGTTTTGATATCTGATACATTAAATTATAAAGACCGTGTAAGAGTTGTACAAATTCTTTAGACAACCAAACTTTTAAATAACCTTTGAAAATTAATGAATTGCATCCAACCAGTGAACGATTAAAAATGAAACAATATCAAGTTTTCGATCAATTGAAACAAGTAATAAAGTTATACTACTGATTTATTGCGAACGACCAATATAGGTTAGTACTTTTTATAGAAAACTGAGCGATAGAAGTCGGTTGTCTGAGCATTCTTCTCTTTGCGGTCTAAATTTCTGAAAGCAAGAAAAACTACGGATTAGCCTATTGTTCATGAAAAGAAGTTACATTAGTGTAGCATACATGCGGTGGTTCATGCCGCTAAATCTTAAACGTGTATTATAATATATTTCAAGATTTTAGATTTATAACGTCCCCCATTCTGACCGGACGTTTCTGAGTACTTGTACACATACCCCAAAGTCAAGCGAACGCCCCACTTTAGTACAGTGACCATTTTTCTATTCACCAGTCACCCTTGGTGCTCAATGTTTTTGAAAATATGATCGTAATAATATGCTGTTTCATCAATACTGGCCGTTTTGCATTATTAAAAAATTCCGACACCTGAGAAAGGTCAAGTAGCCTTATTTTACTCTATTGTTTGCCTTCTAATGGTGCTATCATGCGAGCACGAAATTCTTTCTCATCACCACAAAGGTCAATTCCTCTTTTGACGGACAATCAAATAACGGAACCAAACACACAAACGTAACAACTACCAACACGCATTTGTTAAAGAAATATTTTTGAACAATAAAAATAGATGCCAGAATTAAAGATTTTGAAATTATTACATAAAATCGTTTTTAGTTTTTTTTTCTAATGAATTATTTAACCGTATGTTAATGCTATTCTACAAAAAAACGCCATAGGGTCTTTAAATTGCAGTGATATGAGATTTGTTTTTTTGATTCCATGTGACTGAGATGAAGAACCGTAATACATGGGCGTTTCCTTAGTGTTTTGTGTTTTATGCTTTTATGTGCACTTACTTTTTTAGTAGCATAAATACATATGTATCCCATATCCTTTTTTCTTTCATACATATGCTTACTGTCTGAGTAATGTCTGTAAGTAATTCCTTTTCTTGTCATTTAGTTTGATAAATTAAAGATGTCGTCCTTCAATCTATTGCAGAATATTCCATAACTTGATTTTTAGTTTCTCTCAACCTATTGCATCTTATCACAATGTTATTTGTGTATTGCAATCTGCTCATTCAAAAGCTCAGTCTGGTCTTACCAAACTGCTGTTGTTGAAATGATATAAAATGGAACAACATGTTCATTTGAAACAAACATTTCATTCTAAGAATCACTTGTCTGACAACAGACAAATGTTCAGCACTTTTTTTTACAGTTGTCTGGACAAGTATTGTAATTATTTTTAAATAGATTATCAAAAATGTACCAGCACACAAATTTCTGGATAGAGTAAACATTTTTAGAGATACCAATATATATAACTTGAAGCAATAAAATTGAGAAGGGAAATGGGGAATGTGTCAAAGAGACAACAACCCGACCATAGAAAGCGTCTTTGGCGTTAACTCGGGCTTTTTTATCACTCAAAATCTCAATCAGTAATATAACCAAATGTTCAGCGACGCTAGTGCCAAACAACTGATAATATCTGTATATCTGTATGTATATATAGCAAAATCATAACAATACAAAATAAAATCATACCAAAGACGTTTCGCAGTAGAGCAAAGTTATCTAAAAGTATATATTCGTTTTACAAAAATCAACCTATTAGAAATTGAGAAGATTTCATTAACAACAAAACATTGCATAGAATTTCCAATGCATTTTTGGGCAGTACCTAGAGTGAATTTGATAGAAATTTAGATACAAACACAAAAGTCTTGTTCTGTTTCAAATTGTATACTAGTAATACCGTTTAATATTTCATTTCATACAATGAGTAATTATAAACATACAATTTATCATACTATGTCTCTCTGGGGATGAAGAAGATAAGTTAGTAAGTATATATCAAACACTATCTATTGCATGTACATTTACTCATACATAACGAAGATTTCTATATGCCCAAAAGCTTGATATCAATCATTCGATATTTCCAATATTAAATGCATAAGAAAAACATAAGCATATGCACTTTCCTTGTTTTCTTTGCTTCAACATTAGATATGATAAATAATAAATAAGTATTTTTGAATAATTATTATTGTAACATAATTATTGTTCACATCCCATTTCAGTTTTTATACTGTGCAACTCCTTTATATAAAATAGGTCCATTTATAAACAAATACATTGCTGGCCAAACAACGAAATCCACGATTTTCCCGCCTTGAGTATATTCCCTGAAATCGTCTGCCTGTTCTTCTGCATCAAACCCATAATGCAACGGCGGTTCATTTATTGCACTATACCAGCAAACTTCTAGACAACTTTCTACATAGGTGTGCAAATCTTCTTTAATATCTTGCTTCACAGATTTAAATTTCTGAAACAAAAACAGTTCTAACCAGGAAAGAGTTACTTAATATTTTGATATTTGGCATGCATCAACTTTAAGTTTGACCATATAAATGAACTTCTATGTTTTAACACAATTAGACAATTACAAAGGTCTGCAATCTGTATTTTTCTGAGAAATGCCGATCATTACGGAGAACCTATAAAAATACCAGGTTGTGTGTGTGTGTGTGTGTGTGTGTGTGTGTTCGTGTTAATCAGTCTAATGTTTTATTTATACTGTTTTCGTATCTTCCACTTCTTGTTAATCGTCATAGTTATATGCTTACTATCTGGTTATCTATGACGTGTTTTTTGTTCTGTTGTTTGTTTAACTTTTTCTTTTTTAACCATGTCAGTTTATTTTCGACATATGAGTTGAAATGTTCCTTTGGTATAACTCGTCTCTCTTTTACCGGTAGCATATGCTACATATTAGTTATACGGTCCCAACTTTAACCAAATAAACAAGAGAACATTTGATTCATGATCCGTGTAATTCATATAGCAATGCTATGTTATTCAAACATTTTCATAAATCTATAGTTACAGGACATTCGTTAATATTTAATATTTCCCCATTAAATAATTGCATGTTTCAAAGTAAAAGCGTTTAATATTGCCCAGTTAACACATATTTTTTTTCAGGACAAATTATATATATCATCTTTAAATTTATATAAAATATAAATCTGTTTCTACTTTAGTTTTGTTATCGCCAGTGAGACATACCGTTATTATAAACTTGATCCTTTCCCGTTACTAATTTTTACTTTTACTGTGTCCTTTTGTGTATCTTTTGAAAGTTAAAAAAAGAGTAGGAACGAAATCTTCCATCCAAATCTCGTTGTCAGAAACCTCGTTAGTGGTTGTCTTCGTTAATTATGACAGATCTGTAATAACCTTTGTTATTGTTTTCTCAAATTGTTTGAACTTGTGTCGATTTATTGTCTAAAATATTGTGTAAAATACACATCTAACATTAGAAGACAGCTGTATGTTATTTTAACTTTTGGCTGTGCTTTTTAGATATTTTGATTTCAATTTTTATTTTCAATGATACTCGAAACTTCATATGACTGATTTGTATCATATCAGGTAAATACTGAATCCAAAATTGACCAGTACAATATTCAGACATGACAAGTGTCTCCATTTTAACACCTGGTTGAATTATGGGCTATCAGATTTGATGTTTGTACTTAGATATGAGTGTACCAACCTCGTATAAGTTAGGCATCATTTCTTTAGCTGATCGTTTTCGGATTTCAGTTAGTAGCTTGGAACTTCCTGGGGACAATGCATACAAACCATCCTAGAATAAAGCAACATTGAAATATGATATTCTTTCAATTGTTCTGCCTTAACATCTATTTATATATAATTATGTGTCGGTCTGTCTGTCTCTATCGACCCACATGTCCTCCCTTATTATGTCTGTCCATCTGTCTGCATGCGTGTCTGTTTATTTTTTTAAAGATATTATGAATACATGAGTTATTTTTATCTATCCATAGTTGTTGTTATTGTTATTGACTTAAGTGCATCTATCATCCAACTGTCTAGATGAATACCTTTATTGAAACCCATTTTGTTTCATTGGTATATTGTCTCATTTCAAATTGATGTTACAGGTTAACACAACACAATGTATGCCGACAAAACCTGGTTTTATAGCTAACTAAACCTCTCACTTGTATCATAGTCGCATAAAATCATATTATATTGTCAACGGTATGTAAAAAAAAACCCAGACATAATAGAAAAACCGTCAAAAATTGGAGTACAGCAGTCAACATTGTATAATCACTTTAAAACAAAACAAATATGTCAAAAAAGAAAATTAAAAAGGCATATAGACAAAACAGGTTAGCAAAAGTGAAAGAATACAACAAAATACTATAGCACAATAACACAATGACGGATTGTATAACATGATCAAGCCACCTCAAATAGACATTCCCAAAAATAGTCAAAAGATGTGGTATGAGTGCCAATGAGACAACTTTCCATCCAATGCACCATTTGTTAACAGTAAACCATTATAGGTCAAAGTACGGTTTTCAACGAAGCAGCTGTAAATGGCACCAAAGTTACTAGTGTAAAACCATTTAAGCAGGAAAACCAACGGTCTAATCTACTAGTATATAAAAAAGAACCACATCAACAAACGATAACCAATGAACATCAGGTTCCTGACTTAGGACAGGTTTTGGGATCTTCCGATGAACCTATTTAGAAAAAGAGCATGACCTTCTTTGACATACCCCTGGTCCATGAACGTTATATTCAGACACTGGTGACGTTTTACAGTCTAAATAGAAACTGCAAGCTCTTGAATACTGAATGAGTTGGGAAATGTATATCCCATATGCAGGTGAAGTTGGTATATTCTAAACGGAAAGTCCCTAAGCAAATGGCAAAATGAAAAGCTCAAACACATCATACAAAAAAGTAAAATCACAAAAAAAAACTGAACTCCGAGGAAAATTCTAAAAGGAAAGTCCCTAATCAAATGGCAAAATCAAAAGCTCAAACACATCAAACAAATGGATAACAACTGCCATATTCCTGACTTGATTATCCAAGCATTTTGTTATGTAGAAAATGGTGGATTAAACCTGGTTTTATAGCTAGCTAAACCTCTCTCTTGTATGACAGTCTCATATCATCAATTATATTGACAAACAAACAGATATAATAGGTAAAAATGTCAAAAATAGGGGTTCAATAAATCACTAATTACTTAAAAGATTTTGTTTTTTAAGAATTTTAGCATTTTCACCTATCTCTGCGTGTTATATACCTGTATATGTAACTAAGGACTGTTCAAACTACTATAAACCTCGGAGAGAGTTTTGGTGGATTAAAATAAAAAAAAAAAAGGATTCATTATCGATCAAAATGAAAAAGATTACCATGACGGCATTTGCGCATAACATTGGAATTTATTAACAAAATTACCTTGTTTTCTGATGCTAGCAGTAGGTTTTGTTCTAAGATTTTGGTCTGTTGTTCACAAGTTTCTTTGCAATAATTCCAGCATTCCTATAACAAACGTACAACAATATATTATAGATCATTCTACCTTCAGTTAAGGACCTACATTTTTTTTTAACAAATTCAGAGCTTCTGAAAATATTCATTATCTTTTCCACGCTAGCAGCTATTTGTTTAACATCCAAGGATGCAAGTTAAAGATAAAATTATGGAGATTTTCAAATCTCGTATATCAATAAAAAGCAGACAAATTAAGGTAACAAACCAAATCTTAAAGAATGGAAACTAATGAAATTTGATACATTTCTAATCATTTCTTTTATTCAGTGACACGTTTTTTGTAAAAACTTAATGTGCTATTACAGTTGTTGACTGCAGTGACAAAAATATAACCGTCTGGTGTTTCATTACAGTTTATACATGTAAATTATATCAAATGCTTTCGCCTGCTGATGTCCCCATTATCAAAGTTGATGTTAAATAAATATATACGGACCAATACATATTTTCATTTGTACAACATGGATCAAAATAGTTTTACGGAGCGAAAGCAAAAAGACAGTCGAAGATAGATCTGAAACTTACGAGCAAACAAAATTTGTAAAAACTGATTCAACTTGATAGAACTTTTGCTCAGAAGGATGTTAGTCTGGTCCATGAAATTGTCGTCGCCTTTTTCAGTTACAAATGAGACCTCCCTGTAATTTGTTAATATACTTCACGTGAATACCGGTATGCATTTTCATATTCATTTTTTCAACATTCTTTTAACAAATACTTAGAGTGGGTGTATCATAAGTGAGCAGTAGCTCACAATTCTACTTGTTATTTATTGATAAACATGATCTGGCATGAGTAAAAATGTCCAAAGCCTCATTGATCCATCTAGACTACAAATATACATACATAAACTAATTAAAGATATCAGGCTTAACAATAAACTCATCATAGATACCAGGACTAAATTTTGTATATACGCCAGACGCGCGTTTCGTCTACAAAAGACTCATCAGTGACGCTCGAATCCAAAAAAGTTAAAAAGGCCAAATAAAGTACGAAGTTGAAGAGCATTAAAGACCAACGTTCCTAAAAGTTATGTCAAAAACAGCTAAGGTAATCTATGCCCGAGGTAGAAAAGCCTAATTTAAATAAACAGTTAATTTATCAATATAACCATATCAATGATAATTCATGTCAGCACAAAAAGTGCTGACTACTGGGCTGGTGATACCCTCGGGGAAATAAATCTCCACCAGCAGTGGCATCGACCCAGTGGTTGTAAATAAACTCATCATAGATACCAGGACTAAATTTTGTATATACCAAATTCGTACGTCAGATATGCGTTTCGTCTACAAAAGTCTCAGCAGTGACGACCATCATAAAAGTTTGAAAGCCCCAATAAAGTACAAATTGAGGAGCATTGAGGAACCAAAATTCCAAAAGGTTTCGACAAATACACTCTAGGTAATCTATTACTGATTACATAATTAAGTGCGTTTATAGTGAGCGATTAAAAACAATCATTTACTTATATGGAGTGACTTTAAAAAATGGGATATAAGTAAGAAAATAACCTTAAATATATCCAATAGGTAAATACAAATTTGTTTTTCGTCCCCCTTATCTTCCGATTTCTCAAATGCGTCCGTCCATTTGTTATCATATAGAATAGAAATCATTTCCACCAGTTTCTGTGGCCGACGTGAATCACTCAAATCTGCTATTTGGGGATTCTTATCAAGCATCTTTTCACCAGCAACTTTACTTAGTCTGAAATTGGATAATTTAAAAACTAAAAACAAAACAATTAATAAATGCTCGACATTCATGTTTTGCAATCGATTTCTAATGAACCATTTGACATTAACTTATTCTAGAAATTCTATATAAGATTATGGACGAGTTTCAAAATTAGTCTTTATTTGTTACAGATTTTTGCAACATTTTGTTAAAAAATAGCAACAATGAAATTGTTCTACACAATTATTCAGTGCGTTACTAGTGTTATTCAGTATGTCTTTACGTCGTTTGTATTCTATTTGTAAATAATTCGGAAGCAAGGATCTTATTGTGAACAAAGAAAGGACTATGGGACATGTTTATTTCACTTTTACTCCCTTCAATTAACGATAACATTGATTTTTATATTGTATTATTTTATCAGATAAATCTTTACTTAGATTGTAGTTCGTCTTTGTCAGCCTTTAAGTCTGCAATCTGTTTGTCCCTTTCATCTCGTTCTGCTTGTAGTCGTTTTACATCTTCTTTTAAGGTTACTATTATTGCTTCTTTTTGATTATGTACCAAGTCTTTCATTGTTTTATTATGGGATTTTTCAAGCTCACTTTTGTGTTCCTTAAGCGTCTTTAGCTCGTCCTCTAACTGCCTGTAATCGACGTGAATCTGATGAATATACGCAGTATCATATTGTGTTCGCCTGTAAATAGAAAATATTTTTTTTTCAATATAATTTCGCCTGTAGATTAATAAGACCGTTTTTTATTTGATAGACTTTTAAGGGCTTTTTGTTTTAGCTTACTACATACTATATGGACTTTTAAAATTGTTAAATTGTTACTGCTCAAATCTTTATTTTTGGACTTAGATGATAATTATAACACATTTCCTTATGGTTTGTATTCCTTAATTTAAAAAAAATGTTTTATTACTCTGATCAGCAACATTCGTTATCTAAAATTACACAAATTTTGCAACACCTTTATTTTTACATGCTCTTTTACCTGAAAACCAATTTGTACAAGCCAATCGTTTGTCAAGTTTTTGTCTTTAAAAAAAGTGGACCAGTAAAAATGATAGAAGTATAAACAAATGTACTGTCGGTCTAAATGGAAGAATAAATGAAATAAAGATCAAATGAAAATAAAAGACAAAATAAGATCAAACAAACCGACAGAAAGTTTGAACAAAAGTGCTGATTGACAGTTAATTTTGACATATTTGCTTGCTTAACGTATAAATATTGTCTTATTACTTACTGATAGAGTGCATCTCTTTCTTTCCTCAAATGCAGAATTTCAGCATGAAAGTCAGCTAGAGTTCTTCCAATGATAGAAAATATAATTAGATAAGGAAGTTATGAAGAGATTTATCTTTATTCGACATTATCATTTTTACAAAGCAACGACGTTTACATTCCTTTTTTGGACGATATGTAATATTTGTGATGACTTTTGAAAAATTTCGTGCAACACATTTTTCCCTTTAGGTACACATTTATTATATTTTCATGTTGTTTAAATATACATACTCACTAAATGAAATGCATGTACAAGCAAGTGATCAATTGTCTTGGTCGTTACTATTCAGTTAAGTTTACGTCTTTGTAATGTAATTTTAATCCATATTTTCATCGACTGTTACACAAAAAAGGACGAATTGCCGATTTACATGCTCAAGTGCAAATCACATAGTATCACAAAGAATTTTGAATATGTATATCATACAAGAGAGGTTTTGGTGAGAGAGAAAAAAGGCGGGAGATTGTAAAATATCCTGAGCCGCACTGTTGGGCATAATACTTTCTTAATATGCAAATGCTGCCTTTCAATCCTGGTATCTAAGACTATGATGAGTTTAATAATATTCAACGTTGATCTTATATTTATAGATATGGCATAGCTTTAACGCAGCCCACAATGAGAACTAAACCATAAATTAATTGTGAGGAACAGAAATTTGAAGATCTACTTTTAATTAGATTTTGAATAATTATATCATGAAGGAGGGATATTTGCGAAAGAGAAAACCAAGAGATGATAAAATTTCCAGAAACACATTTAGGACATTATATTTTTTGACAATACAAAACCTGAAATTCAATGTTTTTTTTCCAGTTCTTACATTCATAGCCATGTTTCTTATGACAAAACCTAAGCACAGACCACGATGAGGAAAAATAAATGAACTGTATGGTACAATAACTTTAATAGCTAATTAGATTTTAAACATTTATATCAAGAAACAGGAGTATCTTCAAAAATAAAACGAGAGATGGTAACATTTCGTGAGCCTTATTCTAGGACGAAACATTTCCCGACAATGCAATTCTTCAATTAAACGTTTTATTTTAGTTGTTTTGACATTCCTAGCCATGTTTCTAATGACATTAGCTTAAACGCAGACCACAAAAAAAACGCTAAAACGAACTGTGAGATTCAGTAAATTAAATAGATAACTAAATTATTGCCATTCGTTCAACATAGAAGTACGATACCAAGCGACGTACTTCGTGTACCTTAGAAATAAAGAAAACCAAATATTTGCATAATGTTATTTTTACAAAAGTTAGCCAATTACTGTTGAATTTAAATGCACACAATACACTTGACCAATTTAAATCCTATTGATATTTAAAGGTTTTTTTTTAAAGTATTTTACACAGAACACCTTATCAGTTGATTTTTCACTCGTGTATTGATTATTTAACGTCTCGCATTATTTTCTTTGGGCCTTATTATATAATGGTCAAGTTTTAATTGATTGTAAAACTTCTAATTGTAAGCTGTTGCACACTTCACAGTCAAATGTACAATGCAAAACAAACCAACCCCAACAACAATGTAGATAATAAAAATTGTTCTGAAGATTTTATAATTAAACATTTTTGCTACTATATATTGCCATCAACCTATTTGTGGTAGGGTAAATGCATGCTTATAAATTTTTTGTCGCACGTCAGTATTCTATGATGTTATTCATATATTTATATTTTGATGAGAGTACACTTTATATTAGTACAAAAGTATGTTGAAATCAAAGAATTTTTGAAAGATAATTTAAGGAACAACATTGCCACCTTTAATATAACGACTTTAACCCGATACGGTATCCAAAGGTAGCATTGTTTACTTTATGTAGGTTATATTATTATAAATTACCTTTTATCTCTTTTAGCCGACATGGTTACCTCAATCAAAGGTAAAATTTAAACCAAAAGTAAACTTGTAGAAAATCCCTATCTATAATCATAAATACTACTTCCTCTTTCAATTTCTTACTTTTATAGTAAAACAAACAGAATTTACAGTTATATGATATCCCTTTAAATAAAGTCATTTTCTTTACAAAATATTTGTTTTGTTTTACATAGTTAACTTTTTCATTTGTTTGTTGAAAATAGGTCACTTATCATGCATATCAGGTATATACTACAGAGAAATCATTTAAATTACTAACATGGACGACTTCAAAAACGAAAGTAGTAAGTTAAATTGTGCAAAACATTTAACACTATTTCCCCCATAAGATGATGTCGGTATACTTTATGGGTTTGTCGTGACCGCTATCTGTCTCTGGGCTTTTTTTTCTGATGTTAAAACCTGCATAAGTAATCATAAAAAGGTGACGTCTCGTCCAGAGAAAGAAAATTGGATATCCTACTTATGCCAGAACATACAGAACAGTTTCGTGGTAGAATATTATAGCTTGTAACTATGTGTAGCAGGATCTGCTTACCCTTCCGGAGCACCTGAGATCACCCCTAGTTTTTGGTGGGGTTCGTGTTGTTTATTCTTTAGTTTTCTATGTTGTGTCGTGTGTGCTATTGTTTTTCTGTTTGTCTTTTTTATTTTTGGCCATGGCGTTGTCAGTTTATTTTAGATTTGTAAGTTTGACTGTCCCTTTGGTATCTTTCGTCCCTCTTTTATAGCAAGGTCAAATTCGCTACAATGGTTACTGGGCACGTTAGTTTGTTATCTGCTTGGCAAGAATGGTTTTTAGCTTGTAAAATAAAAACAAACACACACAATTATACAAGCATAAACATAGGCTTTTAATATAAAACATCTATGACCTTAGCCATGTTTAACAACTGATCAGTATAATGAAGTGTCTTATTGACAACATATGTGTTGAATTTGAAGGTAGGGTTTTTAAAAGATAATAATCATTCCTGAACTGTGCGCCTCTGCTTGCCGACCACATACACTTGTCAAACACAAGAAGACCAACTTCACATATAGATATTTTGGTGATGTTCTTTTCATCAATAATCCAAACCTTTCTGGTTGGGTTCCATTAAAACATTCTCCAGAACTAGAAATTAAAGAAACAACAAACACGGCTTCCTCTGGTTCATTTAAAGACTATACCTCGAATGTGACGTAGGCGGTCTCCTGAGTGCAAAAATCCACGACAAACGATCTTAGTTTTGAAATTATCAATGCCCCCTCTTTAGTAGCAATACACTAACTTCACCTGTATATGGGATATACACTTCCCAACTTTTTCGGTTTTCAAGAACGTTTAGCTGCTACTCAGAATTTATAAAACGTCATAAATGCATTATCTAAAAGTTGTCAAAATAGGGTTATGTCAAAGAATGACTCGTTCTTTTTCGAAAACGTTCATCGAAAGATACCAATACCTTGTCGATTAATATTCCATATCAACACTCACATATACATTATGGTCTTGATGTATACATTTTATGTATTGACGCTGTTAATCATCTTGATTTCGTGTCATAGTGTTTTTTTTTATTTGTCTTTGTAAATTATAACTTTAAATTTACTGTTTATTCTGTTTTTGGTATTATCTATTTGACGTGGTTCGAGCTCGTTTATTGTTTTATTATGCTATAACAAATGTTTGTATTATTGTATTTCGTTTTTTGCGTATATGCTTTTTCTATATACTTTTAAGTTTTAGATTATTTTAACACAATGTTGACTGATGTACCTCTATTTTTGATTTTACCTATCATGTCTATTTCTTTGTTGACCCATTACTATCAATATAGTTAATTCTATGTAGCTGTCATACAAGTGAAAGGTTAAACTAGCTATACAACCATTTTCTACAGCAGACAAAAAGTCAGGAATATAACAGTTGTTATCCATAGGTTTGATGCGTTTGAGCTTGTGATTTTGCTATCTAAATTAGGACTTTCCGTTTTTGAATTTCCCTTTGAGTTCTGTATTTTTGTTATTTTACTTTTGCTCGAACTATAGTTTGTCAAGCTTATCAATTGGGTCTTTATTTGGCCTTCAATTATTCATTAGAGCTTCACACTGAGTAGTTTATTTTGACGAAACGCCCGTCTGGCATACCAAAATAGGTTATATGCCTAGTTTCATGGATGAGTTTTTACAACAACTCGAACAATGCCGCTGCTAGTGGACGTTTTGGTTCTAATGTTTTCAGTCAAGTTGTCAGAACTTCTGCATTGCCATCCATTATCTTTGATACAGATTTTTTTTTTTATAAATTAACATATTTTGTTTCGATTGTACTGATAAGTCATTTGTAGACGAAACGCGGGTCAGGTTAAATGCTGGTTTCCATGGTTCGTTTATTTATTGTTAACAAAATGTTGATCTATTCGAAGCATACAGGATTTTCTTCACGGGCATATATGACCATAGTTGTACTATTTGTTTCAGAAGTTTTTGTTTTTAATGCCTTGATTGTTTTTCATTCTGCATTTGGTCTTCTTACTATTTCCCTTTATATTTATACCATTAAGTCATTTACATTGCAAAATGAAAACTACTTCACTGTTTAATTTACATCAGATTGAATGCGAACAATCTTAATTATCATGAAAACAGTAGCTGTGTTTTTTAATAAGACTTATTTCTGTTTAAAATCAGATTGATGCGTGTCATGTACATGGCGGCATACAAACGAATATCGATGGCAAACACAAACGGGTAAGTGCATCTATATTATTTATGCACACTTATATACGCTTCAAATTTATCAGTTATACAAGAGTACCAAACAACCATCTATATATACACAACTAAGCAATCGATATATTGTGAAATCGACTTCAAACATAGATTGTGCACAACAATAACGTAGCAGTTTAAATTTATTTTACAAGTTCATTTTCTTTGAAAAAGTCTGAACCATACTTGTCTCATCCTTTTAAACACAAAAAATTGAACTTATGTTCGGTATTTTTGTGATTTTTTTTTTAGATTAATGACATTTGAAACAGTAATTTAAAATTTAGCTTGAAAAAATATTTATCTAGTGTGTAATACGTTTAAGATTTAGATTTTTTAAACTATGGACAGCAGGCGATCAGTCAAAATAATGAAAATATAACAAGTTTTCTATTTTCAAATATTTCTTTTTAAGAATAGATATCAGAATATTGAATAAGACCTTTTGAAATTTTGAACTCCAGCACATAACACGCACATATATGCTATAACTTACTGATGCCTTTTTTATACTTACTTTACTTTTTCTAGTGAAAATGGAGGAGTCGTTTTTACGACTCTTAGGTCTACCACTCCGAAGAAAACAGGCGGAGTAAGTATGAACTTAAAAACATAAAGGATATTGTAAATGTGATTTTAATAGATAAAACAGTTTTAACAAAAAAATGTGTTGAGTGAGTGCATTATTCAGCATTATTTATACAATTCTTGTTATCATATTGATAATTATTCTGCATGCTCTTGGAGAATTTTGAGAGATTCCCAAAGTCGAAGCTTCGAAAGTTGTTGGTATAAAACATTTATCTTTAAAGCCGGGGTCACACATTCACGATTTTTACTGCTGTCTGTGATAAGAAATTCTTGATTTGTTCCAATGTGAAACATTTATCCAAATTATAAAAAGTCTTAATTAAACTTTTACAGGGAATGGGCTCGATAAGATGTTGCTTTGTTTCGTGTGTATTTTAGTCGTTACGCAATTAACTATCGAGTTGACCCCCAAGAACATCCGATGGTAATATAAGCGATATAAACATTAATAAAAGTATCAGTTCAAAGCGAACACGTGCATTTGGATTTTTCTAGGTCTTTTTAATTTCTTATTATAGATTAAAATTATATTTTAATCATCATTTTTACCTGTATACGAATAATATTTTGTTGATCAAATCAGTCAATGAAATGATTAACCTTTGTTTCAATTTCAATGCTGAAATTCTTTTCCTTTAAATAATCGAACACGCACACTACATGCGTTATTTATTTCTGGGAACAAGGTTTAATTTAAGTTCACATGACTACGGATTCAATGAGGTCGAATTATTCACTTGCATCATAAATGTCTTAGCTAATTTGACAAACTTGAACAATATCGTCTGCTAAAAGAAAATTATTTGTTCACTATTTTACTTTCATTATTGATTAAACGAAAAAAAAATTAATCATATTTAAGACTATTTATACATATCGTAGCTAGTGCCCCTTTAAGACAGCACCAATTAATCAATCCCTTTCTTAATAAAACCTTACTTGACAGCATAGATGTCACTCCATTATTAATGCCTATCGTTATTTAAATTAAGGAACTTTGTTCTTTATTGGATAGTCAATCATATCATATTTTCATATGCTAAAAACCCAAAATCTCAAAATTAATTATGAGGCTAAATAAAGATTTATGGAGTTATATGTCGCTAATTGACAACAGCAAATTACAAAAATGAAAACGGTATTTTAAAGCTTTCGAAATTTTAGGTCCTCAAAGCTCTTGAACTTCGGAGTTTACTTGACGTTTTATTCGAGCGTCTCTGACGAGTCTTATGTAGACGAAACGTGCGTCGGATATACAAAGGTTTAGCCTAGTGTCTCCATTATAATATGAGTTTATTACTTTTTTGCCGCAGTAGGTGCTCTATAATTCCAATGTTCTTAATAGTTAATTTCTTAACATGCCATAATATATCCTACACATGCAGTAAATAAAGGCAACAGTAGTCTACCGCTGTTCGAAACACAAATCAATTGAGAGAAAAAAAAATCCAGGTTACAAACTAAAACTGAGGGAAACACATAAAATATAAGAGGAGAACAACGGCACAACAAAAACACGACACTAAAATGCAACACACACAGAAACGAACTATAAAATAATAATTGCCATTTTCCGGACTTGGCACAGGACATTTTTAGAGGAAAAAAATGGTGGGTTGAACCTGGTTTTGTGGCTCATGCTTTTATGGCAATGTTAAATATAACATTAAAACAAATCAACGTGTCAACTTGTTTAAAAGCTAGGCAAAAGCAATCTACCTAACATTCTTTCTAATTGTTATTTATATTTATGTACAATAAAGTCTTTTGTTAATTGTTTTCCTTTTCTTTTTACTTTTTTTCAGAATGAAGTATTTGATTCGAAAAAAGAAGAAGATAATCAAAAGCTCGCCAATGAAAACAAAAGATTAAAAAAGCTAGTATAAAAATAAAAATATATAATTTACAAACAATTATAGGTTAATCAATTTATATCATTTAGGTTCTATTAGATTGCACATATTAGAAAGAGATTTGAGAAGAATGATGTGAAAATAATATTTTGTTGACTAGCTGCCATTCAAGAATCATTTGTTTACAAACATATACATGTTATTAGATGATTATAAATATGAATTTGATGATTTAACTTGATCCATCTCAAGCAAGTCATACTAGACTATTTTGGTTTTGAAGTGATGTATTAACTTAACTTTAAAATCTCATATTATATATTCATTACGCAGTTCATATTCTGTTTTGTCTTTATATCACAAAATGCAGTTTTTAAGACAAAACACCGCATTTTCGAATAAAAGAATATTATCAAAAGGCACCAAAGTATTTTGAATTCATGTTTACACACACTTTCTACATTATCATTGTGAAACAAATCCGTATGTTTTTCAGTGAAAATAAAGAATTGAATCAAAGGTTACTCGAACGAAATAGGCAATATGATAAGCTGCTAGCTGAGGTGGATGCGGAGAAAAAACAAAAAAATCGGTTAAGTATGGAACGTGAAAAAACAGTTAACGATTTTAAAAAGACTTCTGTAGATAAAAGTTTGAAAGACGAGACTTCTAGACTACAAGGAGAACTGAACAAACTTAACATTGAAAATGCTGGTCTCCGTAAAGAGGTAGATCGAATACGAACTAGGTAAGAGTTATATTGGTTTTAAAGCTTCTAAGGAAATCTTCCGTAATGGCGAGATTAGCCCTTGAGGATTTTTTTCAGTTTTAAAATGTACATATTTCCTTTCTAATCCATGGTCCTTCATATTATGATGTTTGATTTTTTTAACAGATGCTCTTTTAACATTTTGTTACTATTTACGTTATGTGAGATCAGTTTAACTTAGTTATAGTATAGGTTACGATGATTTCATCAGGTCAGATGTCTGTGCTTTGGTTATGGCATGATTAATGGCATATTATATTAAAATTCCACGTTGGTAGATAAGGAAGCTACCGAAAAAGTAGACCGAACCCAATCGGGCAAAAATTAACCTTATATGAATTTGGCTGTGCTTTTAAAATCACTTTAGGTTATGAAACAGCACCTACAAATTTATGCATTTATAGATTCTTGGCTTTCAGGGAAGGTTAATCAGGAAAACCGCCTCGGAAGAACGAAATTTATAAAGTGTCATTTTCATTAATTAAGAGTAACACGTTTATACATTCGGTATGCGTTAGTGGTATACTTAGTTTTCTTTAAACACAAACTATTCAAGCACAATTCTTAAACACTGTATTTATTTGAAGTGCAATATTATCCCTTTAAAGCTGTTAAATTCATGTTCACTTGATCCATGTTCAATTGATTCACTTTAAGTGATGACATTCTTCTTCTTTAAATAATTGAGCACCTACAATTAATGCAATATCACTGGTGGTAAGCGAATGGTCGTAACTAAAAGTTACGACCATCTGAATATGGGAGACAACTCTAGGGATAAGTTTTTCTTTTCCAATTTTCGTGCAGTAAAAGGTTCATTTGAGTCTCATATACACATATCGTGAGTGCATTCTTATTGAAACCAAATTTGACACATAAAATCATTCCAATTTTCGTAAAATAGTCATTCAAAAATTCGAGCATGATGGTCGTAACTTTAACTTGTGATGGTCGTAATGTCAACTATAGTATTTTGGATGATGGTCGTAACCGACACAAGATGGTCGTAACTTTGAAAGATGACCGTAACTCAAGTATTTAGACGAACTTTTATCAAGCTATTTTAAAAGTACTGTGCACATGCATAACCATGTAAATAAACTCAGTTGTTATATAAAGTTTACTACAAAACATATTATTTCATTTGTTACTCTGATAATGGTATGCAGAAATTAATATAAAGAATTATCAATCATACATTTTTGATATGTTCCAAACTACCATCATTTAGGAGAAACAGTGAAAACTAATCAACTCGCATTAAGCCAAATAGTACGTTAGGGTTGAGTATCAATATATTTTTACTCTACGTTAAGGCATAAAATTGTTGAATATTTGCTTTCAGATTTTTTTTTTATTTACGACTTTTTATTTCCTGCAATCATGTCGGCAGATGAAATTATTGAACGTACAATTTTGAACAATCTTCTTTAATTTTTAATCAGCTATTGCAGTTTTTATAAACCATTGGCTTTCAAATATTCCGGTTTTGGTAAATCATGATTAATGAAAATCCACAAATGCCTGGTGTTTTTATCGTGTTGTCTTTATTTTTTATCGATTGCATGACGATCTTGCGGTATATCATTGATAATTGTTCTAAGTATTGGTTCAGAATAAAAACTTAATCCATGGTGTCGCAATGAACATTGTGTTAACCTAGAAAGTATGAATAAGGTTGAGATTATTTACAATGCTACACGCGTTGAATTTACGAGTAAGATCAAATATCAGTAGTTTGTAGACAGGCTTGTAGCCAGATTAATATTACAAGGTAGAACTAAATGTACTGCGGCAAATATTACATACATATATGCAGGTATATATTTTACAATGATACACGCTTTGAATTTAAGAGTAAGATCAAATATTAGTAGTTTATAACCAGCCTTGTAGCTAAGATAATATTACAAGGTAGAACTAAATGTACTGCGGCAACTATCACATACATATGCAGGTTGAAAATACTATTTATGTTATATGTTTATATTGTATGAATGTACTCAGATTTAAAAGACCAGCACGCTGAGTTGAAGCATAAAGATCTATCTTTTAAATATTATCCTGGCTACAAGCTATGTATGAATACTGTTTACTGAAGTCCTTTTGCTGAAATTCAACAAAAAAATACATTATCATCAGCATATAGTAAACAATGTAAATTGCTGACCCCTTTAATATTCCTTAGAAAGAAGTTTAAAGATCCATACTGTGCAGGAATTTTTTTAACTCGTGTAGTAATTTTGACTCTAAATATGCTTCCTCTAGTAGTGGAAAGATGATCCCAAATTGTCAAGCAAGTATTTGATCATAGACTTTGCAATGACAAAATACAGAGTGAATCTACCGAGTTAAGAACGATTGGCAAAATACATGTATGTTTCTCTTTGGTAACACCAAGTAAATGTTTACAAAATTCAATGCGTAGTCTTTCTGAAAAAATCTTAGGATAAGCCTGATCTACATTTGTAGTCATAGTTTTTTTGTTTTTTTTGTTTTTTTGAAAGGGTTGAAATAGCTACAAATTTTAGTACTATATAAGAGAATAGGTTTTATTGTATGCTCAAAAACATGAAGGCTGTTTTTTAAACTTGGATTCATTGACAGAAAGTCCTTGCGTAGCTTATGGTAGGCTTTTAACGCCTGTTATTAAAATAAAAATCATGTTTGATATGTCTGCCTGTCTTGTTAAATACTATGGCTTGGTTTTATTGGGATTAATTTTCAAACACCGATCTTAATCCATCAAGTTTACTTTGAAGTCCTTTTGCTGAAGTTGAAAAAAATGGCAAGATCATCAGCATATGTATAGTAAAGAATATGCTGGTCGTGAATAAACAACGCGGCTGGATCAGGGGAACTTTTAACACAATCAGGAAGTTCATTTATAAAAATTTAAACAAATTTGGACTCAAATTGTCTCCCTGTTTTACTCCAACTTTAGTTCTAAAGAGATCTCTTACCATACTCTCTAACTATATTCAATAGCTTAAGTTTTATCCCTGGGAGAATGACAGTATCAAAAGCCTTCTAGAAATCAACAAAGCAGGCAAACATGCTACCTTCTTTTGTATTATAATACTTATTTATAATAGTTTTTGGAATGAACATATGGTCAGATGGTCGTGTTTTTTTGTTGTTTTTTTTGGTAAACCCAATTCCGCTCTCATTAATGATATGATATTTATCTAAGGATTTACAAAGACGTGTATCAAGTATCTTTTTAAAAGGCTTCCCCAATGAATCAGTAATTGCAATTCCTCGATAGTTATTAAGATCATATGCATCATTCCCTTTATGAATTGGGATTAAAAAACGTGATGTCCAGGGTTCATGGTATTTTCCATAAGAAAGACAAAGATGTATAACGGATAGCATGGTACCAATAGGCGTATTCAGAATTTTCTAAAACCACGGGTAATAATTATACCTGAACTTCGAATTTGCACCTTATAATCAGCTTGACTATATACCAAATGACAATACGACTTCTCAAAATCCAGGCTAAGAATAAGATGTATGTTGTTTAATTCGATTACGGACCTGCGAATTCGCGGATATGGTCTTTTCTCGATAACGATCCCCATAACATTATTTTGACTCCTTACTTATGCTCTTTCGACTTAAAGTATCAATTTTAAATTGTAGAGTTTTCTTTTAAATTCCACCTAGTAGGTACATACTAGTTTTTAAAAAGTTTATCTTTTCAATACATGCAAAATATAAAGAAAATAAATCAGGATACTGTTATTTCATGTGATGTCAAATTTGTTAAAATCACCTTTTCTTAATTCGTAACTTAGAATGATCATAACCAGAGCTGTGTTTAAAAATGAATTTTCCACTTTTGAGAATTTATATTGTTATTAAACTTAACAGCTTATAATTAGTTGCCTCGTGGTTGATTTTATACATTATATTTTAAGTAACAGTGACTGGTCATTTCATTTTGTATTGGTTTTTTTTTCCGATTCGTTCCAATTTTCTTTCCTTTCGCACTTTACAGGTATCCCTCTCTTCACCTCTTTTAGTTTTTATCATTTAGTGAAATCAACTTCACAAATATATCATATAATATATTCATATAACAAAAGACACGTTTAAAACTATTGACGTGTCTTATTAGGTCCTATTTAATAAAGAGTTACGACCATCACAATTTTAAGTTACGACCATCCTGAACATTTTTGTTTTTTTAGTTACGACCATCATGCTCGAATTATTGAATGATCATTTTACGAAAATTGGAATGTTTTTATGTATCAAATTTTGTTTCAATATCAACGCACTGACGATTAGTATGTATGAGACAAGCGGTTTTACTGAAACATTTTTTTACTACAAGAAAATCGGAAAAGAAAAATGTATCCCTAGAGTTGTCTCCCATCTTCGGATGGTCGTAACTTTAAGTTACGACCATCCGCTTACCACCAGTGAATATCCATCTCTAGCTAAGAGGTTAAATTGAAGTTCACATGAATACGTATTCAATGAGGTCGAATTATTCACTTGCAAGCTTTTTTTGACAAATTTGAAGCATACTGGCTGCTGAAAGCGAATTATTATTTCACTATTTCACTTTCATTAATGATTGAACAAAAACAAGTCATATTTTATATTTGGTATCACCAGCCCAGTAGTCAACACTTCTGTGTTGACATGACTATCAATTACATGTATATGGTCATTTTTATAAATTTCCTGTTAAAAAACTTTGAATTTATTCGAAAAACTAAGGATTTTCTAATCCCAGGAATAGATTATCTTAAGCGTATGTGGCACAACTTTTTTGAATTTTTGGTCCTCAATGCTCTTCAACTTTGTACTTGTTTGGCTTTATAACTATTTTGATCTGAGTCTTATGTAGACGAAACGCGTGTCTGGCGTATTAAAAATATAATCCTGGTACCTTTGATACCTATTTACATATATCGTAGCTATTGTCCCTATAAAGAACAAAGTTAATAAAGAACAGAAGAATTATCTTTATTCATCTTTCTGTGATCTATTCTTTTATAGTTTAAGTAAGATAGCTGGAGAAAGAATGACAGATGGCAATCCTTACATAACAGATTTGAGTGACCCTCAACGTCCGCAGAAACTTGCAGAGAAATTCAATAGTCTTTACGATAATTCTTGGACTGATGCCTATGAAATTATCAACACCGAAGACATGGATGAGAAAATGACGTGTGGAAAACTGATTGATATTTTCAAAGTAAGTAATTAAGAAAAATGAATTAAAAAAATATAATTAAACCTACTCATATGTGATGATTTTAACGAATTCAAATCGCCAACAAAATTCATTGTAGGATATTTCTTGACCATTCTCTACACAAACCATGCGGTACTAATATGGTAAACGATAACAATCTCTACGTAATTTGTTCTCTCTGTTCTTATTGCGAAATACTATATGCACATGTCAGATAAGTTCAATACAGTTTATCATATCACAAAATTGAGAATGGAAGTTCCGCACCCGGAGGTGGTTCTTGTCTGGTCCCTAAATAAAATTATGTACTAGTTCAGGATAATTGGACGTACAACTAGACTCCAAAACATATAAATTAACATAAAATTTAGAAACATACCACATGACCCACAAAGGCTAGAGGGTCCTTACCTTAAAGAAACACATAGCTCAATTAAACTCAGTTTAAAAGAAGTCCGAGTCCGATGTCAGAATATGTTACCAATCTAACATTCAAACATATAAACATTTTAGAGTTGCTGGGACTTCTGTTGTGAAGTTGCAAAAATGCAGCTGTCAGACCTGCACATCATACTGCTTTCTCTGGAAGAAAAAGAATCAAAGGAGGTATTACAATATTTCATCAAAGCTGAATATTACAACTTTTTATCTCATCCTTTAGATTTTGTCTTCCCTTGACATTCATCTTGAATAATCTGTCATATGCTTTATTCGTGCTGTTTATGAGGCTTTGAAACTGAAGCCAATAAGCCTATTTGAATTTAACAAGACCTCCATTGTTTATGAAAATAACTTAAATGAACCATGTAAACTTAGGAATGCATACCTTTTTTAAAATCCTTTGAGAAATGATTTTGTTAAATCATCTAAAAGTTCTGAATTCTGTAACAAGTAACCAATAATATTCGAACCTTTAAACAATATACTTTAATTTGTAGAAAAAGGTAAAAAATGACTTTCCAGTTCAAAACAGTAAAATAATAAAAGAAACAAGAAGAATGTTCGCTGAACAGTTTATACCAACATTGTGTGAGGTGAGTTAATAAATCTGAATTCAAATCATTTGTTTCAACTATATAAATTGCGTCATTTTCAAAAAAATGTTTACCGATGTTCTAATCTCATAAATTGATCAGAAGACAACTCAATACAGATCAATACAACAAACTAAATTTAAGTAAATTACATAAAGTATATAAAAAAAAGTAGCTACGCCGATTCGATTGACAGGGTAATATATCCTACTATGCATGATTCACCTGCCATTCTAATACACACACGCATGAAAAATGAGATTACAATTCTGGAGATCTATACAATGACGCAAAACAAAATTTCATTCCTAGTATATATGATGAGTATATGTACAACTGCGAAAACATGTCGCTACTAAGTGCTCTTGTAGAATACGTAGTCGTCCTAAAAAAATGCATAGATATGATTTGATACTTTACATTCAGCAAAATTATATCTTCCAAAACATTAGTACATTTTTTTTTTCAATTTTCCTTATGATATTGATTTGAGTAATTTTGATTGTTAAACGCTATCTTGTTATCACTGATTGCTTGACAGTATAATGAACAGTGATATCTTCTAAAACTGCCGTTGAATGTTCACATTGCAGAGTTACTGGCAAAGACAGAAAGATACTGGATTAGTTAAAGACTTACAGCCATATGTGGATAAATGCATTGAGCTTTGTTGGTATAGTGCCATCAGTGATCCACCCTTAGTTTATGCATTTGACGCAACTACAAATGTGGATGATTTCCGGGGATACACAAAGAGTGGTGATGAAATAGACTACGTTGTGTGGCCTTCTATGTATTTACATGAATATGGTCCGCTGTTATACAAAGGTGTTGTCCAATACAAAATGACTGACAAACACGAGGATAAACCCGAACCTCAAAAGACAGATAAAGATGATGTGACTGACAAAACAGATGTAAAACCGGAACTTCAAGAGAAAACTGAAGATCGTGCAACAGACAAAATGAATAGTAAACCCGAATGTGAAGAGCAAACTGCTGACCAAATGACAGAGAAATTGGATGGTAAACCCAAACTTCAAGAGAAACCCGAGGATCACGTGGCAGGGAAAATAGATGTTAAACTCGAACCTCAAGAGAAAACTGAAATTCGTGAGACAGACAAAACGGATGATAAACCCGAACTATATGAGAAAAATGAAGAGAATGTAGAAAAGAATGAATAGAAATAATCAGTTTTACATTTTATTCACTTTTTTATTGTCACATCTTCAACATTTAGTTTCCACAAGCACTACAGTATGTTTGTTATAAAGCTAGTTAATCAGATATTATTATGTTTGCAATAATTTATATATTTTTATTCAGATGATCTTACACATATGTAGGTAATAAAATGATATTAAACTTTTATGTTAACTCAGATCGATTCTAACTCTAAGAAATTAAACATTAGTATATATTTTTTGGCGTGAGTGTGTGTGTGTGTTAATATGTAAGTGAAATAAAGCAACACAGTTGAGAATATAACCTGACAAAATATATCAAGGGGTTAATACACGAACCTTTATAGAATAGGAAAGAATGTGTGTATGTAATGTATCTATTCAAAATATATAAAAGGTAACAACAGTTTGACATAAACCACTCGTATATTTGTCTTAAATTACAACAAACCAGAGGATGAAATATTTCAGTTACAATAAAAGGAGTTGGTCCAGTAAGACCCCTTTTTGACCCCAAAATATAGCAGTTTTACAAAATTGTTAAAATGTAAACTTTTAGTTATTTATCGAACAGTAGAATGCTTCTGCTACACAAATATGTGCTGTTTTTGACAATACAATGCACATATATCGGGTACTAGCACCATTAAGTCATGGTAAATTACTGAAATCTTCACAATTCTAGCATTTTAGTTAAATTTTATACGGTTTCCGTGTAAAACGAAAGTGGCCACATTCGTGTTCATCCTTAATATTGAAATGTAAGTTGTATTTGATGATAATACATAACATATATAAAGGTTGAGGATGAACACGGATGCGGCCAATTTCATTTTTGACAAAAACCATATGAAAAGTGACATGTTTCGGCATATTTGGTAGATTTTTCATATTTGAGCTTGAATCGGATCGTTTTTAATGACTAAATTAGTTAAAATCTTTCACATAAACTAATTGAATCGAATGAAATAGACACTTAAGTGTTTAAAAACTGGTAAAAATCTTTCGTCAGATGAACCTGAAATTTGAGGCCAAAATCGGTCCTTACCGGACCTACTCCTTTGTGATAGTTTGCAGATGACCGTTTGTAAGACTTCAAACGAAAACAAATCTAAAGTAATTGGGGGATACAACAGATTAAAACGATGTATTAATTATAAAAGAAAAAAAAATGTCATGGCCTATGCTCGATTAAACATGAGTTGATATTTATAGGATATATTACTTTGGCCGTATATGGCTTTTAGGAATGTTTGGTCCTCAATGTTTTTCAACTTCGAACTTTATTTGGCCTTTTTGACTTTTTTTTTATTCGAGCGTCACTGATGACACTTTTGAAAACGAAACGCGCGTCTGGCGCAAATATAAATTACAATCATGTTATCTATGATGAGTTTATTTTCACGATAAAAAAAAAAGGTAAAGACTAAGAATTTAAAAACAATCTTAGATTTGCAATCATTTATTGCATTTTTTGCTTTTATAGTAAAAATATTTGTTTTATCGGTACACTAAATATTCCTTGTATAAATATTTGAGGATTGTATGTTAAACATAAAAAAATTTAATTATCAAAATCATCAGACAAAAGACCAAACCAACTTATAAAAACTCCGACTCTTCGAATAGAATTGTCGTTCAATGAAAGACAAACAAAAGTCTTACGTGCGCACAACAACTTATTTTAAAAGAGGGACGAAAGATACCAAAAGGACAGTCAAACTCATAAATCTAAAACAAACTGACAACGCCATGGCTAAAAATAAAAAAGACAAACAGAAAAACAATAGTACACACGACACAACATAGATAACTAAAGAATAAACAACACGAACCCCACCAAAAACTAGGGGTGATCTCAGGTGCTCCGGAAGGGTAAGCAGATCCTGCTCCACATGTGGCACCCGTCGTGTTGCTTAAGTGATTACAAATCCGGTAAATAGTTTAATTCGGTAGGTCATATTCATGAAAGGGAAGGGGATTGTAGTTACGACATAAGGAACATATCCGATATCATTTGTGAAACGGTTATTCCATAACGGTCAACCAACTCGTGATGGCGTCCGTAAAATTTACGAAGGGATGATTTCAACTTCACCATTTGGAACTCTTGGTTTAATAGCTTCCTTGTGAGCAGCAAACCTCTATCAAGAAAATCATGATAGGAAATGCAAGCACGGGAATATCGTATCAATTGGGAGATATATACCCCGTATGCAGGTGCTGCTGGAATGTTGCTACTTAGAAATGGAAAGTTCACAATTGGAAAGCTGAAATCATCTCTTTTGTCGTAAAGTTTTGTTTTCAACCGACCCTCATTGTCAATTTCTAGATATAAGTCAAGATATGAAGCCGACTTAACTGTATCTGTAGTATCCTTTATCTCTAGTTCGATTGGATAGATGCGTTCCACATAGTCACCAAATTTTGAATTGTTTAGTGAAAGAACATCATCTATATAGCGGAAAGTAGAGTTAAAGGATATTGCTAACTTCTTATCTTTCTTCCTAAGAAGTTCCTGCATGAAGTCAGCCTCATAATAATAAAGAAACAAGTCGGCGAGTAGAGGGGCACAGTTTGTTCCCATTGGAATGCCGACAGTCTGTTGAAAAACACGTCCTCCGAACGTAACAAATATGTTGTCAATCAAGAAATCAAGCATCTTGATAATATCAGTTTCAGAGAATTTATTGTTTGAATCAGAGTGATTCTTTACAAAGTAGGATTTATCCCTCCCTAAGACAAGATACTTGTATCTACGTTGGCCATTCTTTTTTATGAAGCAAAGTAATATCAACTCTTTCAATTTGTCTTTTAGTTTGGAATGTGGAATACTTGTGTACAGGGTAGAA
Source organism: Mytilus edulis (assembly GCA_019925275.1). Taxonomy (NCBI): domain Eukaryota; kingdom Metazoa; phylum Mollusca; class Bivalvia; order Mytilida; family Mytilidae; genus Mytilus; species Mytilus edulis. Next base: position 36,086,252 of record CM034361.1, on the reverse strand, counting down.
AAGTCAAATGTTTTAATACTGTTACAAGATGAAAGAGAGTTAGATTGTATGTACTCTAAAAGATCTTTTGAATTTTTAAGTATCCACATCTGATTCACGCCACCTCTAGAATAGGCAGTTTCACAATAACTTTGAAGCCTATATCTTAAGAGTATATGCCATGACAGTTAAACATACACTTTAAAAGCATCGAAACAGTGCATATGATACTTATTTAAAGAAGATAAAGGACGGCATATGCTTTTAAAAACAAGACCAAAATGTGCTCGCTACAAAGGAAAACCTGCTTAGGTTGCCACAGCTTTTGAATACTGTCGCTCAAGAAAATAAGCAAACCACGAACAAAAATACCAATACTTACACTACGATATCCCTCACCAATTGTTACAAATACTAAACATCTATTTAGTACTCATTAATGATCTTTAGCATAAAAACGTGGACTTTAAGACGGTTATAACCTGGACGTTCTTTGATTGCGTACTTACAAAAAGTAAGACAACTGTATGGAATAAATAAAAAAAAAACGAATTCCGAGGAAAATTCTAAACGGAAAGTACTTAAGAAATTGGTAAAATGAAAGGCTCAACAACACCAAAGGAATCGATAACAAATTTCATATTCCTGACTTGGTACAGACATTTTTCTATAGTAAAAATAGTGGATTAAATCTGGTTTTATAGCTAGTTAAACATCTCACTTGTATGACAGTCGCATAAAATTTCATTATCTTGACAACTATGTGGTGTGCTCAAAACAAAGAGACATAATAGGTAAAATGTCATAAATAAGGGTACAGCTGTCAACATTGTGTTAAAATCTTAATCACTATAAATACAGGTAATAGATGTGTCAACAAAGATAAACAAAAAGGAATATGAATATAGACAAAGCTCGTCAGCAAAAATGAAAGACAAGAATTCTAAAATTACCATCGCACAATAACACAATGACGGGATGTACAAGTACCGAGACACGTCAAATACATATCGCGCAAAAAATAGAATTATAAGTATTAATTAAAAAAGACAAATAAAAGAATACTTTAACACGTGCACGTTATTAAGAGGATAATCAACGTCAGTACATAACATCTATACTTGAAGACCATCGTGTATTATTTGTGAAGTTAATACGGAATATTTATCAACACGTTCTTGGTATCCTTTTTACTCAGACACTGGTAACGTTTTACAAAGTCTGAGTAGAAGCTGCAAGTTCTTGAATACCGAATGAGTTAGGAAATATATAACCCATACGCAGGTGGAGTTGGTATATTGCTACTCCGGTGGGGGAAATGGGTAATTTCAAAACTAAAATAGTCTCGTTTGTCATAGATTCTGTTACTGAAGATCATCTTCTAGTTTTTAACATGTGTCTGAAGGAACTCCGATTTATATGAAAACTAGAACAGGTCGGCAAGTAGAGGCGCATAGTTCGTTTCCATAGGAATGCCGACCGACATTTTTTGGAAAAATTCTATCTCTAAATTCAGCAAACATGGTCTCAATAAGAAAATGCAGCATACTTCTCTATGTAGGATGTTTTACCTTTTTGATCACTGTTAACAAAACTTGTCATTTGCTATTCCAAAAGTATGAATTTTAGTGTAAACCACCCTTTTTATGTTGAAAAGCATTGTGGATTATTTATTTTAGAGGATTTTTCAATTTCACATTCGGGATGGTGGTATACCGGAATGTAAAATCATTGGCTTTGATAGAAATCATTTCAGAGAAAGCTCGAGATTTGAAATTATCCAGAATTTCTTTAGATGTTTTTTTAAATCCACATATGTTTAATACCTCTACGCGAGTAAACCGCTACACAGTATTTTTGAAGATTCTCTTTCACTCTGGACAGAATCATTTTCATGCTAATGGACAATTCTCAAGTCGAACATAAGATGAGTCGACCATGAACCGTTGTTTGTAAGGAATCTTGTATAGGTTAGGTATCCGATACAAATAAGGTAACTCCTCCGATTTGCTGTTCAATGTAATGTTAATTGAAGCCATGAAGGACTTATGATGCGCCAAATTCTATCCTTGTCAAATGATAAGTTTTTGTATGTGGGATGACATGAGTGCTCATTTTATTCCTAATTCTTTTATAAGGAACTCGATCGTAGCAGTACGATTTACATACAAAGACAATAGTATAAAGATCAATAAAGAATTAAGGTCGAGTAGTAATGTTAACAGAAAAGTATACTTATTTTTTAAATAATTAGGTAAAACATCATATATAGAGACATCTTTAGTTGTTATTATAAGCTAAGAGTGCGATTTTGATCAGTGTTGAAGCCGTACGGTGAATATAGTAGTTGCTAACTTATTTGTCATTTGATCTCAATACTTTCAAGTCTGTGAGTAACAGGTATATTTTTTAATTTTTTTGGCTAACATGGTTTATGTATTTACAATTGAACATAAAGTACGAACATCCTATTTGTCTAAATTCATGGTGATAAATATATTATAAACATTGATGACTATAATTAAAAATTCCTGAATATATATAACTGTTGAGATTGTTACTCGTATCAGAAAACAACAATAAGATGAAAACTGTTAGGAAATCAATGTATATGTATGATGAGTTTTTTAATGTAAGTATGGTTTACTTTTACAAATTATGACTTGGGTGGAGAGTTGTGTCATTGACACGCATACCACGTCTTCTTATTTATCTATGTATATAAAAATATGAAGATAGAGTATGATTTTAATGAGACAACTCGATCTCCACAAGAGACAAAATGACAAATGCATTAACAGTTATAGCTCGCCCCACGGCCTTCAAAAATGAACAAAGCCCATACCATATAGTAAGCTATATAAGGCCCCAACATGACAAATATAAAACAATGCAAAGAATTAAACTAACGGCCTTTTTATGTACAAAATGGTGAACGAAAAACAAATGTGTTACACACCAACAAACAACAACCACTGAATAACAGGTTCCTTACGTGAGACAGGCATATATACAGAGTATGGCGGGGTTAAAACAGTTAGATTGCGCTAAATTATCCCCCTTACACGAGACAGTCGCGTAACAGTACAATATACGAACAGACTTTTAAAATCAGTTGAAAATGTATGTTTGTGTAAATAATTTCGTTGTTAACTAGTTTCAGGTTATTTGTCGTTTTCTAATAATAGGATTCGTCAGGTTTCTGTCTAGATATTCATGCTTTTTATAACTATATATGTGAAAAAATAGATACTCTACATTTGGACTAGCTTAAGAGTGCGTTTTGTTCGTGTCCAAGTATAAAATCATTAAAGGGACATAACGCGAAAATCAATCTGGAAATGGTATTTCTCAAAAATGTATATGCTTTTTTTTTTACTATTGCATCGCGAGTTTAACTACCCGATAACATCATAAACTGCACACCATTAAACTAATTCAATTTTTAATCTCAAAAACTATTTAAACTCGGCTATTCAAAAAAGGTATATTTTACAAAACAAATTGTAATTTTCATGTTTCGTCTATTTTTAAATTGTATAATATTAATCATTGTCTTGTTGTAAGTTATAATACTGCGACATAGTCTTAAATTTGTTGAAGGCGGTCACTATATGGTAGATGTAGATGTATCCAAAGTTTAATCTGTGGAAATCTGTTTTCTGGCCATTCTTTGGTGAGTTTATAATAACTTCTACGAACCTTAATTACCATTGGTCAGAATTATTGATTAACAAAAGGCAATCGAGGTATTCAAGTCGCTCTCGATTTAAAGATTTCAAGACTTCAAGACGGTACAAAACACTGAACATCATTTTAACTTTATATTTCATGACATTAAGTTAAAAACATATGATAAAAATGTTGTTTATCCATAACGATACGTTGTCAATTCAGTAAGGCGTAAGACGTCCCGTATAAGCCCTTTAGACAATGCGGCTTTTTTCCGTATCGGCCCTGTTTTTTTCCTTATTGACTATGTCGGAAAAGCAATATTAACTCTTGATTTACATCGACAGAGCAATATCTTCAGTATTGAACATGCTGATTTATCCGTTTTAGGGCTGATTTGCTCAAATCATTTAATGATAAAACATATAAAACATATAAAACATACACATTAGACATACATAATAAGACAGCTATATTGCATAAACAAAATGTTCATATATAAAACATTTCACAAACTAGCAGAGCACTAAAATAGATTATGAGCACGAAATAAATAAAGCTAAACTAGTTCTACAAGTCGCATGGGTAACTTAAAATAAAAATCAAATAAAATATTTATTAAAATCCGCAGGAGCCACATTTGCACGATTTGCAACTTCAGTTGTTGATCATACTTTTAAAATGGTTCGTCTGTGGATTGCGTCAGACATCACATTCCAGAATGTAGCTCCAGTGTTGCGTTCAATATCGTAGCGGCTACGTAGTGCTATGTAGATTGATGACTATTGAACGTGTTGCTAGCCTAGTTTCTACATAGATATTGATAGCAGCTACGATCTTGAACACGACCCAGCTGCAGCATACCTTAATGAATGATGGCCAATTTCTGGGCCGCGTTCAATATCGCAGCTACTACGTAGTGCTACGTAGATTTTGACTATTGAATGTGTAGCTATAGACTAGTTGTTACAGAGATATTAATAGCAGCTACGTAGCTGATATTAATATCTCTGTAACAAAAGAAAATTAGTTTAGTTTAAACTCTGAGAAATTCAGGGCATATACACGTTGAAAATATGCCGCACAGACCTATATTTTGACCTTTGAAAAAAAATGTGGTGCATATGAACTTTCAATTCTAGGATAAGATTTTTTTCAAAACTTCATAGTAAAAGTGGTACATTTTTAGCCGTAAAAGGAGTTCCTATGGGAAATTGCATTGTCAATATTTACAGAAATGCAACCTATATAGGGTGAAAAAGGGGAACATTCATAATTTAACGAAATTTGCTTTATTTCACAGATTTTAAAGAAATTAACTCAAATAGGATGTTTTATAAATATTTAATGAAGATTGATAGAATCCTGGGCCTTGAATATGATGACTCAGCATAAATTCACAGTTTACAGTATGCATTGTTTACACTAAGTCCTGGATACAAAATTAATTCATAATATTTGCATATTTGTAAGTTGAATTGTTAAGAAGTGCTTATATTTACTCTTCGCAGTCATTGAAACTCATAGATCCTTCCTGAGTATTATTCATGGGGTGTTTGTGCCCTTTCGATAACCCAAAAGCAGGCAGCAACACCTAAATCTGCCTTTTTGTCACCACGGCACAATAAATACAAGCTAGAAAAACAAAAAGTATCTCAACAAAACTTACAATAGTGTCTTCTATCCTGAATATGTACTAAATATTCCAAATTGCTAGAAACAGCAGAATGATTTAGGAAATTTGAGGCCCCAAGGTAAAAAAAAACATAGAAAATTGCCTACCCCCTAGGTCATAAAACAAAATAATTTAACTTGTAAATGCTATAATTTTGTGATTTTAAAGTTTCTGATATAGAAAACAATAACTATGCTTGGAAGTTATGCAAAAATCAGATGTAAGCAGTCATCTCTATAAAATTTAAAGTGAATTTACATCTCAGACTGGTATCTGCATGCATACAATTATTACAAATATGGCTTTGTTTGAACATTTCTAGTATGCACTGGAATATATATATTAGCTAAATTGTGTCAGATATATAGTTACATATGATACTGTTGTGACAAGAATTCTAAATTGACCATTTGAGGAAGAAAATGATTACTCTAATTGACAAATAGGCATACAGTAATATGTGGACTGGAGACAGAGGCTGGATTGGATACTTTATATAATCTTGAATGTTGTAATGATTGACTGCTAAACATTACATTTATAGTATTCTGGTATGCTTTCAATATGTTATCAAACCAGTTTTAAACAGGTTCTATGCATTTTATATCAGAAAATATGCAAATAGGGTAAGCTGGCAATAATTAAAGTCTTTAAAAAATTGAAACAGGGTAGGGGTATAAATGTACAGTAAAGAAACAATTAGAGTATTTCTTTAAGGCTATAATTCTGATAAATGAGTATTTTGGTAGCACAATACAAAGCTTTTTTTTACTTCCAATCACTAACCTTTAAAATGCTGTAACTTTCTTATGAATGCACAGAAAATAATAAAAGATGTATATATAGATAGATAAAAGATTTATCTTTTAAATGGTTGCAATATTTTTGTTATGCAATCATTATATAATCAATTATTATGTAATAAGTGGCAAAATCTGGGTCAGTTCACTTGAATGAATTTAGCTCTATCATCTCTTTAACTATACAGAAAATTTGAACGAAATCTGAATCAACACACCACGGGCTTCAAAAAGGTGTCTCAAATTGTCCATATGGTATTCCATTCTCTCATAAACCTCTAATTAGTGTTAACATCCTAACCACATAAAAGAAGATTCTGTTTGATTAGGTGTAAAATTTATTCATTCTATCTGAAATCTGAGACACCCTTTTGTAGATAATGGCCATAGGAACAACATATAATAAAATCAACACTCTAGGGAAACCTATACAGAAGCTAATTTCGTTTGAAAGTGGAAATTTGGTGAAAAATATTTTAGACACAGTTAACATTATAATTGGTTTCACAATTGTTGCATAATACTAACATTCCATTAATGTGAAAGAGTAATCTGTTAGATATTTAAAACTACCACTTTTATAAATTTTCAAGCATTATTAAGAAAGTTACAGCATTTTAGAACTTGGGAGTTGGAGTTGTAAAATCTTTGTATTATGCTACCTTAATGTGAGAAAAACTGATTTTAGAGAGTTTTCTATTTGAATAAATGTTTGTACAGATACAATAGACTGAAATAACATTAGTGCAACTGATCTAAGGACACCACATTCGTTTGTTAAAACTGTATTTTGTTTCAGAGAGCCATATACCAACCCCTTAACATATCTACATAACCTGTTGATTCACTACATTGCGATCAGTATTGACGTTAACCACGCATCTAGTTTTGTAAAAAAATCCAACGAACCAGTCGTGTAAATTTGAAGAAGTTGACTTAAAATAAAACACGTGATAGTTTGCAGCTGATCGTTCATAGTGACATGTTTTGAAACAATGCACTAATTCAAAACTAAACCAAATAAATCACGTCATGCTCTATGCTTGTTTTACAAGAGTTGACATCATATGTATATAATTTATATAATAGGTCAATTCAAAGCATGTATCATTCAATGTATGCCTATTGAGATATAGACTAGTTGTTACAAAGATATTGATAGCAGCTACGTAGCTGCTATTAATATCTCTGTAACAACTAGTCTATAGCTACACATTCAATAGTCAAAATCTACGTAGCACTACGTAGTAGCTGCGATATTGAACGCGGCCCAGAAATTGGCCATCATTCATTAAGGTATGCTGCAGCTGGGTCGTGTTCAAGATCGTAGCTGCTATCAATATCTATGTAGAAACTAGGCTAGCAACACGTCCAATAGTCATCAATCTACATAGCACTACGTAGCCGCTACGATATTGAACGCAACACTGGAGCTACATTCTGGAATGTGATGTCTGACGCAATCCACAGACGAACCATTTTAAAATTATGATCAACAACTGAAGTTGCAAATCGTGCAAATGTGGCTCCTGCGGATTTTAATAAATATTTTATTTGATTTTTATTTTAAGTTACCCATGCGACTTGTAGAACTAGTTTAGCTTTATTTATTTCGTGCTCATAATCTATTTTAGTGCTCTGCTAGTTTGTGAAATGTTTTATATATGAACATTTTGTTTATGCAATATAGCTGTCTTATTTTGTATGTCTAATGTGTATGTTTTATATGTTTTATATGTTTTATCATTAAATGATTTGAGCAAATCAGCCCTAAAACGGATAAATCAGCATGTTCAATACTGATGACATTGCTCTGTCGATGTAAATCAAGAGTTAATATTGCTTTTCCGACATAGTCAATAAGGAAAAAAACAGGGCCGATACGGAAAAAGCCGCATTGTCTAAAGGGCTTATACGGGACGTCTTACGCCTTACTGAACTGTGGACGTATCGTTATGCATAAACAACATTTTTATCATATGTTTTTAACTTAATGTCATGAAATATAAAGTTAAAATGATGTTCAGTGTTTTGTACCGTCTGAAGTCTTGAAATTTTTTTATCGAGAGCGACTGGAATACCTCGATTGCCTTTTGTTAATCAATAATTCTGACCAATGGTAATTAAGGTTCGTAGAAGTTATTATAAACTCACCAAAGAATGGCCAGAAAACAGATTTCCACAGATTAAACTTTGGATACATCTGCATCTACCATACAGTGACCGCCTTCAACAAATTTAAGACTATGTCGCAGTATGATATTTCAACAAGACAATGATTAATATTATACAATTTAAAAGTAGACGAAAAATGAAAATTACAATTTGTTTTGTAAAATATACCTTTTTTGAATAGCCGAGTTTAAATAGTTTTTGAGATTAAAAATTGAATTAGTCTAATGGTGTGCAGTTTATGATGTTATCGGGTAGTTAAACTCGCGATGCAATAGTAAAAAAAAAGCATATACATTTTTGAGAAATACCATTTCCAGTCCATATACTTTCCCGTTTTCCGTCCGTGAGTAACAACAGCTCACCCTTCAGGAGCACCTGAGATCAATCCCGGTTTTTGGTCAGTTTTGTATTGCTTATTCTTTTGTTTTCTATTTTGTGTTTTGTATACTGTTCCTTGTCTTTTGGTCATTATTTCGCATTTTTGCCGAGACGTTGTCCGTTTATTTGTGACTTCTGAGTTTGAATGTCCTTTTTGTATTTCCTCTATCTTTATAAAATTTGTGTTTTCGATTAAGATGTTTCATGCATTTATATTAAAAAAAGAAATGCGAGTGGTTGTTATATTATAAACATGAAAATATTGAATGATTAAAAATTCTTAAATATTGTTTAAATTGTTACGTGTATAAGAAAACAAACTTTAGATGAAAATTGTTTGTTATCAATATATAGAAAGGATTTTTTCAATTTTCGGTCTAAATGTTCATATTTCTATATATTCTTGGGACATATACTATCTTCAAATAATTTTTTGAGACATATTTGAAGTGTTAAATGTTATAAGGATGTGGGGGAAATAGACAGCATACGAGCGTGTCCGAATATAATATATTTCACTAAAAAGTAAAATAAAAAAAAATACTGAACTCCTAGAAAAATCCAATACGCAAAGTCCCTTATCAAATTGAAAATATGCAAAGGGACAAAATGCAGAAAACAAACATATGTAAAACAACATTTTGGGAGCGTGTTGTTTGACTTTCGGTTATGGGATGATGCGGTGCAAACATGTGCTCTCATATTGAAATCGTTCAACAGCGAGTTTTCTGTTGTTAATGATGATATGAAGTGTAAACGCAAGGAAGATTTCTCGCAATTAAACGTATAGTTTTCATTGCACATTGTAACAGGATACCGTTTGAAAGTATATTGAAAAAATGCCGCTTAATAACAACCATAGGAGAAAAAAGGAAATTCGTTTAATGGCATTTGCAATAATTTTGCTGGAGCGTGCAAAGACATTAAGATGATAGTCTGGTATGTGATTGGCTAGATTTACGTCGAGCTACCATAGAAAATTCAAAGGGATTGATCGAATCCAATATTACTGCAGTTAAAGTTATGCAACTTAACTTATGCTTACAGCCGTCAGAGTAGTGTATATAGAATTGTAATCATGAATTATGCGGCTCAAGACGCAAAAATCGCAAAAAACTATCCCGATGATTACGTTTTGTAATGTATTCCTGTCATGTAAAGTTGTCATTTGGCGGTATTTTTAACATTGTCATATCAGCGGGAGGTTTGTCAAGCCCTACAACCCAAACCAAGTCAGGAAAATGGCCATTGTTATATTATACTAGTAGTTGATTTCGGTGTGTGTTACATTTTAATGTTGTGTTTCTGTTGTATCGTAGTTCTCCTCTTTTATTTGATGCGTTTCCCTCATTCTAGTTTGTAACCCAGATTTGGTTTTTTCTTAATCGATTTATGAATTTCGAATAGCGGTATACTACTGTTGCCTTTATTTATAATTAAAATAAGGGATCCATTTATATTGGTCTTGTTTATCTCAACAATGTTTTAGCGTTAAACATGAGTTATTTACAGCTGGACTTGTTGTTGAATAGTTATCAAAGGTATCATGAGGATTATAATTTAGTACGCCAGACGCACGTTTCGTCTACATAAGACTCATCAGTGATGGTCACATTAGAATATTTATAAAGCCAAACAAGTACAAAGTTGAAGAGCATTGAGGATCCATAATTTCAAAAAAGTTGTGCCAAATACGTCTTAGGTAATCTATGCCTGGGATAAGAAAATCCTTAATTTGTCGAAAAATTCTAAATTTTGTAAACAGGAAATTTATAAAAATTACCACATTATTGATATTCATGTCAACACCGCAGTGTGAAATATGTGTGTTTTCTTGTAGATGTTTTTGGGTTAACTTTGTCGTTCGTTTGCGGTCTAATTAATCTCCTTTGGCGTATATGTATCAAATACTGATTCTATAGTTACTGTTTTTCTTACTACATAAAGCATTGATTTCTACAAGAACAATTTTTAAATCAACCTTTGTAGTTTTTTACCTTACGTTTAGATATCATATATTTTATGTCAAGGATTTAAATTGTGTATTGATCTTAAAACACCTGTTTATACACGAAGAATAAACAAAGAAATAATTCAGAAGGAAGTAATATACTACGCATGGAATTTTCTTAAAGTGTTCAAAGTTGATAATGGCGGATAAAAACAAAGACAGGTAATTATTAATTCAATCACAATGATTGTACATATCTATCACATACCAGCGGAACCAAAGAAGAAATTATAAATATTTCTATTCTATCAAACAATAATTACGGATGCGTTAAGGTTTATGTACCCTTCTGTAGCCATTTTTGTACGAATTTTTCAAACCTCAATTGTATCAAAACTAAAGATATAATAAATAATAGAGATAGGCCATTTAGTACATGTTCCAAGGGGAAACTTGATGCAAAGCATTATTTTTTACTGTTTCATTGCATTTGATAGAAAAAGAGGACTTTGTGGCAAATAAATCAAGATTTTTATAGAAAATCCACAGCCTTTAATACAGAGATTTTTGTTATAAAATTTGAAACATAAATTACTCACTTGATTTTCTATGATGTGCTAGTGTTTATTTTTTACAAAAAGTTCTAAGTAACCTGTAAATTCCAAAACACCTCGTGCTGAGTCACTAAAGTCGAGCGCACCCTAAAAGGTGTACTTGATTTTGGCCATACTTATACTTGTCTTAACCAATAACTACATTTGTAAACTTGTTTTAAGGAAATCAATGCTAGCACTGCATGCAATAATCCTATATCTATCAGTCATCAAATTGCCAAATTTGAGAATACAAGGATAAAGGCTGTGGATTTTTTATAAAAATCTTGATTTATTTTCCACAAAGTCCTCTTTTTCTATTAAATGCAATGGAACAGTAAAAAATAATGCTTTGCATCAAGTTTCCCCTTGGAATATGTACAAAATGGCCTATCTCTATTATTCATTATATCTGTAGTTTTGATACAATTGAAGTTTGAAAAGTTCGTACAAAAATGGCTACAGAAGGGTACATAAACCTTAAGCTTAAGAAGAAACTTCCAGAAACTTCCTATAGTTTCGACGACAGAAAGTGAACTTTTTGAAAGCAGCAGTACTTTTAAAATTATGTTTTTTTTCTCCTCTAAAATGTTCTTTGATATACAATGTAAATGTATTCGTGTTTGTATTTATATATCTTTCTTGGTCCTTAATTGCTGACATTAACATATTTATGAAATATTCATACAGTTTATGGATAAGACTGCTAAAGGCATCATCGATACGCATTTATTTAAAAAACGAAAGGAAAAATAGAAAAAGCTCTAATGAACAGTTTTATGTTAACTTTCATTCTTTAGATCTACGATACTTAGTGGTTTTCAATCATATACCATTTTTATAACAGACCCCCTCGTGAAGTATGTGATTCTTTCATAAATTAATGCACCATCGACTTTACCAAGCTTGAACTGTGCAATCTTTTCCTATTAAATAAAATGCCTTGATGTAAGGATGGGCCAGGAGTTAAAAAGGATGTTAACGATATAAAAAGCTACTTGACAGAAAAAAATGAAACATATGTATATATAAAAGAAGAAGATGTGGTATGATTGCCAATGAGACAACTGTCCATAAGAGACCAAAATGACACAGACATTAACAACTATAGGTCACCGTACGGCCTTAAAAAATGAGCAAAGTATGTTGACTTTCTTAAATTTAGAAGCCTGCAAAAATTACAAAATGAATTAATACTATCTAGTCAGAAGATGTCAATACATGTTGCTGGAAAGTTGATTAGCAATTGGGGTAGTTTTACCAAGCTAACATATTTCTATGTAGTTTTCCTTGCCCGTTTATTCGGCGTGATCAAAATTTTGCTTTCTATTTCTAATCATAGAGTTTGTAACAAATGTTCTGCTGACAGCAACAGATTATTCAATTTCACCGCTCAAAAAGTGGCCTTAGTCACTGACGTCTTTAAGATTGTCCTTTAAAACTTTGTATACAGTTTCTTCCTATTTCAAACACAGACAATGTGGTTTCACTACCGTCAAATCATGGTCAGCAAGTACAACATTACACAGGACCTGACTTAACACACTGGATATTTCATATATAAGGAAGGAATCTACGACCATCATTATTGCTGTTTATTTCCCCCGGTTCCCAGTTCCTCTACGTTTTTCATTGCCAGGAAGAAATGCACATCAATAATGAGGAAATCTGTAACTGGAGACTTATACAATTCGATCTGTCATATTTTTCCTTCCAAACTGTTTGGTAGAAAAATGACATGCAGAATCATTCGCGTGTCTGCTTCTTCGTGTGGGCTGAATAAATCCTGACAGTCAATTACCCCTGTGGAAGACAATTCCTTCACAACAACCTGCAATCAAATATACTCGCTATTTGCTGTGACGCTTATTTTTTCACCTGTCTGGTTTTGATTGACCATCGGTTACCTGAAATACATTATGGCTAGAATTTACGACAGTTCGTCGGTCTCGATCAGAGATGCAGTCTTTTATTTCATGACAAAGATCGGTCTTATAGTTTTTTTGCATGGTGCTGAACTAGTAAAAGAGAGATAGGAACAGGGCTTATTGGGAGAGATATTTCCTTCAATCAAGTATTCATGCCACCATAAAGAAAAAGGACCACGACTGAATACTAATTGTGGATAATTCCGATAACATATATGTACATTAAGTATCACTCCTGACCGGCACATGATTTTATACTTTTTCGTTTAGTTTTCGAAGGTTTTAATTTTTGATCTAGGTATTGGGCGATAAAAGTCACTATTGCAACTATCTAGTCTGTATAAAAAAGAAGATGTGGTATGATTGCCAATGAATGAGATCACTCTCCACAAGAGTTCAAAATGACAGGAATTTACAACTATATGTCAACATGCCTTCAACAATGAGCAAAGCCCATACCGCATAATCAGCTATAAAAGCTAGTCATTCTAATCAAATTATGACCAAACCTAAAACTAATTGCAACCGAATTTACCTCAAGTTTTTCAAGCTGATTTGTGTGAACTGTAAAACATATGAAAAATCGAGAAAGTTTGGAAAAAGAGAAATTGTTGATTTTGAATTAAATCCTTGGATTTTGATGAAAAATTACTGAAATCTGAAATTTCCCGTGACTAAAAAACGAAAATAGAAACGTACATAATTTTTAATCAAGTCAATGGATCTTACTAAAACAATGAACGTATAAAAATATGATGAACTTCAATGAGTGGGAAATTGGAAATTTTGGATGAAAACGTTTAAGCTTCTTAAAACCTTTCATATGACCAAATCAGAGGAAAGACCTAGCCAGAATTTATCACTCCTTCTTATCACATGATAACCTCATTGTAGAAAACATAATACTTCATAATGTTTTCAAGTTCAAATATTGATGGTTAATGACACTACACATTGGCTATTTCTATCGACAATTTTCTAAAAATAACATACTTTTTCTCGATTAAAGGGAAGTCATTTCCAGAGAACTTCATAAATAAATAATTGTCTACCATAAGACACTACCAGAATTATAGATAAAACAAAATAAATACTTGAGTTCATTAAATTAACTTTTAAGTGTATTTTATAAAATGTCATATACTAATCGGCGTTTTGCATATGCGCTGACCTGCATTTAGATTTCAATGAACTTATAAAAGATTTCAAACTAATCAATTTAGTCCCCCTGCAAAATCATTTGAAACAAATGCTTCTCTCTTACTTAATCAACAGATTTTTGCCACACAAAACTGATAAAACAAGTTATTTAGTTTTTGAAAAAAAATGTTTGTTGTCATGATTTGGCAATGATGCAAATAGATGGATTAGGTTTGGCAATGACAATTAGGAGATAACTGTACTGTATTTTAAGCTTCGATGGCGTCAATTGGGGATTTGATGATCGCAAATTAAGTTAACTGGCGACACGTTAGCGGAGACAGTAAACGGGTATTTGCGACCATCAAATCCACAATTGATGCCATCGGAGCTTAAAATAAAATATTGTTATTTCCATTCTAATGCAACTGACTGAAGCCAACGTTAAAACATGTATATACAATCTGGCATATGCCGTCTGCGCTTGCGCGTACGTCCCGTAGCAATCGTCAATTGATCCCATGTAAATAAGTGACGTAATCCAATTAAAATGAACGTTACAAACGTTGTTGAATTAAAATGTTTCAACCACTGTAATTTGCCGTATTCATTGGAGTGAATTGTTTTTGTTCGACTGTTTAAAAAGAGATTCTTGTTTTATCGTAATTTCGTGTAATTTAATCGTATCATTTTAGGTAAATCTGCACCTGAGTATATTCCAAGGTATACACAAAAGAATGTTATCCCTTTATAAGTCTAAGTTAGTACAAAGGAAATTCTGATCGTTCTTTATACTGCTATTCTTTGCGAACTGGATTTTACTGGTATTATTTTTCTAGTCCTGAGATTTCTCAAAAAATAAGTATTTCCTACTTTCCATCAGACACTCTTTTGGGTCATCTAAACAATAGCAGTATCATCTGGAAATTGAGACAATTTGTTTTCAATACTTACAAAAGACTCTGAGCAACTGATTGTTGTGAAGCCATAGAGTTATTATTTATGCAAACAGGATACTAGTACCAGAATATGAGAGGAGAAAGCGGCTCTTCTTGTCTACTACCCCAATCTATGTCAACAGATAGGATAAACTATTCATTTGGTTTACCACTGAACATATACTAGAGTAGAAATCTCTTACTGTATATTAAATGGATAATTCAAAATTGAAAATTGAAAATCTGTAATACTTCTTGTAGAAAAATCTCATTGTAATGAATCAGAATTGTTTTCTTCAGCAATTAGCATTAACACATATAACAATCTTGTGTTTATTTTATTAATGAACCTAGAACAAAAACCGTTTGACCAAGATCCATTTAATTTCCAAACACTTGTGCTGTTTTATAGGAAGCATATATATGTAGGAGAGTAATTTGTCTCACGTTTTCAAGAAACAGTCGAGGCTTTTCGCTGTTTAGTATAATTAGACATGTGATTTTATCATACCTTGTCTCTGAGTAACAGAGACTTGATTTTTTCAAAACAACAATTTATAGATCTTACAACAAATAGAACAATGTCCCTCTGAAGAATTTAGCTGTAATATATGATGATCCTGAATTTGTATAAGGTTTCTTGGCTTTTAAAACAATTGATACCTCGTGGAGTGTGATTTGATCCTTTAGTTTATCTGACTCCTCTTTTGGTAGTGTTTGTGAACATAATATTTACCAAAATCAAGATCTTATCTTTAACAATATTTCTTTTTTAAGTACAACTCTTGATATAATCTTGTTTACCTCTTTGAAAATATCTTAACAATTACGTATCATTTCTCGTTCCTTTTTTTGTACTTTAAAGATAGTTTTATTTGTAAAGTTTCTAGATTACAAACTACTTTTGCAGACGTAAAGCCTTAGATTTAAGTACAGTCACTCTCTCTTAATGTTGTTCCCTCTAATGACTTCAATATAGAAATAAGGAGATGTGATATGATTGCCAACGAGACAACTATCCACCGACGTTAAAAAAAATAGATGTAAGCAACAATGAGAAAAACGCATAAAGTATAGTCGGTTATAACAGGCTCCAACATGACACATGTGAAACAATTAAATTGAGAAAACGAACGGCCTACTTTATAGCGAAACAATTCACGAAAAACAAATATGATAGACATGAACCAAATTGTGAAAGTTACTTTTTCTGTCAAGAGTCTAAAAGTCTTGGACAATATCTGATATATTTTACAAGAGTATGAATCGCCTACATTAGTACCATTAACTGCAAATAGTTATTGGGATTTTCAATTGTGACGTCTAATGCAAGAAACTTTCAATATAAAACCCTCCTTTTTCTATGAACTTGAAACTAAAATGTGTTGTTGAAAAATTGCAACGACTCTGGAAAAGCATTTTTATCACAAATATCATGTTCATGTGACTAAGTTAAATAATTGTCTTCTAAGAAATATAAATAATGCAATATTATCTCAAAAGTGATAAAAAAACATCACTACTTTTCCCAATATTGCATAAGCATGAGCCTTTTTTGATTTTTTTTAGACAGTATCTTTTAGTTTGGTTATCAGTTATATTTTTTTTACAGATTCGCACAATTTCCTATCGAAGAAGCAACTTGGTCTTCAGATAAAGAAAACGAACTTAAGAGTTTAAGAGTGCAAAATAAAAGATACGAAGAATCAATGATCAGTATGTTAACAGCAAAGCAAGGAAAGGAGGAAGAAAACAAGTAAATTAAATAGAAGTAGCTCAAGTTGTATTGTATTAAGCTCATGCATATATTATATGACATAAAAAGCAGTCGAAATGGTATGATTGCCAAGAAGAAATTAACATAGCGCTAAAAGTACAAGAGAGTAAACTTTAATACATTGACAGGCCATGGGGCTTTTCACGAAGGTCATTAATATTGGACACATTAATATATAAGGAAGATGTAGGATGTAGATATAAACTGCGTTCAAAATACTAGTAACGGAAATATGGTTTATTAATTAAGTTAGAAACCCACAAAAGGATTTTATCAAAACAGTTTTGCTACTTAACAACATCTTGCTGATGCTATCATATACCACATGACTTCATTCTTTAGGATACATTTTGAATTTACAGAGTTAACTTTATTCACGGCTGTCAATCTGTATATCGACAAAAAAGATCATGAAAGAACAAGTAACGGTGGTCAAGTATTGCGATTGTATCGTGAAGAAAGTCTTATGCAGAAGCATATATTTGCAGTCTCTGTTGTAATTATCCATATAATCTATGCCATGTTTAACACATTTTTTGAAAGGTGCAAGCGCCTTAACTGATGTTCGGTTTGACTTTTTTATTGTATAAATTTCAAGATTGTTATAGTTGAATCAAAGTAGACGGATATGATTCATTTAACATCACAATCATACTGATGAAGGATATCTGTTATCCGAAGTATCTGTAAATAAATACATTTATATTTTCTTTTTTTTTTTGGTTATTGGTGTTGTTTTGTACACTTTTATGCGTTTATATAATATATATATATTCACATTTTTTGTCTTTTGGAAAATGTTGTTTGTGCTATATTTACAACCTTCTTAAACGAAATTTGTTTTACACGTAAACGTATACAAATTGCAGTTTTTATTCAACGCAATCATAGATTTGAGCGTAGTTTTCAATTTAGACTTGTGTATATATACATATACACTAAAAGGAATACTTCGTGGATTTTATCAGAGATCCTTGTTTAATTTCCTACGACAAGGTAACACCTCCCGAAACGAAAGATAGAGTTATAGGAGGAGATAAGGTCTCTGCGCAATGCTAGGTGGTGTTGTCGTAGAAGTTAGAAATATAAAGAACAGGTTCCAGCCCCACTTGGGGAGGAAGTTACGAATCATATCTACTCTAACATCGTTAGGATATTTTCTAGGCACTTTATACATATACTAACGCCTGGTATTTCTTAATCATTAAAAATCCGATGGACAAGGTATAATTTGCAGTTGTCACTACACATTGACAGAGATATACATATATATTATTTTACAGAGATTGTATGCTTCTAAAAATAGATTAGCAACCTGAAATTATACTTAAGAGAAAGGTAGATGATAATTTCTGTACACTAAAAAGAATACTTCGTGTATTGTATCAAAGATCTTTGGTTAATTCCTACGACAAGGTAACACCTCCCGAAACAGAAGCTTATTTTTATAAGTTAGAGTTAGAGGAGGGGATAAGGTCTCTGTGCAATGCTAGGCGGTGTTGTCGTAAAAGGTAGAAATAAAAAGTACAGGTTCCAGCCCAACTCGGAGAGGAAGTTACGAATCAGATCTACTCTGACATCGTTAGGTTGATTTTCTAGGCACTTCATATATATTCTAATGCCTGGTATTTCTTATTCATTAGAAATCCGATGGACAAGGTATAATTTGCAGTTGTCACTACACACAGGCAGAAATATACATATATTAATTTACAGTATTTGTATGTTTCTAAAAATAGATTAGCATCCTGTAATTATACTGAAGACATGAGAAGATGTGCATTTCTGTACAATAAAAAGAATACTTCGTGTATTGCATCAGAGATCCTGCTTAGTTCTTACGACAAGGAAACATTTCCCGAAACGAAAGATTATCTTCATGATCTTCATTGCTAGAGTTAGAGGAGGGGATAAGGTCTCTGCTCAATGCTAGGCGGTGTTGTCGTAGGAGTTAGAAATACAAAGTACAGGTTCCAGCCCCACTTGGGGAGGAAGTTACGAATCATATCTACTCTAACATCGTTAGGATATTTTCTAGGCACTTTATACATATACTAACGCCTGGTATTTCTTAATCATTAAAAATCCGATGGACAAGGTATAATTTGCAGTTGTCACTTCACATTGACAGAGATATACATATTTATTAATTGACAGTGAGTGTATGCTTCTAAAAATAGATTAGAATCCCGAAATTATACTGAAGAGAAAGGTAGATGATAATTTATGTACACTAAAAAGAATACTTCGTGTATTGTATCAAAGATCTTTGGTTAATTCCTACGACAAGGTAACACCCCCCGAAACGAAAGCTTATTTTCATAAGCTAGAGTTAGAGGAGGGGATAAGGTCTCTGCGCAATGCTAGGCGGTGTTGTCGTAGAAGTTAGAAATAAAAAGTACAGGTTCCAGTCCCACTCGGGGAGTAAGTTACGAATCAGATCTACTCTAACATCGTTAGGTTGATTTTCTAGGCAATTTGGTTTCACGATATCTCAGTAGCATGAGTTGAATCCCGGCGAGGGAAGAACAAAAAATTAGCAAAAGCAAATTCACAGATCTAACATTGTTGGGTTGATGTTTAGACGAGTTGTATATACAGAATGTACACAGCCATGTGTCACCATCACTGCTGGTGATCCGATAGATACATCTCTGTTGTAGATAAAATTAAGCTTCAAATACATAATGATATATTGGAATGTGACCATTATCGATACAAAACGTGATTTTTTTCTCAATAGGATTGCTTGTCCTCTTTTGCATTTTCTGAAATGTACTGCATTTGAAAACTTTTTAAAATGTATAGTAATTTCTATTGATTTATTCTAAAAAAAATTACCGTTTACATCATTTGAAGTACTTTTAAAAACTGTTTATTTGTTATTTTAGTAAGCTTAAAGAGAAAGTAGGTTATTTCGAAAGGGAATTCCTGAAGAAAGCAAAGGAACTTGATAGTGTTCTAACTGAAAAAGAAAAGTTAAGCAACATAAAAAGCCAACACGAACGGTAAGTAGTCATTCGGTGAAGTTGTTCTATGTTAGCTTTGATCATTTTCAGGATAAAATCTACTGATGCATAGCCCAGTTGCATTCTTCGATTCTATTATGCAGTTTCCGGCATTTGTAACTATTTTGTATTAAGTTCAAATAAAGTGACATTCATTTTATGTCAAACTTAATCTTATCCTTTATTTTGCTGAAAATTTCAGCATAATTTTTATTGCATAATACAGCGCACTGGTTTTTCTATAGTTTGATGGTAACAAGAACACGCACATGCTCCTCCTATTTCAATTTCATGTTTTTGTGTTTAATCTTATTATTTCAGAGAAACTTTCAATAAAGACTCTAAAGTGACCCTAAGTTCTCATCCTGTCATTTGATACCAAAATTAGCCTGTTATGTAATTATTGAAAAAGTTACAGCGAATTTCGGACTTTTAATTAGTTCTTCCGTTGAACGCCCGTTTGGCGTATCAAAATAAGTTATACGCCTGTTATCGTTGATGAGTTTTTTTTTCTTTCAATAACTCAGTCGATGCCGAGGCTGGTGGATATTCGTCCCTGAGGTTCACATCAGCCCAATAATCAGCACTTCTGCATTGCCCTGCAATTATCTTTGATTTGAATTATTATAAATTACATTTTTTTTTCGACCGTCACTGATGTGTCTATTGTAGACTTATAACTTGTCAAATTTCAAAGAATGTTTTATCCCAGAAATAGATAACCTTAGATTTATTTGGTAAAAAACTTTTTGCAATAGTGGTACCTCAATGCTCTTCAATTTTGTACTTTTTTTGGCCTTTTATTTATTTTTTATTTGGGCGTCATTGATGAGTCTTTTGTAGGCAAAACGCGCGTCAAGCGTACATATATTTAATTTTGGTATCTATTATGAGTTTATTTACTGTTTACATATATATGACCCAAACGGGTTTGTCACAACTTTTCGAAAGTTTTGATTTTAAAGCTCTTATTTTATCTTTGTTCTTCATTTGACCTTCTTACTATTTTCATTCGAGCGATAATGATGAGTCTTATACTCCCTTTGCACGAAATTGAAGCGTTTGTTGTTTGTCGTTAAATTTATTGTTTTTGTTTGACTGAAGATTGATTCTTTTCACTGATTTCGGGAAATATGTTTTTTAATAGTTCAAAGTGGGTCTCATGAAAACGAAACGTTCATCTGGTGTATCAAACTATATTCCTGGTATCGGGAAGTTATATGACATAAATGAAATGCGACTAAACAGAGTATTTTTACCTGTCATGAACATTGTAATAGATGTCAGTATGTTGACTTGCAATCAAAATTAGATCACCAATTAATCAATATTCAGTTATATGAATTGATTTTTGTTGATTTCTGTATACCCCCCCCCCCTTTTGACATCTTTGTGATGTGTTTTTCTTCATACTATATTTTTTATTCCCCTTTTTGTATCTATATACATTATAAATATAAAATTTTAAAATCAACATTATTAACGTAAAAAATGTCCCCAATACAACATGTACAAAAAATAGCATCTTTTGCTTCTATATATTTAAGACTAAAACCTCATTTTCATAGTAAATATTTTGAAGCGCTATCCAAATATTTTTGCTGTACATACACTCCAAAAGGTATGAAGTAAGCTTTCTTTGGTTTCAGTGCAAAAAGTGCACAATTCTGTTTCTGTTAAACCACATTTATACAGAAAAGAGTTTGTGTATACAATTCTATGTTATAACTTGAACTGAAAATTTTGAAGTTAAGTGGTTTTTTTTGTTTAAAATGCCATAGGGTAAATTTTCCCCCAATCATTAGCTGTAACTTTGATTTGATCTTTAACAACAAAAACTCTCTTCAACCTAAGATTGAAAGCAAAATACAAAATTCTTTACTAATATTCCGTAAACTAAACCAGTTTTACATCTTAAGGAGAACATTATGATAAGTCTACTTGCTTTGACCCCTTGGATTCAAACATCAAAAAAGTATTATATATCATTCAGATGGTCACACACTACAAACTAATAGCAGTCTCAAATGGTTTCTCATTGTACTCGACTGTACTTGTTTTTACTCGACAGTTCTCAATTAGTCTATTACTCGTTAATTATATGTTATTCGACTAGTTTTATACCATAATAAATAGGTCTGAACGTCTACTCGATCATTATATTGACCACATTTATACTCGACAACGTTGTAACAGTCTTAAACCATCTCGACCTGTATTCAACCTGTTCTTAATCAGTTCTAAACCTTTTTGCAATGTCTTAAAACAATACTTAAACAAAGAACTTTCAGGTCTGAACCATACTTGAACAAAGTCTGAACCATACTCGATCAAAATCTGAACCGTACTCAAACAATGTCTGAACCATACTCGACCAAAGTCTGAAGCATACTTTATCAAAGTATGAGCCGTACTAAAAAAATGCCTGAATCATATTCGATCAAAGTCTAACCATACTCGAAGAAAGTTTGAATCATACTCTACCAAACTTTGATTTATACTTCTTCAAAGTTTAAACCTCACTTGACCAATAAATCGATACATTATAAATCTTTATTTAACTATAAATAGTTTTTTTAACGTTGATTTTTCTGATCTGACAATCACATCATTATATGGTATCTCTTGGTCAAATTTCTAGCCAAGGGAAAAAAAATCTAATAAAATATAGACTTATTTTTATAGTTCGTTCTTATGTTGTACTGTTATACCACTGTCCCAGGTTAGGTGGAGAGTGGGAATCCCACTATCATGTTTAACCCCGCCACATTATTTATGTATGTGCCTGTCCCAAGTCAGGCCCCTGAAAATCAGTGGTTGTCGTTTGTTTATGTGTTACATATTTGTTTTTCGTTCATTTTTTATATAAATGAGGCCTTTAGTTTTCTTGTTTGAATTGTTTTACATTGTCATATCGGGGCCTTTTATAGCTGACTATGCGGTATGAGCTTTTCTCATTGTTGAAGGCCGTACGGTACCCTATAGTTGTTAATATATGTGTCATTTTGGTCTCTTGTGGACAGTTGTCTCAATGGCAATCATACCACATCTTCTTTTTTAGATCTACATAGAATAATAAGTGAGATAAATCATAAATAGGATGAGGATTGTTTAGACCTGATCTAGTATGGTTCAGATTTGTCAATAATGGTTCAGACTTGGTCGAGTATAGGTCAGAATTTGATTAAGTATATGATGCAGAATCTTGAAATTTGTGAGAGCTGGTGGCGACCAGGTCTAGTATAAGTTCAGACTGTATATCGTATGATTCAGACACGAGTCGAGTAATGTTGAGTAAAATTAAAACTAATTTAGAATGATTGAATGAAAATCAGTACAGTCGAGTATAGATTCTACCCGTTTTAGACTTTTTACTGGTTTGTAGTGATAAGTAATGTCTGAAATAAATCAGTATTGGTAGTTTTACATTTTGTACCATGATATTTATATGAAGGATTCTTGTATTTATTGTAAAATTGCCGAAATAACACAATTTTGAAATTTTGTAATTAATATTCAGATGTGAGACAAATGTTTTTATAATGTCAATATGTTCAAAATATCTTAAATTGTAAAGGCTCGATCATATCTTTCTTCTCGCAAAAAGTGTGTAAATGTCATTTTTTTGTAAAATATTGTCAATTTGAACTTAGTATTGAAAGTCTTAAATTATCGTGGGCCAAGTAATGGCTCTTAACAAATAGGTCTCATTCTTTTAAACACAAAAGTTAAACTTAGATCAATGGCATTTTAAACAGTAATTTAAAATGCAGCTTGAAATAATATTTAACTAATGAGCAATACGTTTAAAATTTAGATTTTTTACACTTTGGACATCAGGCCATCAGTGAGAATAATGATAGGAGAACAAGTTTTCTTTTCTCAAATAATTCTTATTAAGCATAGATATCAGAATGTTGAATAAGGCCTCCAGCACATTACACGCACACATATGTTATAACTCACTTTACTTTTTTTCGAGTGGACATGCAGGAGTCGTTTTTACGAATCTTAAGTCTACCATTCAGAAGAAGAAAAAAACAGGAGTACTACAGTACGAACCTAAGAAAAAACTAAAAAAAGGATATAGTAAATGTGTAAAATAGATAAAACAGTTTTTAACAACAAATAGAAAGTGTGTTCCGTGAGTGCATTATTCAGCATTATTTATACAATTCTTGTTATATATTAATAATTATTCCGCAGTTGTACTTTCAGACTCCTGTACAAATTTGAGCGATTCACACAGTCGAAGCTTGTCTGCATGTCTTTCCACAACGCACAATGTTTGGATAACACATTTATCTTTTGAGTCTGAGTCACACATTCACGATTTTTACTGCCATCCATGATGGAACCATTCCCAACTAAAATTTATCAAAAGTTTAATTAAGATCCAATGAACCCGACTTGAAACCTAATTCAAAATTTATAAAAACATTTATTTAATCATGACAAAAATCATATATTGTTCAGGAAGCGTCCACATTCAGCCGTTTCCAGCCTAATTTGTCCCGAGTATTCCATTCAAAATCCGATTCTAATGCGAATGTATCTTTTGCATGGTAAAAAATGACCGAATATGTCCCGACAAAGTCCGGATTCTGCAGAACACGATCCGACAGACTTTCAAAAGTGACCAAACAGTTACCCACATTGACGGAAAATATCCGTTAGAACATCTTTTCATGTGATAGTCCCGTCCTATAATTTTTTTTGACATATTCGGGATGACCTGGTACTACTGGAACGCAATCCTAGCAGAGTTTTCTGTACGGCATTGCAAATGGCTTTGTCTTGACTCTATCCTATAGTGTTTTGTAATCGTCGGGACTCCGACGTGGGGTGGGTATTATTGCCAAATTTCGTATTGATAACAGGACTATTCCGGAACAAAGACGGTTCGCATTTTACGAGATCTTGATGCAATCTGTATTCAGTCGGCAAAAACCAGCAATGAAAGATGAAAAAAGCTAGTATATTAATAAAAACATATGTAACTTACAAACAATTATAGTTTTATCCATTTATATCATTAAGGTACTACACATATTCGAAAAATATTTGAGGAGAGTGATGTGAAAATAAATAAATATTTTGTTGACTAGCTGCCATTCAGAATCATTTGTTTACAAAATATAAGATGAATAAAAAAAACTGGTGAATTAACCTGAACCATCTCCAGCAAGTCATACTGGCTTATTTAGGTTTTGCAGTTATGTGTTGAGTTTAAGTATACTTTTATAGCATAACACCACAATTTTAAATTAAAGAATATTGTTGAGCACAAAAGTATTTTGAATTCATATTTACAACCGTTGTTTGACACAACTATCATTGTAAAAAACTCGTATGTTTTCAGGGAAAATAAAGAACTGAATCGAAGGTTACTCGAACGAAATAAGCAATATGATAAGCTTCTAGCTGAGGTGAATGAGGAGAAAAAACAAAAAAATAGATTAAATATGGAACGTGAAAAAATACTTAACGATTTTAAAAAGACTTCTGTCGACAAAACGTTGAAAGACGAGACTTCTAGACTACAAAGAGAACTGAACACAATTATAATTGAAAATGCTGGTCTCCGTGAAAAGATAGATAGAACACGAACTAGGTAAGAGTTAATATACTGGTTTTGAGCTTCTAAGAAAATCTTTCGTAATAGTGAGATTTTAGCCCTTGAGAAACAATTCAGTTTTGAAATGTACATGTTCCAGACCATATGAGTATTAGGACAGTACGCGAACGGTCCGGACCATATACATATACTCGTACGGTCCGACCATACGTGTACGGTCGGACCGTATGAGTATACGCGTATGGTCCAGTACGAGCTTACTCATATTAGATCATATGGGTTAAATTTAAACAAATTAACATTATTCACAATCTTTATTTGTAGTTTTACTAATTAATTTTATTACAATTACACGGATAAAATGAACAAATGAACACTTGAAATTAAATATTTGTTTAATTGTATATCTTGATCCTAATTTTGGTACTCTCAACCAATGTTACACTTGCTACCACAAGTAACGTACTAATATTTTTTACATTTACATTTTTGCAGTTCGTGTATGTTCCTTAGCATTTGCATCTTTTTTTTGTAAAGTTGCTAAATATTCTAATATTTTCATTTTTAGTGATCATAATTCAATTATGTTACTGAGTGATACACAAGCTAAATACAAGAGATTAACAGATTCAAGTAGCGTGAAATTTTTAAATCATTAAAACATAAAGTTTTTTTTTCAATTACAATTAAACTTTTTTATATGAATTTGAGAGTTTAGCTATATTGATCTGTTATATGCATCTAATTAACTTTGTCAACTTCTTAATAATAGTCAAACCGTTCGCGTACGAGTATGAGTATTTTGAAAAAGTACGCATTCGGTACAGACCGTACGCGTACGGTCCAAATATTCATACGGTCTGGAACATACACATTTCGTTTCTAATCCATGGTCCTTATAGTATGATGTTTGATTGTTTTTACTAGTTTTTTTTAATTGTCTTTTTACTATTTATATTGTGTGTGATCAATTTAACTTAGTCATAGTAAAGGCTAAGATGGTATCATCCGATCAGATGTATGTGCTTCGGCGGGAGCATGATTTATGAAATGCAATTTTAAAATTCCCCGTTGATAACTAAGGAAGTAATTGAAAACTTTGGACCGAATTCCATCAGGCGAAGTTAACCTTAAATCTGCTCGGCTGTGCTTATTTAATTCCTTTTGTTTATGTAGCAGCATTTAACGATTTACATGTATATAGATCCCTGGCTTTAAGGGAAGATTAATTAAGAAAACCAAAATTTATAAGGTATCATGTTCATTCATTTAGAGTAACACTTTTATACTTTCGGTACACGTTAGACATGTCAGAAGTTTAGTTATTTGCTTTTAAACCTTACTATTCAAGCAACGTTTAAGACAAGATTTGCAACGTTATCTTTTAAAGTACACAGTTGATAATGTATAGAAGAATGTTTTTATTCTCATCTTTCTGTGATTTCTCTTTTATCTACGCTGTTACAGCTTAAGTAAAATAGAAGGAGAAAGAATGGTAGATGATAATCCTTACATAACAGATTTAAGTTCACAGAAACTTTTAGTGAAATTCAATAGTCTATATGACAATTTATGGACTGATGCCTTCGAATATATCTGCACCAAAGACATGGACGAGAAAATGACATGTGAAAAGCTGATAGCTATTTTCAAAGTATGTAATTAAGAAAAGTTGAAAATTTAAATCGTAAAACATTAACTATTGTAGGATATTTCTTGACCATTCTTGAGACGAACATTGCAGTATTAATATGGTAAACGATAACAATCTTTACGAAATTTGTTATATCCGCCTTTTTACAAAAGAGGGACAAAAGATACCAGAGGGACAGTCAAACTCATAAATCTGATAAAACTGACAACGCCATGGCTAAAAATGTGTACAATTGCTGTATGCCATGCCAGATAATTTCTATATCATATAGCGATGTTACCAATATAAAATTCAAACATTTCAGAGTTGCTGGGACTTTTGTTGTGAAGTTGCAAACATGCAGCTGACAGACCTGCATAACATTCTGCTTTCACCGGAAGAAAAAGGATCAAAGGATGAGGTATTACAAATTTGTCCACGCTGATTATTAGAACTTTTGATCTCATCTGTCAGATTATGTCGTCACTTGACATTCATCTTGTATTATTTGTCATATGCTTTATTCGTGTTGTTGTAAGAAAAGAAGGCTTTGAAACTGAAACCAAGAAGGCCAATTTGAATTTAACAATACCACCATTGTTTATTAAAATACCTTAAATGAATCATAAATCAGGAATGTTTTTTTGTTGTTATCAAAATTCCCTTTGAGAAATGATTTCGTTAAATCTTCTTAAAATTCTGACTCTGAAATAACGAACCAATTAATAAGTTATCAAAGGTACCAGAATTATAATTTAATACGCCAAATGCACGTTTCGTCAACATAAGACTAATAGAGGTTTCTCAACATCTTACAAACGGACGAAAATCGCCTTAACTTGACGTAACTTGACGTAACGAGAAAAGATGGAGCACTCATTTATTGAATGCTTTTGGACTATCGGATGTGCACTTTGTTGAGATTGAAGGGGGCAATGAATATTTTAAAAATCCATCTAGGCTCAGATCAAAGGTTCAGATCAAAGTCCTGCGCAAAAAGAGGTAAATTGAATCTAGGAGTGAACGAATATAGAAAAAAATCGGTTTTTAGTTTGAAAAATAAATCCTTTGGTCCGAGATAACTTTGTTGCCTCAAAGCTCTAAAATCCAAATGGTCAGTTCTTCACCTTACATGATTATTATTAAGATATTTTCCACATAAATTGGCAAGAAAATGAATAAAGGGAAATACTGAAATAGATATTTGAGAAAAAAAAGTTCACTTGAAAAGATATTCTGTAATATATAGTTGATTTTTGTTTTTTTTAAACATTTAAAAACATACAAATAAATAGTGGTTTTAACGACATATATCAAAGATGCATAACAATGATGCATTTTCTTGCTGTTAGTTGCTTTTCAGAATATATGAAAAATGGGTTATGGTTAACGAGTTATTGTGTTAGACCTTTCTTGTCACCTTTGATTTGTTTATGAAGTGACCAAATTTCATTTCTGTGTGACTTTCAAAATTCAATCTTTATTATTTGTCTTCAAATAAGTATAGGAAAATATTAGTCTACTTCGTTTGAACTATAAGAACTAGCTACGGCCATATTGACTAATGATGTATAAGTCTGTGTGGCCTATAAATCCACGCAAAACATATCTATAATACAGTGATCTGCTGGTCTCACGCATATATAGAGTTGTGGGTTTTTAATTCCAGCGCGGTGGTGTGTTAAGTCTAGCGCTGTAGATCTTAAGTCGAGCGCAAGAGATGCTAAGTGCAAAGTTGGAGATTAAAATTATGTCCTCTCAATCACTTTTCAATCCATTATCAAATGTTAATATCGTCGTGAAATGCATGGAATACTCGCGAATGAACTTTTCATCAAAGAAATATCCAAAAATCACCCAGTCAAATGCAATCGAATGCTCAGATTTTTTTTAACAACGATTATCAAAAACATTGTTCTTTTAAATAGATCAGGGAGATAAATCGAAAGCATAATTCGACATGCAAATAAACGGAACTCAACGTAAGGTTACGCAAAATTATACAACACAAAACTAATTGGAACACTAATGTTAAACCACAATAATAAATTACAAGGTTGCAAAATGAAAATTTAATTGTTTACTCTTGTCTTTTAACACGCTGCAATATCGGTAAAAAAATGGAGGTTTATCAATATCTTACGAACGGACGTAACTCTACGAACGTATCGTTTAGGAGCAGTAATTTTGTTATAATAAAATCAACGATAAATGTCTACCGATATTGCAGTGTGTAAAAAAACAACAGTAAACAATTGCATAGTCTTTTTGCAACCTTGCATTTTATTTTTGTAATGAGACATCGATGTTCCAATTTATTTTCTGTTGTTTCGTTTCGTTTGTTTACATGTCGAATATATGCGTTCAATTTATCTCCCTTATCCATTTAAAAAGAACTGTGAATTTAATGTTGTTAAAAACAATCGGCGCGTCTGGTTTGCATTTCATTCGATTGATTGCTGCATGTTTAACGTTCTGTGGCAAGTATTTCATGCTTTTCACGACGAGATCAGCGCCCTATACATTTAATGTAAATCAGTTATAATCATTTAAGGTCAAGAAGTGATCATTTAGATTTTAGAGTTGGGGCAACGAAGTTACCCCGGATCCGAGGATTCCTTTTTTTTAAATTCAAAACTAGAGGCGTTAATGCCTAGACTAGTTATACCTAATGTTTGCAAAAGACCTTCTTCCATTGATCTGATCTTTCATAACATTCAAAAAGATTATTATCTCCTTTCATTCCAAAGTTCTACATTTACCCCTTTTCATATATGTACTAAGAAATGATGTTGTCATGTTTATCAAAATCTCTCGTACGGTTGCTGTCCTAGGTTTAATTATTTTATATTCTTGGCAATAATTTATTTATCAATTAGATTTTTAACTGATTTGATTATTGTATATCATATAATACAAACTGTATCATATATATCAAGTCAATATAATCTATCTTATCTCCTATACATTTCTATAAATATGATTGGTTAAGAGCAACTACGTGTATATTCCATATTAGGTTAATAAGGTTCCATATTAGGTTAGTAGGGGAGTTGTGTCCCTTTTTAACTTTTTAAAATAAAACAGTTCATTACTAATAGTATATCATCTTACTATTTTATGACTTATAAGTACATGTATTTAAAAATAAATCTTCTCTTTTCAATTAGCATATTAATCTATTGCAATAAAAAATCATAATATCTAATAAAATTTGTAGATTTAGCTAACAAAGTCCTTATATTTGTATAAAGTAATATTCGTTTATAGTGGAAAATTGTTTTAACGTTGAATAAGCTGCAATTTTTATTGCTTGCTGGTCCCTCTCTGTGATTACCATTATATTACGCTGGTTCATTTCCCAATCAATCTGTCACCAAGGGAAGATAAAGAAATCGAATTTCGTTCATAGTCTTTTTCAAAAATGATGAACGGTTCTTTATATTGGTATGTAATCATTTTAAACGTTTCAAATTTATGAAATTAT
The DNA here is from genome assembly GCA_019925275.1 of Mytilus edulis. Classification (NCBI taxonomy): domain Eukaryota; kingdom Metazoa; phylum Mollusca; class Bivalvia; order Mytilida; family Mytilidae; genus Mytilus; species Mytilus edulis. The sequence goes on along the minus strand of CM034361.1, from coordinate 36,055,540 downwards.
ATTCGTACATCAATGTTTTTGATACACCAATAACAAAAACTGAAATATATTGAATTGATACATTTTGTTATTATTCAAAATTATATCAGAAACCTAAACTTAATTATAAAATAATGAACCTGTTAAGGGGAGAGAATACTCGCATACCTTTTTCGAATTGGCGCATAATACAACGAAATGTCACTCTTGCATACAAATGGCACATCAATATAATGAATTATCTGCGAAATCGTCCCCTACCTTCAATGATGATTCTAAATTATAAATTTAACCAAAAGTTGTTAATCTATAGATAGTTAAGACTAATGAAAGCTAACCCAATGTAAAAATATTTCTTTGCAATTTTTTAAAAACTTCCTCAGAAAAATACTCGAGCCACTTGACTTTCATAGCTCAAAATTAACGTTTTTACACAATATTTGAATAAAGTAGTTGAAGATTATTCGCTTCTCAAAGTGTAAGACGCAATAATTACATTAGATGTATGTTTCATTATAATACGTTATTCTGATTGGCCAACTGTACATCTCGTGCTATTCCTGAAACAATTGTATTAGACAATAACATTTATCATTCATGATGACACGAGGTCCCACAATAAAGTGCACAGGTAAATTAAATGAAAACTTGATAAAAATCGTGTTTTCATGATTCTAGCTAAAAAAAATGTAATTATAAGTATTGAATGCTTCTTTTTGTAACTTTATAGGGTTGTAAAAGCGTTGACCGTGCGCACATTTTTAGTATGAAGCGCTTCCGCGCTTCATACAAAATGTACTTCGGTCAACGCTTTTACACCCCAATAAATTTACAAAAAGCAGCATTCAATTCTTAAATAAAAATCGTATACTTACACCATCCTACCGAAATACGGATTTAATTTAGTCCTTAACATTTCGACATTTCTGTGTATATTTTGAACAAAACCGGTTTTAACCAAATCACAAGTACGTGTTAAGATCCGACTAAATACCTATTTTCCTATATGGTCAGGTAAAGTTGCTATATCAATTATAATTTAAAGAATAGTGACAAGATCCCCATATAGTAAAATAAACTGTGAAGAAAATTTATGTATATATATTAGCTTAAATTTTTCCAAACCCCAACCATTTTACATATTATTAAGTCTTATAAAATATAATTCTCATTATAGTTCCCGATGTATTTATAGCACTCTTAACTAATAATATAAGTAATTCTAATTTGAGACCATTTTAATTCTTATTTGTAAATATATGCAGTTGTCTCTTAAAATTTTCTTACAACCCAGCACATATGAATTATTATATATCTTTTAAAACTTTATGATGACAATCCTATGAATTAATTATGATATTTATCATTTAGTGATTATTATAACCAAATTCAGTCATCTGTATATAATTATTTGTTTCCTTATGTTTTAAGGTGTACATAGTTGCTAAAACTATACCCTTTGGGTAGTGCTCCATAATTAATGGAGGAATATACAAGAAACTGAACTGAACATACAAGCAAACCGATTGTGAGAAAAAAATTTAAAGGTTTCAACAGACGATTAAATGGATAATGAACGATTGAAAATAATTCCATACAACACATTAAAAGCTAACAAGTTGTTATTAGATATAGGAAGATGTGGTGTGAGTGCCAATGAGACAACTCTCATTCCAAATTGTTGGTATTTGTTTTTGAATAGACCTATGGAAGTTGGTTCATAATACTTACAGTATTGAAGACGTGATCACTTTTATATGCCACTAGTCTCAATATCATGCACATGTTAAGATAGTCGGTAAGATAAATTCGTTACATAGTGTGCAAGTGACCTAATACGATATATATGGGGTCAGTAAATTCCATATGGGGATTCGAGCTTTCTCTCTCACCCCATACGGAATTTACTGACCCCATATATATCGTATAAGGTCACTAGTGCACTATGTAACTAATAATGTCTACGACTCAAAATGGTCTTTCAAAATCCAGAATGTATATACATTTTTATGTAAAAGGCAAAGGGAAGAAGTAACAGCCGATAGTCCAAAATTATTGAATAAATTAATGGTCCCTCTTTATCGTTACGGCAAGTTACTTCAAGTTATGTCAATTTTTGTTCGTTCGTAAGATGTTGAGAAACCTCTATTAAGTGACATTGAGGTCTTTAACTGGTTTTCTTTTTCACATAAAAATTTAAGCTCAAAAAGTAATAATAAATCGATTTTATTTCGTCAGGTCTTATGGACTTTCTCCTTTTTGAATTAAATATTATTTAAAGTTCTGAATGTTTTTATACTTTTTTGGGTTGAAATGTCGTGCGAGTACTTCATACATAACGCCCTCTTCCTATATAATATCTTTGTGATATTCTGTTATGATTGTAGTTGACACCTGTCATTTAAATATGACCGAAGATTACAGATAGGGAACATTTTCAAAATATTCTGAAATGATCATCCTAGTGCCTCTATTTTTGCTTTTGCTTCTAAACGATAGCGTATTAAGCCATTTAAAAAAGAGATATGACATTAACCTCCATTCAAGATAGACAAATCACATTTGATTTGTTTTAAAAATCCTATTTACCGTGAACAAATGATAATTTTATTTTCACCTTTAATCAGAGTTGATTATCTTAAACTACAACTGTTACAACTAATAATATACCGCCAAGAATATTAGGAATTATAGTTATTAACTCGATCAGCAAAATGACAACGCTGCTTCCTTAACATTCGATTAGAATTATGATAAAAATTTTTTATTAAAAAACATTAAAAAAAGATAATACCAACTCAAGTTACAGATTAATGGCTTCCGATATTTTAAGAAGGAAGTTAGCCTAAATACCCAAACTTGAATAAATGGACATTCTAAAGGTAAAATCGTTTATGATTACTTTGGCCTAATATAACTTCATCCTTACCCAAATCATAATATGTGAACTGACAGTCTCCTTCGTAAGGCCCTTACTATTTACTGTAATGCCCGATACTATTCACACCAATTTTGGCAAACAATGCAATTCTTTCCTAGGCAACGAAACATGAATAAGCCAGATTTACTATTTAATTAAGCACTCAAGGACTATTTTTATATATGCTATATGCATATATGAACACATCATTAACAGCGAATTTATTACAGATAAATCTATTATGTCTGTATAAAGTGAGGAAAATGTTTTGAATTCGTTCAGTTTATTACCAATGCGCAAAAAATAGCAACTGTACCTCGCTATAAAGGAAAGTAGACTCGTCCTACATTTGAAATAATGTTCGATACCTTTTTTACAATATACTTTTAATTTCAGAAAAAAGTGAAAAATGACTTTCCAGTTCAAAACAGTAAAATAATAAAAGAAACAAGAATATTGTTTGCTGAACAGTTTATACCAACATTGTGTGAGGTGAGAAAGTTGACTTTTTTGGTATACATAATGCATGATTTACTTCAAGTGTTGAAAACAAGAATTTAGGTCAAAAATTTGTTGGATTTTTGCTTGTATTAAAAATTATATACAGAATGCATGCATTGTGTATCAAATGTGACACCACAAATAAAAATTAAGGTATAATTGATAATAATTGTATTATCAATATGCATTAAAGTGCAACTTTCGGATGACAAAGGCCACCACTATATCAATTGCGTTAATTTCAAAAACAGTTTAACAAATGGTCAAATCTCGAAAAAATCGATTGGAAGAAAACTCACTGCAACAAATCAAATTTAAGGAAATTACATGAAGACCAAAATAGTAGCTAAACAGAATGCGTTGACATGATAAGGTCGCCTTCTTTGCATGTTTCACCTGCAATTCTAATACACACGTGTATAAGAGATAAGAATACCATTCTGGAGATGTATACAATGACGCAAATACAAATTTTCAATCCTAGTATATATGATGAGTATATGTACAACTGCGAAAAGATGTCGCTAGTAAGTGCTCTTGTGGATTACACAGTCCTCAGATACTCATAGATATTATTTGATACTTTGTATTCGGTCAAAATACATTTCCAAACATTAATATATATACCTTTTAGCTCACCTGGCCCACAGGGCCAAGTAAGCTTTTCCTATCACTTGGCGTCCGGCGTCCGGCGTCGTCCGTCGTCCGTCGTCATTTACTTTTACAAAAATCTTCTCCTCTGAAACTACTGGACCAAATTAAACCAAACTTGGCCACAATCATCATTGGGGTGTCTAGTTTAAAAAATGTGTCCGGTGACTCGGCAAACCAACCAAGATGGCCGCCATGGCTAAAAATAGAACATAAGGGTAAAATGCAGTTTTTGGCTTATAACTCAAAAACCATTTAGAGCAAATCTGACAAGGTAACATTGTTAATCAGGTCAAGATCTATCTGCCCTGAAATTTTCAGATGAATTGGACAACCCGTTGTTGCAATTGGGTTGCTGCACCTGAATTGGTAATTTTAAGGAAATTTTGCTGTTTTTGGTTGTTATCTAGAATATTATTATAGATAGAGATAAACTGTAAACAGCAATTATGTTCAGCAAAGTAAGATTTACAAATAAGTCAACATGACCGAAATGGTCAATTGACCTCCTAAGGAGTTATTGTCCTTTACAGTCAATTTTTAACAATTTTCCACTGAAACTACTGGGCCAAGTTCATTATAGATAGAGATAATTGTAAGCAGCAAGAATGTTTAGTAAAGTAAGATGTACAAACACATCACCATCATCAAAACACAATTTTGTGATAAATCCATCTGTGTCCTTTGTTTAATATTCACATAGACCAAGGTGAGCGACACAGGCTCTTTAGAGCCTCTAGTTTTATTTTACCTTACATGATGAATTGATTTCGGAATTGTGATGGTTAATACTTATCTAGTCATTACTGATTGTTTGACAGTATAATAAATCGCGATATCTTCATAATGTTGTAACCTCCTTGAATGTGCACATTGCAGAGCTACTTGCAAAAGCAGAAAGATACTGGATTAGTTGAGGACTTACATCCATATGTAGATAAATGCATTGAGCTTTGTTGGTATAGTGCCATCAGTGATCCACCTTTAGTTTATTCATTTGAAGCAAAGCAAAATATGGATGACTTTCGGGGATACACAAGGAGCGGTGATGAGATTGACTACGTTGTGTGGCCCTCAATGTATTTACATGAATACGGTCCACTGTTATACAAAGGTGTTGTCCAATACAAAATGGCTGACAAACTGGAGGATGAACCCGAATTTCAATAGAAAACTAAAAATCACTTGGAGGAATATATGAACAAAATAAATAACGTTGTATTCACTTTTTATTGTGTCACTTCAAACTTGTAGTACCCACAAAACTATACATTTTTTTCAGCTAGGAAATCAGATATTGTTTGTATCAATTTATATTCAGATGATCGTATACAAATGCAGATAATAAAGTACTTCACACTTTACAAAATTATTTTGGTTATGTTCACTCACTGAAAGAAACGGAAACAGTCGTATCTATTTGTTTTCGTGTATGTGAGAGTGTGTGTATTTATAAGCGAAATTTGGCAACTCAATTGATAGATATTTAGAAAATATATCAGAGGGCTAATACATAAACCTTAGTAGAAAAGGAAATGTAATATACTTGTATGCAATGTATCTATTTAACATATTTATCAAATGCAACAGTAGATTATCGATGGTCAAATAAATCCATTAAGAATCTCAAAATGAAGATAAAAGCAGCATGAATTACAGAAGAGGGGAATTTGCGTACGTGTGTCTGAATTTGTTATTAAATATCAAGACCAGTAATTCTAAATGGTGATAAGATAACAAAAACTTGATGTTGCAGCTGTACATCTAACTGGTTTCAAGGATGCAATACTAGTAAAATTTATTTTTCACTTAGGATAGGATTTCATTATCATACATATACAACCGGCTGAAATAACATTGGTGATACATGTATTGATCTAATGACGCTACATTCGTTTGTATTTTTGTTTCTTTCTTATTAGATGATCGAGAACGACCCATAAGAGTATCGTTTATTCGATAAAAACTAAACAAAACTAAGAAGTAAAATAATCTTAAATTTACAATAATTTATAACATTTTTTGTCTTGTAGTAAAGTGTTGGTTTAATTAAGTTGGTCAACTAGTATTCTATGAATAAATGTGTGAAGATTTTGTGTAAAACATACCCATTCAAATATCAAAATTTTTAGACAGTACAAAAGACCAAACAAACTACCAAAATCAAGCCTCATTCGAATAAACTTGTTGTTAAATGATAAACAAGAGCGAACAAAAAATTCTTTTGGGAGCTTGACAGGCATTAAATGATGTGGCTTAAAACCAGTTTTTACGTGCGCAAAAACATTCGACCTTTGACTATATTTAGACAATATGCTGTGACAGTTAAACATACAGTTTTAAAAGAAAATATTAGATAGTATATAAAAAAGAAGATGTGGTATGATTGCCAATGAGACAAATATCCACAAAAGACCAAAATGACACAGACATTAACAACTATAGGTCACCGTACTGCCTTCAACAATGAGCAAAGCCCATACCGCGTAGACGGCTATAATAGGCCCCGATAAGACAATGTAAAACAATTCAAACGAGAAAACTAACGGCCTTGTTTATGTAAAAAAATGAACGAAAAACAAATATGTAACACATAAACAAACGACAACCACTGAATTACAGGCTCCTGACTTGGGACAGGCACATACATAAATAATGTGGCGGGGTTAAACATAGTACATGCTTTATAAAAGGGTCAAAATTGCTCGCTCCTACAGGGAGCTAGCTTAAGCGACCAACGTTGCTTTGGATATTGTCGATCAAGACAACAAGAACAAACAGGTTTAGTTATACCCAACATATAATTGATCTAAATAAGCGAGTCAAATAAGTATTTAAAAGTGTCGGGCCATCATAAGAAAGAACCATTTTAATGTGAAATACTTATGTATCAGGGGTCGGTTTCACGAAGCTATCCTAAGACATGTCATAAGACATATCTTAGGACATGTCTTATGATCCTCTTATGATTATCCTAGAACATATTTCAGACCTCGTCTCGAAGCTGTCTTAGGATCATCTTAGCTAAGACATCCTAAACCTGTCGCAAGTTTTTTAAATTTTCAAATATAAATATGATCTACGGAAAAAATCATGTAAATGTAGTATGTCTTACCATAAATTATTCTAAACGTATTGATTAATATAATAACATAATTTGCAATATAAATATAAACAAGAATGTGTCCATAGTACACGGATGCCCCACTCGCACTATCATTTTCTATGTTCAGTGGACCATGAAATTGGGGTCAAAACTTTAATTTGGAATTAAAATTAGAAAGATCATATCATAGGGAACATGTGTACTAAGTTTCAAGTTGATGTAACTTTAACTTCATCAAAAACTACCTTGACCAAAAACTTTAACCTGAACTTTGCACTATCATTTTCTATGTTCAGTGAACCATGAAATTGGGGTCAAAACTATAATTTGGCATTAAAATTAGAAAGATCATATCATGGGGAACATGTGTATCAAGTTTCAAGTTGATTGGACTTCAGCTTCATCAAAAACTACCTCGACCAAAAACTTTAACCTGAAGCGAACGGACGCACAGACGGACGCACAGACAGACGGACGAACGAACAAACGAACGGAGGCACAGACCAGAAAACATAATGCCCCTCTACTATCGTAGGTGGGGCATAAAAAATAAAAGTAATTTATATATAAATTATCTTTAAACAATACATCAATATAAATATGAAATTTTCAATGCAAAATTAAGAAAAAAGAATATAAAATTATGACATTGTTTTGGTACAAGTGAGTTGAATTCAATTTCGACTTTATTGGTTATAAAAGGTTGAGAGATAAAATCGTGCAATTTTTATATCAATACATTGAATTTTCATTGTTAACAAATCCTGATAATTTGTCAATGCATATATGTTTTAAGCAGGCACAGGAGAATAGATAATTAGATAATAATAAGATATTTTTTTTCAAAATTAATATAAAAAAATGAGTGTAATTTATATAAATAAACGTATAACTATCCTAAGACCATCACAAGACACCTCTCGCGTTGTCCTAACTTAATGACCAACTTTAAGAGATGTCCTAATTTAGGACCGCTTTGTGAAACCATGGCCACTTAGGACTAAGATATGTCGTAAGACCATCCTAAGACATGTCTTAGTCCTAAGACAGCTTCGTGAAACTGGGCCCAGGATTGTATATTATTGAAACAAGCGATAACACTTTTCCTGGTAGAATTTTCCAAGGGGCGAAAAATCTGGAAAGGCATTGTTATTGTTGGTAACTGACAAAGAGAGGCGATTGATACCAACGTGCCATTCAAACTCATAAGTCGGAAAAGAACTGACAATGCCATAGCTCAAAAAACAAACAGACAAACAACAGTACACAAAACCACATAGAAAAACAAAGACTGAGCAACACGAACCCCGAAAGATCCTGATTCTCATGTGGCACCCGTCGTATTGTTCATGCACGTACATACCAGGTGAGATGTCTAATGCTGTAGGTCTTATTCGGGGAAATTGGACAAGATTGTAGTTACGACAATTGGAACATATCCGTCAGATATAACAATACAGCCAACCTTCTATTAATGGCGTCCATATCATATGATTAACGAAGGGATGCTTTCAACTTGACCAGTTAGAACTCTTAATGTAGTAGCTTCCGTGTGAGAATCATTTTCTATCAAAGAAATCATGATAGGAAAAACAAACCCTGGAATATCGTATAGACTGTGAGATATATTCTTTGTATGTAGGCGCTATTGGAATGTCGCAACATAGAAATGAATAATTTCAGTTGGGCTGCTGAATTCATTGTCAATTTTCAGAAATATGGCAGACTAAGTGTATCTGTTGTATCTTTTATCTTAAGCTCGATGGGATAGATGCATTCAACCTACTCAACAAATTTTGAATTACTTGGTGAGAGAACATCATCTTTATAGCGGGAAGTGATGCTATCTTATTTTCTGTCTTCTTAATAAGTTCCTGTATGTTCTCAGCCTTATATGAATAAAGAAGAGGAACAAAGTTGATTCACATGAGAATGTGGATTGCTTGTTGAAATAACGTCTTCTAAACATAACAAACATGTTGTCGATCAAGAAAATCAATCATCTTGATAATGTCATTTTTATAGATTTTTTTGTTAGAAATCTTAGCTATATATTTTTATATATACAAGAAACTTATTTCTACGTATATCTTTCTTTCATTCAAACCATGACCAACTCTTTCAAATTGTCTTTTAGTTTGAGATGTGGAATACTTGTGTAAAGTGTAGAAAGTCAGCTGGTTTAGTACTGTTGCAAAATGAAAGAGTATTAGATTGTACGTACTCTTTAAGATATTTTGTAGTCTCTACATCTGATTCACGCCATCTCTAGAATAGGTAGTTTCACAAAAACTTTGAAGCATGGCTTTGAATGCTGATAAAATATATAATAGTAATATAGAAAGAGATTTTTTGGAACACTTGGACGACCCAGTATTATTTATACGTTGTTTGTAAGGACATTTATATAGTTTAGGTATCAAAAACAGTGAAAGCAGATCTAATTCTTCATATTTGGTTGACATTCCAAAGGAACATACTACTTACATACCGATGATTATCAATGATTTCCTTCTTAGTAAGTATTTTTTGGTATATGTTAAGTTGACAAGCGAATTGTAAATACCAAAGTGTTGGGAATATAATGTCGCTTGTACTGTCGTTGATGTCTGATCAATGGCCGCATATGCGTTTATCAAGCCTTTCTTTCGTTTTACCGACATACACAAATTTTCAAAGGTTTCACTCTTATTGGTAGACAAGCCTTTGATTTACTATTCAGATCATGGTAGACATAGTAGCTTCTGGTAAAATTAGTTTCTTAGTTAAGGTACTAGTAAATAGAGCATCTGTTTCACAGGTTTCGCAGTTTTTGGTTTTACATTTCAAAAAGAGACAGTGTTGTGCAGACATTAAAATCCAAAATGTCCTGATGGAGGGCTGAACACAGCCGCATAAGAATAGTACAGTATGATGTTCCAAATGTGTCACATATGAGATATGTGTCATGTCTGGTGATGCAGGACACCTGCCGGGGTAAACGACACCGTGTCCATGGTGGCGCTTGTTTCTGACCTTTTTATACTGGGCAACCGAAGAGCCATTATTATTTTTGATTTTGTAGGTTCATGACTATCATGTTACTTTGTAGATGAGGAGCATAGGCAAAACTTGTCACCAGAAGGGACATCGACCCAGTGGTTGTAAAAGACGTGAAGTATTGAAGCAATTTTAAAATCAATATAGTGTTTGAATGTATTCCAAGGTGAAATACTCGCGCTTCACGATCCCTAGTCAACTGTTTCAAATACTTGACCGTCATGTAGTTTTCTTTCACGATCATTAAACAAAAATTACAAGACGGTCATAAGCTGGACGTTCTATGATTTTGCACGACCATTAAGGACGTAGAATTGATTTATTTTGTGTAACATATCTCCTGAAAATTATTAGAAAGTTCAAGTAGTCAGGTTATAGCAGAAAAGAAACGTAGTATTTAAATGAATGGGTAAAACAACCACAAAACAACATTAATCTTACAATATAGCCAGTATGTGATTTAAGTGAAATATAAATAACAAGGCATATATGTAGAATTCAATGGAAATAATCGTTCAATCGAGTCCATCGATTATCTGTTTTATCAAAAGTTTGCCCGTTGGTTACAAGAGATTCACCAGTGACGATCGAACCAAAAAAGATTAAGTTCGAAGTTTAGGATGTTCGCTAAGTCTGTTTCAAAATAACAGAATGTTATTTTTAAAAGAATGTTAAAATAGATTGTATATAAATAAATAAACTTAAAAGGCAGGAAAATATGAAGTGTCTGTGTGCTTGTTTTCGAGATATAAGCAATTGAAAATTTGGCAGGAAATAATTTTTCATACACTTAACATTGGCATCTTTTTTCTTTCGAAAAATAACAAAGATTGTATACGATTTTCGAAGATGACGTTTTAAACTATATGTAATCAAATTATGAAAAGAAAAGTCGGGATAAGTCGGCCAAATTCTTTAAAGTATGATCCTATTTTCTAGTTTTGAATTTTGTCGTTCTTTCTGTAAAACAAAGGATTTCCATATTTTCAACCTAGTATTTTATTAAAGGAATGTCGAATATCTTTGATGTCCTCGGAATATTTATTTTCATGATATCAGAAGTAAATTATTACTAATGGACCTGATAATATGGATATCCTGCTAAAATTTGTATGTGTAGCATGTGTGCGTTTTATTGGTATCTGCGTATATCATTAAAGGGACATAATGCGGAAAAAACATTGATCGGTCTACTTTTCTTTTGAGTGTTTGGCAATACAAATTACAACAAATAGATTAATATTATTGGTTATGGACATTTCTTATGTCAGTTAAATGACATTTCAGGTAAATGCAACGCTTTACAGTTTTGATAACATGCTACACGATTGTATACATTGTAACACACATATGCATTTCACCTGTGAATATATTTTAAACGTTCGATGTTATACAATACATGTACGGTATTTATAATGTACACATTTATTTTTTATTCATTTCAGGTACACTTGTAAAGAAAATGACTAGCCAAAGGTATGTGTAATAGAAGACAAATGAACTATATGTATTTATGTGACTAATATAGATTTATAAATGAAAATTGTTTGAGACACCAAAGTAAACTTAGTTTAAAAAAAACACGCAACACAATGATTCTGTTAGAGTAATTGTTTTTACAGAAATCAGTCCAATGGATTTCATTGCTTATTATGTAAAACTGTATAAATATGAAACATTGAATTGCGTGCCTTTATAAACTCAGTTTACTTACTAGGTTTCTCAAACAATATTTAAAACATTTTTTTTCAAATAAGGGGCCGGGTTAGTATTGGAAATTCCCAGAAGTTTCTGTTCATATTTATGTGACAAATGTTCTAAAATGTCCACACCATCATTAATTTTGTTCGGGTCTCACATTTTTGAGATACGATTGCTTTCAAGCAATCTGTAGACTTATACCATTGACTCAGGTCCATTCCCTCACGTCAACCGTTTTATTGTAAACATTAAGGAACCTCTCAGATTCTTAAGATTGTCTTGCTTGAAAAGGGAAAAACAAACAAGGGGATTGAATTTAAACAACTTTCCTTTTAAATGTTCTTCTCATAATCTTCATGTGTTAATTAGATACTTCCCTTGACTTATATGCGTGTTATTAACAACACGGACAATCAGAATTAAGCAGTATTTATATTTAGTGTTTTTATAAATTTAGCAACACGTCAGAGATAATTCTCCAGTTTTGATAAAATGCGAAAGTTCTCTGAATTCCGATAAATCTATTTCTGTCATTTAAGAACTGAAGTGGAGTTTTTCTTATATGTCACCGTTATGAAACTGATATTTGATATTGTACTTCCATAAAGAAATGGAGAACCATCTAGGTCGTTTAATTAACATTTAATATACGTTGTTGCTTCAAATCACAAGTCTATGGTTTGTTTAGGCAACTATGCGCATGTGTATAGTTTTCTTCATTTCAAGGGGTATCAGATTGAATAGTTGCTCTGGATTCCCCACTCTATTGATTAATTTGAAACTCATGGATCCTTAGTTGTCTGTCTTCTATTGAGGGTTATTGTTGTTGCATAATTTTAAATCGTATGCATCATTTAAATATAAAATAAATGTAGTCCACATCGTAAAGGTGTAACTACAACACCCCTTCAGCCGAAATGGAGTCTCCTATATTATCGTATCGAGTTCTCTCCCTTCCGTATGTAACTTCCGTTTCTGAAACAAAATACGATACAGCACGTCGAGAAAAATTAACTCGTTCTGTCGATAGACGTCGTATTATATTAAAAACGATCACAATTTGAAAAGAGGAATGTGTACGGAAAGGAGTCATGCCCACTGACCCAAAGGAAATTAAATAGTTAAAGAGTTAGGAATGGGGTTCCTCCTAGAATTAACAGATTTTTACGTAGGAAAATAGGTGATAAGATACGAAGTGAAATACCTTCTCTCACTCTCAGTGACTGCTGTGGAAAGTAAACTTGGAATTGATAGTACAAAACTAAAACACAATAAGTACATTGTTCATACACTTGTATCGAGGATTGGCTATTTTTAAAGTTGAGTAACTATTCAGATTATGTAAATTACATTTTACATGTGCAGTTGAATTAGTTTTGAAAATAATACTATCCAGCTATAATGTGTTAATGAAAACAATTGGCAATCGTTTCCCTCTGAGCAATTTGCTCTTTGATTATTTTAAAAAAAAATATTTTTGTGATCGACCTTGCTGGATTTTCATGTGTATGATGTATATATATATAACATTTAACTCTAAGATTGTTACGACAATGTAACACTCCAAATGCAGCTGATGTGTTTTGATACATGAATATTTTCAAAACTTGGAGGATGGAGTTGAAAAGCAACAAACAACCAAATGACTGTTATAATTTATATTAAACAGACGCCATTGATACTTTTTAGGAATTCGGCAAAATTCGTCTCAGTAGTTAACCATGGAAATACTGGCAAAGCGGGCGTAAGTAAAATATATCTTTCTCCTGTAGAACAAGCTTTTATCGAAAGCGATGCAGTTAGGTTGAAAAAAAACTAAGAATAATGAATTAGTGTACTTATATGGACAATTTGTCAGCTATTGATTACAGATACATAATTATCCCAGATAACAACCGCGGAAGCATCAAAATGTCGCAAATATGTTGACAAAAATAAAAAGGAAACCAAGCGTTTTGTGAGTTTGAGGAACAGAGAATTTGATTTTCAAAAAGCAAGATAAGATCAGATAACTACATCAAACATTTTTTCTGTTAAAAATAAACAATTTTTTTTCGCATAGTAAGAATGAGGAATAAAGGCATTTTGGCTTGGATACTGACTTAACTGAATCTATATTTACGACATACATTGTAACTTATCTACCAAACAATGAATTCATATTTTATTCAGTTAATCAATGCACGTAACCAGTAAATTATTTCATCCTTATATATTGAACAGGGGAAGGCTGTACACGACTCGAGAGTTGAAACGCTTCTTACACGCTTGGACGATGAAAAGAGGTAATTTTGTCTTGCACATCTCTCAATTCACAATTAACATGTTTTACCACATAAGTCAAGAAAAAAATTCAATAGAAGTATAAATTTGTTCTGCAGTTTAACAGAAAAAAAGCATTACCGCATTGCTAAAAATACAAAAGATTTAAAATTGAATATGTATTAAAAAGCAACATATTTTTTTATCGCCAACATGTACTATAGGATTTACAAGAAACTTGTAGAAAAGCCTATAGTTGTTAATTTCTGTGTCATTTGGTGTCTTGCAGAGAGTTGTCTTCATTGGCAATGATACCGCATCTTCTTTTGTCTGATAATGCTATTTTAATCACTTTTTGGTGCTTCGATTTTTATCGAAAATATTTATATTCAAAAAATATGTCAATCCCTGTTATTCATCATGCTAAATAACCCTTTTATGTTTAAGCAATGCTTTTACATTAATGGTTCTGTTTAACAGAGAATCAAAGACGAAAGACAAGAAGATAGACGAATTGGATAAGGAATTATCAAGAGTGAGAAAAAAACTTCAAAAGGAAACAGCTGAAAGAGAAAAGTTAAACCATGACCATGAAAAGATGATTTCAGATTTGAAACATGCTCGTGGAAAAAATCTTGATAAAACTTTAAAGGAGGAAAATGACAGACTGAAACATGAAGTTGACAAAATAACCATAGAGAAGGAGGACCTTGGGACAGAAGTCGATCGTTTGAGAACAAGGTAAGTCGATCGCTTGAAAACAAGGTAATAATTGTCCTTTCCTAGATTTAGATATTTCAGTTTTACATGGGAAAGACCACACTAAAATTTACGACAAAAGGGACGATTTTTCGTTCCCTATTTGAGAACAAGGTTATTCGTTTGTTAGAGTACAAGTTAGTCGATCATTTAAGAAAAGGTTAGTCGATCATTTGAGAGTAAGGTTAGTCGGTCGTTTGAGAACAAGGTTAGTCGGTCGCTAAATAACAAGGTAAGTCGGTCGTTTGAGAATAAGGTTAGTCGGTCATTTGAGAACAAGGTTAGTCGGTCGCTAAAGAACAAGATAAGTCGGTCGTATGAGAACTAGGTTAGTCGGTCGTTGGAGAACAAGGTTCAACGATCGTTTGAGAACAATGCTAGTCAATCGTTTCAGAAAAAGGTTAGTCGGTTGTTTGAGAACAAGGTAAGTCGATCGTTTGAGAACAAGGTAAGTGCTGTTCAAATTCGAAAAATCAAACAAGAATTTGAACATAACACCAAGGCCACTAAAAATTCTTTAAGGTTTTATTTGAACTAGACCTCATTTTCACGGTTCATTGCTCAGTGTTAAGTTTTTGTATTTTGGTCTGGTTTTTTTTAAACTATAAGCAACAAGTCAACTATATTTGTTGTATGATCAAATTGTCAGCTGTACATGTCTGCCTGGCATGGTTCATCTGACCATGGCCTGATTTTCATGGTTCATTGGTCAATGTTTAGTTTTTCTTGATTACGTCTGATTCTGAGAAACTATAAGCAATAGGTCAACTATATTTAGTGTATTAAATGATTTTAAGGTGTATATGACCTTGACCTAATCTGTTTGGATCATGTTAAGTTTATGGGATTGTTGTTGTAAAGCTTTATATTTAGGACTATACATATGATATCAATAGTTAGACAAGAAGACGAGACATTCAATCTTGTTTCATCCTTAACAATTGATGTTGTGTGAAAATCGAATGAAAAACTATTACAAGATTTGGCTTAATTACAATTATGATTACTTACCAAATCAAATATACTTCAATGTCCATTCTTAAAGTAAGACTTTATTTACATGTCATTTTAGTTTGAGTAAAGTAGCTGGGGACAAAATGATGGACGGCAATCCTTATGTAACTGATCTGAGTGACCCAAACCGACCACAGAGACTAGCAGAAAAATTAAACTGTCTATACGATAACTCATGGACTGATGCATACGAAATCCTGTTAGCGAAGAACAAAGACGAAAAATCCATTTGTGAAATTTTATTGAAAATTTTAGAGGTATGAATAGTTATGCAGTATTACTTTTCAATTATTTTAACTAAGTCGATTTTTTAAAAGTGTTTGATTGCATTGTTATATTTTTCAGGCATGCTGGAGGTTTTGTTCTGCCATTTCAAAACACCAGTTTTCAAGTTTACAAAAAGCTTGTATGGAACCTGTTACGCTCTCTGTAAGTAAGTTACATACTCACACTGTAAAGTGTGATCATACATCATTTGTTAAGATGTGTGTCGTTTATATTGTTTACAAAGGGAAGAGTGTTATTTGGTATTTGGTAAAGATGACAACCACTGAATTGCATGTCCAGTGGTGGATCCAGGGGGTCCAGGAGTTTGAACCTCCCTTTATTTTGACAATCAATGTTTTTGAATGAGGACATATGGTTGGACCCCACTTTTAAAATGGCTGGATTCGCCCCTCGTTCTGGGAAGTGTTGGTCTCCCGCAATCATGTTTTGCCGCGCCACTTTTCTGTAAGTGTTTACCCCAAGTGAGGAGTCTGTAACACAGACAGAGTCGTTGTTGTATATTGTATTTGTTTTGTACATTAATCAGGCCATTAGTTGGCTTATTTGAATGTTTTACAATAGTCAATTCAGAGCCTTTTATATGTTGCTATGCGGTGTGGATTTTGTTCATTGTTAAAGGCCGTTCGGTAACCCATAGCTAACTGAAAAGAAGGGATGTTGTAAAAAAAAAAGAAAAAATCTGAACATGCACAGCCAAAACACAAAAAAAGCAAGGGAGCAGTGGTTATATTGCTGTTCGCTTTCTCAAAGTCAGTGTATCATTCAATGCGGAGCAAAATCCTCACTCCAATTTTAAGACGACCCCTTTTGAGCGATATTCGTTGCAAACTGACAATCACTCCACAACAGTGAATTGGAGAACAAGGCTACAGATTAATATTAATAAAATAGATAAGGCAAAGAAAACACTGAAACCTACAAAAACAATACAAACATTTAGACAATCACAAGGCACGTTGTTATGTATGTTATTTGGTCTCTTCTGTAGAGCTGTCTCATTGACAAGCGTACCACATTTTCTTATTGTTATATTCACACAATCACCAAAAGCAGCTAATTATTCATAATTGTTACCGATTAAAAAAATGAATATAAAGAATTCTGAAAATCTAATTAATTCGTTCATTCATATCTTTATTTCCTCTTCATAGAGTTTACATGAATTGTATTATCATGAATAATAAATTAATACATTAATAAAAGAAAATAAAAATGATAAAGTTATGAACAATACGTAATATTTACATATAATTTAGAATGTTTATATATCTGAGGTGAGCATCAAGGAGCCATACATGAATCTTATTGTATAAACCTTTTCATTTTCGTTGTTTAGCCCAAAATTTGACAAATCCAAGTGTTTATAGATTTAACATACGTACGTTAAAATAATAAACCCAACTTATATTTTCGTGTGTTATCAATTTTAAACACGTTAAGATATGAAGTTACTGTGTTCATTATGTAATTTTTGTTTTGAAGACTGAGATGAAAGAAGAATCCGGTGCTTATACAAAACACCTAACGGACGCAAGGCGGTCATGTGCTCGAACTTTTATTCCATTGCTGTGTCAGGTAAGACACTTATAAAGATTAAAAATATACTTTTATGATTTGAGATTGTTTGCATGTAAGTTGACATTTTTTAAGTTTCAGTCAACGATTTGTTCAATTTCTTTTCAAGATCTGATATTCTAAACTGTTACAGTCTTATGTGCGCAGATACACCGGAATGTCGGAAAAAAGCTCTACACAGCTTATGTCTGCAGTATTTAATGCAACCCGACTTAAAATAAATGTTCTTATCTTATCTTAACTGCACCGTATATTAAATAAAAATGTAATTTTGTAATATAGTTTTTGTATGTTTAAGCACTTCTGGGAAAAGGAAATGAATAAAGACCATAAAAAAGACGAAACATTGAAGCCTTATGTAGACGCCTGCCTTGAACTCTTTTGGTACAGTGCAATCACTGATCCACCTCTATATTATTCGTTTATCGCTGATAATCTTGACGACTTCAGGGGATATACAAAAAATGGTGATGTGGTGGACTTTTTTGTCTGGCCGGCAATGTACTTGCATGAAAACGGCCCACTTTTGTATCAAGGAGTAGTTCAATATAAACAGAATGATAAGGCATAATTGTATTTGATCATAGAACCATGTCTCTAATGGATTTATGTTTTCCGGATTTGAGAATACTAGTTATTTGATATTATTTATTACGAATCTATGTGACTGTGTTTATTGCACAGTTGTTTCATTGTATTTTCTTTAGTTTATTATTTTGAAATAATTTTACCAATAACCTTTGTATGTTTTTGTATTACAAGTGTTGACACTAATAAAATATCGAATTTTTAATCTTGAATACACTTTGTAGCTTGTTGTTTCGAATCATAATGCACACACATGAAAAAATTAAAGTTTCATAGTGTTTGTTTAAAACATAGGTGCTTCATCAATACCCATTCCCATTTGTCTATAAAGTTTCTAACAAATTACTTGATAGTCCACCAAATAAGCATAATTACTGTGATATAAACAGTAAAGTTAACAATTATTTGGTTTTCCTCTCAATGTGTTTTTATTTTCGTCCAGTTTTGACAACGACGATCCCGATTAGTAGCAAGTTTTACAGCTTATTGAAGAAGACAAAAAATAAACAACTCGCATTTGAGTGCGTGATGCCAAAAATTAAGAAGTCCGGCATCGGTACTGTTTTCATTGTGTGCTTTTGACAAATACATTCGTAGACAGTTGTGCCTGTCGTTTGTTGCTGTATATGCTATTTGTTTTCCGTTCATTATTTTGTACACATATCAGGCTGTTAGTTTCTTGTTTGCATGGTTTTACGTTTGTCATTTCGGAGCCTTTTATAGCTGACTATGCGGTATGTCTGATGACCGTACGGTGACCTACAATTATTATTATTTGGGTCATTTGGTCTCTTGTGGAGAGTTGTCTCATTGGCAATCATACCACATCTTCTTTTTTATATATAAATAACGTGCCTTAGTTGGTGTTGCTAAAGCTCAAGGAAGAGACACATCTTCTATTTGAATAATATTACAAAACATTATTAACATGCCTTTATCCATATTAAGTCTTCCAAACAATGGATCTTACAACAGTTTTTTACACTGCCACATTTCCTGATGAATTGAAAAACAGCTTCAAAAACCAAAACCAGGTTTGAAAATACGTTTTTTCCGCATGAACGTTATGTTTAATAGAAAAACCATGTGCACTTTACTCATGTATTCTACAACAAAGAAAGGGGACACTTACACCCCTCCCCAACAAGTCTTTGCAATTGCTAATAATAAACTTTTGCACATACTATTTGTCAATATATATGTCTATTCCGTGCCAAAAACTGCATGTGAGCTTTAAAAAGAATAAAAAAATACCGAACCCAAAATAATTCAAAAGAGGGGGAAGTTAATAAAAACTGCGAAAATCAGACGTTATCAATCAACGGTATGAGTTAACAAATAGCTGTTATACTCCTGACTTGGTGCAGACAATTTCCGAAAGAAAACGGTGGATTAAACCGGATTTTATAGATAGGTAAATCAAACCTCCCAATTGTGTGACAGTATATTTTTCTCCTGGTATGTTGTCTGTGGGCTCCCCAGTATGACTTTCGTTGCATTTTCTATTATTAACAATATATGAATTTCTTGTTTCGACAATATAGATATATTTTTGCAAAAAAAATCCACCTTCTAAAAATTTAAAATGAGAAGCATAACTCAATATTTTGAGAGATTTTCTGAATTGTAACAAAAAATCAATTACTTTTATCATGTTTCTCCTGCATTGTCTAAAAAGGGTGAACTTTGGGTCAGGTGCAATGAAATAATTTAAACTTGAGATAACAGTTTAATAAAATTTATTGGAGACGTGATTATTTCTTAATGCCGAAAAAAATCAAACTTTAAATGATTTGATAAATTATATTTAATAATTAAATCAACAATATTTATTTCACATTTGTTCTCTCTCTCCTTCATTATCTTTCAGCTGCACAACACCTTTATAAAGCAATGGTCCATCAATATGGAGATACATTGCTGGCCATACTAAATAGTCTACAAATTTGCCGGATTTCGTATAACCTCTAAAATCGTCTTTGTTCTTTGTTGGGTCAAAACAAAAGTCCAGTTTTGGGTCATTAATAGCAGCGTACCAACAGATTTCCAAACAAGCTTCTACATACAGTCGTAATTCTTCTTTCTGCCTCGCTTTCGTTTTCCAGTAAAACTTAAACAAACAAAAGTCGTTAAAATAACAAATTTACCGACAACAAACTATCTGCATCTATAAACACTAAATGGTCATAACATACCATAATGTAGGATAACTATATTTCAACAGAAATATAATCAATTAAAAAGATTTAAAAAGCCTTGTGAACCTACCTAAAATTTGAGAATTGACGGCAGTAATAATGATAAGTATGCCTAATTGCAAGTGGTTTTTGCTTACCATAGTGCTTGAATTGCCTATTTAACAGTAAATCATATACATTCCTTTAATCTTTTATTAAGAAAAAACTGTCGATTTTAAATTTCTCTCTTCTTAAACTTCCATTTTCTCAGTTGTAAACACATTTGATGGTCACGTGCGAATCAAAATATTATACATGTAACACTTTCGATACCTTTGTTATCTTCCAAAGTGTTCTTTATGTATACCTAATATTGGATATGTCTGTTTTGTTAGTCCAAGAACCTTTGTAATTATTTTGATTCCTCACGGTCTTGGGTATTTCCATTCGAATTTTGATTCTTTTTCAACAAATTTGTTCCGATATCTAACATGCTACTATACTATTCTTATAACTATTTTATTCTACGTGTACATTTGGTATGGTCTGTATTCTTTTAAAATGTTTTGGCGAAGGACTGGGTGTAACCAAGAAGGTTATATGAGAACCTCCTTGGTGTAAGTATATAGGGTAACAATAATCAGATTGAATATAATTGAATTTATTACCTGTGTTAAATTAACTAATGTATGCTTTGCGACTGCTTTTCTTGCGTCTTTTATCATTTTCAGTTCTGACTTTGATAATGTCTGTATTAATCCCTGTAGATGATAAAATCAACTTTAACACAAAATCACATGCCTTTAGTACTTTAGTATACAAGAAGAGTTTCTAACAAAACATATTTACATATTAAACCCCTACACGTGTGCAGGTGCCTTTATAAAGTTTATAACATCGTCGGAACAAGTTGTCTTTATATATCTTAATGACTTTTTGTCATTTAAGGGGGTGATTGTAACTGTTAATCATCTTATGAATATAAAAAGCTTACTACGACGTGTCTTTTTGTTGTTTATCCTATTGACGTTTAGCTTACATATTCTTTTTTCTTAGTATATTTGTTTAAAACCTTGACATATCAAAAGCTCTCACAAGATAAGAGCATTTGACAATGTGGCTTCGTGAAAAAGGAGGTCTACGTATCAATTGACTAGAGTATCCCTTTGTCAGTCAATTATCTAAATATCATAATTAGAACAATCTTGTTTAGAAGCAAGTTGTATTACATTTCAATTAATAACTCAATACGATATTCTTTACAGACTCTAAGTATTGAAGTACAAAATAGAACATCCAAGTTCCAGAAATTTTACATATTTGATTTTTATAGGTCTTTCTTATTTTGTTCTTTCAAACCACTTTCTTAGATAAGGGGAAGGTTGGGATCCCGCTGACATGTTTATACCCGCCACATTCTGTATGCATGTGCCTGCTCCAAGCCTGTAATGCATTTGTTTTTGTTTTTTTATGTGTTACATATTTGTTTTTCGTTCATTTTTTGTACAAAAATAAGGCCATTAGAATTCTCGTTTGGATTGTTTTACATTTGTCATTTATAAGCCTTTTATAACTGACTATGCGGTATGGACTTTGCTTTGAAGGCCGCACGGTGATCTTTAGTTGTTAATTTCTGATTTATTTGGTCTCTTGTGGAGAGTTGTCTCATTGGTAATCATACCACATCTTCTTTTTATATATATCGTTTGTTGTACATATTTTTTGTTTACGTCTTTTTATTTTTTGTTCTTATCACTTTTAATTAAAGGAAGGTTTGTCATTACATTGTACATACCTGTCTATTCATTTCTTCCGTGATAACTTCTGGACGCACAAGCTTTTCCTGTAATATTTCCAGCTGGTTATCAGCGCATTCGCGACAAAACTCCCAGCATTTCTGAAATTTAAATTAAAGATGCTGTTTCAAATGTTATAATGTTAATTGATATTTTGTTTATATTTTGTATTTGTTTGTTTGAATAGGCATGTGATTTATCGTCATAATTAGGGTAATGGCTGTTCTAAGTGTATACTTTTAAAAAATATTTTAAATATTGATTTGATTGATTCATATCTTTACTTATATCTTGCTTTTATTTAAAATTGTTTTGAATTCAAGAATGTTGTAAATTTTCAAATCAGAAGTAAGGTTTTATTTATTTTTAAGCAAGTCAAAATGATTGTAAAAAAAGTAGAATCATGATTATAGTCTACATTACCCTGAATATATCTACCAGTCTTGCGGCGGATAATTTCTCGTTATTTTCATCTTTGAAAACATGTTCAAATGCATCAGTCCATAAGTTGTCATATAAGCTGTTGAATTTTTCACAGAGTTTCTGAGGACGATTCGGATCACTCAGATCAGTAATGGTAGGGTTACCATCAGTCAACTTATCTCCTGCAGCCTTACTTAGACTAAATAAACATAATACTCAGCATTGTAATAGCATAAAGATTAAAATGCAAATGGTTATACATTAGTAATGTTTGATATCAAGAAAAACAAGTAACGTGTAAACCTCTGATGGTCAATGGTTTGGCTTCTGTTTTAATTATTTTGGTATTTTAGTGAAAATAAGTAAAACTGTTTATCTTTTTGTATTGCTAAATTTTTAATTTCCATTATCCAGTAATAAATCCTTGACTTTCTGTGTTTATTGAACACTGACTCATTTGTTATAATGACCAATATAATTATTGTACACGTAAAGTGTGTTTTTGTTCTGTATTATGTTGTATAATTACTGTCCAACTTGACGTAAATCCAACGTTTATTGATGGAGATATTTATATTACCTTGTTCTCAAGCTCTCCACTTCCTGTTTCAATTTTTCAGTTTCATCTTTAAGTCCTGTGGTTTCTTTTCGAAGTTCTGTTATTTCTTTCTCTTTTTCTGTCATTTCTTTTTGTGTTTGTGTCGTTCTGTGTTTTTCATTTCTTTCTCTCTCTTCCTTCAGTAACCTTGATAGTTCTTCTGTTTTCTGTTTTAATTCTTCTATCATTTTTGTATCTTTCTGCTTACTTTTAAACGAAATTGATTACAAGTTGTAATTACGCGTATGTCATAACACGAAGCGTTATTGTATCGTATGCCATAGATCTTTTTTATAATGCAGACTTTATACTAAATCTATTGGAAGTTGGATGTGTACTGCATGATTGATATTTTAGTCTTAGATATACTGCAACGTCCTGTATGTGTTTTCGTTTAATGTTAACCTTTCTTTATATTGATCTATATATAAAATGTATATAAATAATGAGTTTAGCCTTTATCAACTGTTTTTTTAAAGTTGTTTTCTTGTATGTTGTGCTGTTTCACAACCGTCCCTGTTTGGGTTGAGCGATCACAAACATGGTTTACTCCACCACATGTTTATTTGCTAGTCCCAAGTCAGAATCATGTAGTTTAGTGATTGTCGTTGGTTCAAGCCTTATGTTTGTAACCACAAAGTTACTAGAAAGTTTTAAATTGCAATCCGGAGTCAAAAATCGTTAATATTAAAATAGACCATTTAATAGATTTTTTTAAAACATCTGTTTTCAATCTATATACCCTTAAACTTGTTTATCCATACCTTTCGATTAACTCTTGAACTTTTTGATGAAGAACCTCCATTGACGACTGACCACCTTCTAGTGCTTCTTTCAGAATTTGACGAATTGCATCTAAGTCTTGTACTCCAGTCGGTTTCCAGTCACTCCATTGATTTCCATCTATCTTATTTTCATGTTTAGTCCCTCCTCGCAGTTGTCCAGTCTTTGCCTTATCAATAATTCCTGGTTTGGCAACATCACTGCAATGTGAATAACAAGACACATTAATTTTGAACTATTGTCAAATAAAACAGCAACATAAAATATTAACAAAAACTATATCTTCCGGTTGTAGTTTACAAAAGCTCACGCTTTCTTTATCACTAAAGTAAACTTTAAATGATGGAAGCAAAAGTATCTGTAGGGTAATGCTACTATGTTAATAATTTGCCTGAAGACTAGTTGCAATGAATTATACAAAAGTGCCCTCTACATTAGGGAAAGTATTGTTTCAGTATTTTCTCAATGAAGCCTCCAATCGAGATAAGAATCTATAAAATGTCTTTTAATAAATTTTATTATAATTAATAATACAATCATCGCATGTGAATTATCTGTTATTCTGTAAATTTATGTCTAAATCTAGACATGAACTTTTTAAATTAATATCGAAATGTGACTAGTTCACATCTATAATATTCATACATTTTTAAAAATAAGTATCAACACATTAGTAATCTTTGATAACCTTTAATCTTGAACGAGATTTAATGTAATATTCCATGTTTAATATAGTATTTTGTGAACACACAAATGCACTACCAACAACTTGCTGCTGAAAAGTTTTCGGTTTTTTTTGTGCGAGATGTGTTGACGCGCTGCCACATACGACTACAGTCGTTGACTGGTTAACTTGAAAAGGGGAACGAAACATACCAGAGGGGTAGTCAAACTTAAAGATTGAAAATAAACTGACAACGCCATAGCTAAAAATAAAAAAACAGACAGACAAATAATAGTACAGAAGACACAACATAGAAAACTAAAGACTAAGCAACACAAACCCCACCAAAAACTATGGGTGATCTCAGGTGCTAGGGAAGGGTAAGCAGATCCTGCTTCACATGTGGCACGCGCCGTAAAAAAGTCTAATTCGGTAGGTCACTTATAGTTCATATGGACATCGATTAGTTTTAAGTTTTGAAATTTTATAAATAAAAGATGTCTTGATTTGGCGGGTAATTTTTACGTGAAATATACTATCAAAAATTAGTTCCAATATACCTGTTCTGTGTTGCAGGAGTACTGTTTAAAGCCTGTTCTGTAGCAGTAGTTTCTGTCTTGTCCAATTCTTTCGCTGTTTGCTATTTGATAGAAAGACACTTTATATCGTTGTTCAGAATAAACAGAAATTCACATTTTTCAAACAAACATTAACATTTGTATTGAGTTTAAGTTATAACAAGTTACAGAATAAGTATGACGATCAACGACAAGATACTCAGGGGCCAAAATCCCCCCAAATATGGTTCAAAGTAATACAAACTAGCGAACTACAATGCAATAACGACACAAGAAGAGTGTTCTTGAATTAAAGTATGACGTCTGCTTATTCTTTTCATGCCCGAACTGAAAAATCAGGTGTATATTTTTACGTCTTTGACGGATTTGCGTATGTTGCAATAACATCGTATCATCTTATTTTCTTCTCGTTGAATGTCTATGAAAACATGTTTCTCAACAATGTACAAGACTGCAATCTTAGGAATATATATAAACAGTTAATAAAAAAGTTACTAAAGTTGCTGCAACTTGGAAATCAATACAACTTTGTAGATACATGTACCTCTGCTGGTGGACATTGTTAGTTTATACTTTTTTTGTCATTCTTGGTTTATATCATCATTTCATTTCCTTTTTAATCGTTTTATCCTCGAGCATCACTGAGATATTTATAAGAAAAACATATTGTAAAAATGCATCTGGTGTTTATAACTGTTACTTTTGATGGAGGGGAGGAAGTTGATGGATTGCAGGAGGAAATTGAAAATGAATATTCTGGACAGGTAATACTAGTAACTGATGGAAAATAACCCGACAGAAGACATGTCGAACATGAATAGTCTGAACTACAAAATTTAGGGAATGAATGTGTACAAAATACAAAAGTGGAGATAAAAGGAAAAATATTTTAAATGATAGTACGACCATAGAACAAGTAAATAGGATTTTTTTTAATTTATAATTTGTAAAAAGAAAATAGCCAAAGAACTTCATTTTTCGATTTAAATATAAAAAGAACATCGCTTGATGTTTAAATTTTATATCAAATGCAACGACTTCAATATTACTGGTGTGAACTTCTCTTGACAGCATTTATTTATAGTTTACAGTAGTGTTTTGTGGACTTTTATAAGTGTATTCTGTTTTAAATTGAGCAGCAATATTGGTGTATGCTTTCCTCCAAATAACGGTTTTTATCCCCCTTTAAACAAGAAAGCTAAATTTCGTACAGTTCTAAGGCTTTCTAATGAACACGTAAATTACTTCGAACATTTTAATAAACCGAGAAAACATTTACTACTGATTTCATACTTATATGACCCTTACGTATTATAAGAATTTACAATTCTGATCCATAATATCGCACTCTAGCCTGACCATTTGAATAAACGGTTACCAAGTGCAGCTTATCATCAGTGCAACACGACAAGTTAAACTTAGGAAAGTTTGTGTTTCTTAATATCCCGATACTCATGAAACCACTCTGGTTTCAAGTTTTGTTCGTTTTGCATAATTTATGCTTTTTGTAAACTATTTTCTGTCCTTTTATCCTTTATTTTATTTTAGTGTGTTGTCTACTTTTTTCAACTTATCAATTTCATTTTCTTTGGTTCCTTTTTTATTTTCTATTTTTTAAATTGCACCTGAAAAGCTTTTCCAGGACAGGCTTTGGCAAGAGATTGATGTAATTGTCTTTTTGAAATTGCAACTAGAAACCAAAATATGCAAAACATTACCGTTGAAATCACCACTGTTGATTTATAAGGACCGGTACCTTCAGTACTGGAAGCCATTGCTAATCTCCTTCTACAAGAAAATGTTAGAATATTGTTTTTTTTTATCTCCTTGGTTTTTAATGGCTAATGTAAAAGGACATAGCTTTAGAAATTCGTTTATGGGTCTTACACATTTCAATTAAGGTGTAAAGTTGTTTTGTAATTATGTAATTTTAAATTTGCAGTTAGCTTTTTTTTATTTTTTATTTCTACATACAGTGCTGATTTGGAATTGTTTACCATGTTTATTTCCGAAAACAAATTCGAAACAAGTAGTATCAATGTACAGTTCATGACCGTTCGCCAATGAAGTTTGATGTATAACTACACCTTTGTGAAAATTGTTTTGGATAATGAGTAGGGGTTATTTAAAACAAACTTGCTTGGCTATTTTCGATGCATAAAGAGAATTTGATATCGAAATGTATAGAAATACATTTACGTGCGACCTTAAACCTGGTTCATTTTACCAAGGGTACAATCATATGCTAGTACATGTCCGAAGACTAGTGTGAATCACTATTTGTTTTGATATTCGTCGTTTGTGGAAAATAATCCCCCAGAAATAAGCATGTATATATAAATGGAAAATAGTTTTTAGTCTTGAAGTTTAATACTTTTGTGTATACTTTAGCGTGATAATAAAATAAAGTTGTAAATGGAGGAGGACTTTTTAAACTGTGTTGGATATGTCAAAATACACACATATTCAGTCAAATTAAGACATCAGTTAATTCAATGTATGTTGAAAAACTCTCCTAACAGCTTTTTAAGGTGTCTACAATTAAATTTTTACAAGGACGTCAACTTTCTGTATGTATTATATACCCGGGACCTCTTTTGACACATTTGCCACTGACAGTCCAACGTTCCACTCTTCGTTCAGTTGACAAAGTTTTGTTCGGCTATCTAGGATTGCTTGTAGATACTGTTTTCGCCCTGACCATGCATGAAATAATTGCAACTGGATGTAAGGAAAACAATAACTTATTATAGATTTAGATTGTTTAAAAATGTTCAAGTAGTAAAAATAAATGAATGTGTATTCGGCCAACCTCTTTATCGTATCTCAATATCAATTTGTATGCCTAACATGTTTAACCCCGCCACATTATTTATGTATGTGCCTGTCCCAAGTCAGGAGCCTGTAATTCAGGGGTTGTCGTTTGTTTATGTTTTACATATTTGTTTTTCGTTCATTTTTTTACATAAATAAGGCCGTTAGTTTTCTCGTTTGAATTGTTTTACATTGTCTTGTCGGGGCCTTTTATAGCTGACTATGCGGTATGGGCTTTGCTCATTGTTGAAGGCAGTACGGTGACCTATAGTTGTTAATGTCTGTGTCATTTTGGTCTTTTGTGGATAGTTGTCTCATTGGCAATCATACCACATCTTCTTTTTTATGCCTTGGAACTAATTCAATATATTGCATTTTTGTTACAAGAATTCCCACAGACAACTCAAGAAATACAGAACTGTATATACATTAAGTTAGACACAACTTGAAGGAAACCATGGGTATGCCCGAAAACTGTATGATGCCAGTTTTTTTATGTGTTTAATGTAATAAAGCATATTATACTTGTCTTCTAACCTTTTCATGCACGTTGCAGACTATAGCAAACGTTTGTTTTAAATCGAACAATATAATCAAACAAAAATTTAAATAATGTATAAAAATATTTACCAGGAAGTCAATTTCATCGTTGTATTCTACAAATTCGATGAATTTCCTCAAAACAGGTTTGTTATTTATAGAATGTAGTCTACCCGTTTTTAAATTTAAATTCCAATTAACTGATTTAACGCATGATTGAGAAGTTAGAAAACAAATCTACAAACGACTATATATTATATTTCTTTCACATATGCACTATCTTTATTAAATCTTTATAGGCTAATACATTTCAAAGGAAGCCATTGTACTTATAAGGTGAACAATTGGTTAATCATTCAAATGTGAAATTATTGTCATTGATTCGATATAATAAGGTTTGTTCTGCTGAGCTCATATGCACAAAACTACTTAAGTTGAGATATCTTATTCGTAGAATAATTTATCGTAGGACATGAAGAACAAGAATGTGTCCATAGAACACGGATGCCCCACTCGCACTATCATTTTACATGTTCAATGGACCGTGGAACTGGGGTCAATTATTTAATTTGGCATTAAAATTAGAAAGATCATATCATAGGAAACATGTGTACTAAGTTTCAAGTGGATTGGACTGTAACCTTATCAAAAACTACCTTGACCAAAAACTTTAACCTGAAGCGGGACGAACGGACGCACGGACGAACGAACAGACGCACAGACCAGAAAACATAATGCTCCTCTACTATCGTAGGTGGGGCATTAAAAACCGTCCGTTCGGAACAATTCTTATCTATTCACATCCGCCGAGCAGAACAGTACATAGCTAGTAAGAGTTATTTGTCTTTGAGCACTTCGTATGAAAATCTTACATAAACAAATATCTTGTAATCATATATTTTTTTATCAATAAAGCAAAGGTTTAATGCTAGAGTTGCACCACATCATTTCATTTGCATCACTCCTTTCACAACTAGAGGACCTTGGTCATAGAACAGCAGTGCAGGCCAAACTGCAAAGTCCAACTGAATTCCAGCTTTTGTATAATGTCTAAAATTTGCAACTAGATCTTCTGCATTTTGGTGTTCCATGGGCCATTTCAGTACCATTGGGGGATCAAGAACATTCATAAACCAGCATATCTCTATACACTTGTCCATATATTTATTCACATTAAAATTGTCTTGATATTTTTGAAGGCTCGGACGTAGTTCTGTCTTTTTGAAATCCTAAAATAACCATAAACATTTTAAACATTTATTATAATTTTATTTCTATCAATATGTTATCACCAAACTTCAAAAACAGCTGCAAATTTGTTAACCTGCGTTACAAGAAAGATTGAATTGAGATTGAAATTTTATTACGTTTTCGAATTTTGAGACAACCTGCAATCATACATTGTGTGTCAATCTTTCGCTTGACATATTAAAAGTTATCATCTACCAATTACTTCATTGCATGTGTAGTCAATAATACGTGACATATACATTCTTATATATGTGATACAGTTACGATTTGATTGATTGGTTGCTTAAAGTCCAGTGGCAAATATTATATGCATGTTCAGGGCGAAGACAGTTTCGAATGATTATCTTCTCTTTAAAATAAACACACTTAAACAAAACAAATAAAATGATCGGATTATTTTTTTATTAATATTAGTTTTTAGTTAAAGCTTGAGGTAGGAATCTTGATGGTTATTTCTTGAAATGAATTTAATATCGATATATAAAACATATATGTGCCACGAGCGCATAAGCTTTTTTGAGTATTTTTTGTTAGCTTTGCGGCACCTATGTAATTTACATTACCTGAATCAGAGCTTGAATGCTTAATTTCGCTGTCTCTTTGACACAGGTCTTAGCATACCGCTGAAACTTACTATTGTGTATCACACTCGGATTGGTAACCTTAAAATAAAGAAATCCAACAGATTTGTCCACAGTGAATTACTTCAATTCTATTGGATCCTGTTTTGGTATGTATACCCTTTTTTTCCTTCTGCGTACATTTATACAGTATAAAAAAGATGATGTGGTATGATTGCCAATGAGACAATTGTCCACAAGAGACCAAAATGACACAGAAATTAACAACTATAGGTCACCGTACGACCTTCAACAATGAGCAAATCCCATACCGCATAGTCCGCTATAAAAGGCCCCGATAAGACAATGTAAAACAATTCAAACGAGAAAACTAACGTCCTTGTTTATATAAAAAATGAACGAAAAACAAATATATAACACATAAACAAACGACAACCACTGAATTACAGGCTCCTGACTTGGGACAGGCACATACATAAATAATGTGGCGGGGTTTAACATGTTAGCGGGATCCCAACCCTCCCCTAACCTGGGACAGTGGTATAACAGTACAACATAAGAACGAACTATAAAAATCAGTTGAAAAAGGCTTAACTCATCAGATGGACAAAAATACAAGTGGACGTGGCCGGGTACTTATACATCCCGACACAAAAAGACACAATGAACAGATCTGGGAGTACTCGCAGTTATCTGACAGCTAGTTCAAAGCCACTAACAACTAATAAAAAATCATGCATCTAAGACTCAACTATCAATCCGTACACAGCACTATTTACAAAATATATATACTTTTACCAAAATGCAGTTTTATGTATATTATGTTTTTTGTTAAAAAAAAATTGATAAATTTAAACAGCAGGACATACATGTACATAAAATGATTTAACACATTGCCGAATACCATGAACTCAGATACTATTTTTATTTATCAAAGAAACAAGGTATTACTCATGATTGATCTTACTGTTCTTAGCGTATTACCTTAGCATACCTCCGCCAACACGCAAGTTGAAAAAAGTCGCTACGAAATATATCCTTTTGATTCAGTTAGACCTTCATACTCTATGGGATGTCCTTATTCAAATTCATTTACACACTTTGTAGTCAACAGCATTATGTGTTGTAATGTATGGCAATAAAACTGTCTCAGAAAATTCATTGTAGTTTTTTCAAGTGAATTGTTGAGGTTTTTTTTACTATAATGTCTAAGTTTATTTATGGATGTTTAAAATAAACAATCGTACTTTTTCTTTGGTACTGCTTACTGGATCCAACATCGTCTGCTCCAATTGTAGTGCGATATTGTCTACCAGTGCTGGTACTCGTTTAACTGTATACACGTAAATGTTCTAAAAAATATATAAAGTCATCAATACAAGCTAGGAAAAACAATATCATATAAACACGTTATTAGTCATATATCTTCAGTTCTAATACTGAATAGAAATAAAACTTCAAATCTTCCAAAGAAAAAACATTTTGGAAAAATACACAGGCATTTTTTCTAAACTTGTTTTCAATCATTGTGATTCTTCGATAATTTTCCATTCTTATCTAAAGTGATATGTATACCGTAAATTTCCCATATAATGAGGACGCTCGAGACCAAAAGTTTGTGAAGCTACAAACACATAAAACGCTGAGAACCGTGGCATTTCATTTGTCCATTTGTCCATTAGAAGATACTGCTTTTGTTTAAGTATAATTAAATGAAATATACAAAATTTAAAAACAATCCAAGTTATATGTTTTAAGTTATGTCAATACCGAGTAACAAGATACGGGGCTTCAATTGCCAATTTGGACTGACAATCCACCTGCGACTGTAAAGAAAGCCTTCTCATGAATTAGTACATTTGAATTTGAATGGAGAAAAATAATAACTACCCTTAGAACATCATCCAGATAAATAATGATTTCTTTTTCTATGTTTGCCTTCTTTCCCTCCAGCCTCGCAATGGCATCAAAAGCGTCTGTCCACTCATTGTCATACAGCGCAGAGAATTGTTCTGCTACCTTTGTAGGTCTGTTGGTATCAGATATGTCCGTTATCATCGGATTCTGGTTATGGATAGAAAAACTGGCTTCTTGATCTCTTCTGGATGAAAGCAATTATATATTTATCCCAAACTATAATGTTTTAAACACGACTTGAAAACCATCTTAGGTAATGTTTATCAAACTTAAGTTGCAATTTGTCATACTGTTATATTGCTTATCTTTTTTTACTTAACAATTCAAACAATTAAGACCATTTGGATAACGAGTTGGCTCATAGCCATTGGCATTCATACCACATCTTCTTATATCTAAGACTGTAAAAGAGTACACCTATTCATACCTTTCGTTTATTTCTGTGGTATTGTGTTGATGCAGAAGTCTGCTGTTGACCAAATCTTGACCATGCGGTCTATCATCTGCTGTATAGTTATCCATAAGCTTGTAAGATGGGTTCAGTCTGGAAATAAAGTCAACACTTGTATAAAGTACAAACAGGTTTGATCCTCGAATATCAACATCGTAAAAACAGAACACTCTTCTTTTAATAAATATAATGAGATTTCAGCTGTTTTTAAGACAGGTTCAATTTAGGTTTGGAGTACAAGTAAATCATTAGAAAATTTAATTATTATTTTTTCTTCAGATTGAACAATTTTTCCGTTCATTTGTTTCCGATCAACTAAACTATTTTGATACTACATGAAAGACAAGGTACATGCACTTACAATGAATCTGTAACCTCTTTCAACTTTGGTTGCTTTTCCTTTCATTTGAATCTATACTTTTTGATGTAGGTAGAACCTGCAAAATCCTTTATGAAAATAAAATGTTTTTTTCTATTCTGATCATAAAATACAAAACATTCATTATACCCTAATATTTATTTTTAATAACTGATATGTTTCTGAATCACATTAACAACAAAAGAAAACAATAGTGTTTGTTAAAAAACTTACACAATACTAGTAGTATTTTGATATAATCATTAACAAGGAGAAAATCCAGGTTAGTAAGAGCATTTTGCATTCAATGGAAGAGCCTGTTGTCCAGTAGTTGTTGTTTTTTGCCGCCTGTCATAATTGTTTTTTCTTTATTTCATCAGTCGATTGACTTTTTGATTTTCGGAGCCTTCAATAGCGTATTCAACGGCATGATGTATTGGTTTTTTTTGCAGGTCGTGTGGTGAACTGTATAGTTGATTTTCTTGTCCTGTGGTGCTTTGGTTAATAGACGTGTCGCTACATATTGTTATATGCAGACATTTAGCAGACCCGCGCCTAATCAGGGTAAAGGAATCCAACCACATTTATTACAGAATATCTTTTCTCTATGTTGATTGCATTCATGTAGAACGACAGTTAGGGAAAAGGCGCAGGTCTGTTAAATGTCTGCATATAACAATTTTAGTGTCTCAATACTAATTTAAAATCACAATACACATTGACAAACAACATGCGTTTGATTGAAAAAATCATATAATGTATTGTTTTGCGTTATAAAATATCTACATGTACTACTTTCCATAAAAAAACTAGCGAAATACAACATTGTAATCTACAAACGAACCTTTTTCTTATAAAATGATTCAATTATCTGGTAATCAGAAATAGCTTCACTGGCTTTGTTTTCATGTCTGTGAACTTTCCCTTTTCTGCAAGTTTGATAAGATCTCGTAAGCCTTTCACCTTTGAAATATTAAATTTATTGATAAAGTTAATGTAAAAGCGTCATGAGGGTTGAATTGATTGTTGAAATGATTGATGTTTTTTAGTCATATAAAAATGCCATAGTGACTAGGAATTTGTAAGATCGCTTGGAACATTTTTTTTCATATGTGTTTGTACCAAATTAAAATCAGACATACATTTTGTTGTATCAATACATGTTTGAAATATATTTTTGTAATTCAAAGATTCTTTGGGCTTTAGATTTTAAGAAATTTCTTGATTTTAGTAATTTATTTTGCAAACTATTTGGAAACATGTCGAACTATTTTTTCCGGGGATTCACGCAGCATAACAAACAATGGTAAAATTCTGATTTCGACAACTGGCATTAAAAAAAAAGGATAAGATCATTATTGTTTCCAGCCCAAGAGAACATATTAATTCATGCTGACTTATTCTTTTTTATTCATATTAAACTGAATAGCATTTTTTTCTTCTCCTTACTTAATGGTAGCATATTTAAATTTTTTTCATGCTTTTGTTTAACTTATTTTGTTTGTAAATTTTACTTGACAATGCTCAATAAAGAAATTAAGTAATTTAATCTTACATTTAATTCATCGATCAGTGGAACATTATTTATGATGTCGTCAATCGCAGAGGAAGCCCTTTTAGCATCGCCAGAGGTTGGATGTGCAACCGGTTTCTGAACATCGTGAATAAATCTGTCCAGGACTAAGAAGGAAAACTGTAACTAAAATTGCAAAATGAAAAGTGAATGTCATATTAAAGGTACACATATCTCAGCATATTAATCCTGGAACCTCACCAGCATTTAAGAAAACAATTAACCAGCTATTTAATTGTTAACCATTTTCTCAAGCCACAGTGATACTTTAACATTACTTCGAACAAAAAGCAATAAACATTATAACATTCGAAAATGTAAAACGAACATCACCATGTGTCGTAAAAGTAAAAAGGTATATTGAAAAATCGGCACAAAGCTGCTGCTAAGACAATCATAAACTGGAACAGGGAAATAAAAGTCGGCACACTTTTTGGAAAAAAAAGATACTTAAACACCTAGCTTCGATGAAAAAATCAACCGGAAAGTCCCTAATCAAATGGCAAAATCTAAATCTCAAACACACCAAACAAATGGATAACAAAATGTAAAATCACAAAAATACTGAACTCTGACGAAAATTCAAGAAGGAAAGCTTATCAAATCGCAAAATCAAAAGCTCAAACACATCAAACGAATGTCAAACAAAAGTTACTTTCTGAACTTGAAAGCAGTGTCCAATATCTATCATGCTCCCCCCTTATTGATATAAGGTTTGGAGTCAACATCTAATGATCCCATATAATTAGATACAGCACGCTTAACAGTTTTATTTAAAACTAAAGAACGTTTGCTGAGTTTTTTGTCATTAATTATCATTTACAATGACATCGGCTGCTCCTTATGTAGCTAAGCAAGCAACACCACTCAAACCTCAACTACTTCTACTTAAGTACCGTTACTCATCAATATACCATTTTAACAGTACTAAAAATGTATATTGTTATTCGTAGGTTAATTATGACCAAGATATTTCAATAATCGAATTCTTTTCATAACAAAGAAGGACAATTTACGACAATAATTCGAATTTTAAATGTATCAATACTGATTTTTTACTAGATTATTTCATTCTAAAAGGTGAAAATATTGCAAATTTATCAACTTTGAAATACACCAAAAAATCTTGATTATGAAACATTAACAATTATTATTTACATGTCGACTTACCTTTGACATTATGTGATTTCTAATTCCTTCTTAACTGATACTTAAACACAACCTCCGTTTGAAACACGAATGGATTTAATCTATCGTTAACAGCTATTTTAAATACATGTTATCTTTTGATTAATCAAGCAAATATAATAAAGGATGGTATTTAACAGATTGTCAGTAACAATACAAGTACCAAATATATAAATAATGTCTATCCAGTTGTGCATAGCAAACTCTAAAGGTGAATTGGTGAATTGTTTTGTTTTGAAAATTGTTTTCATCATTATAATGTTAAACTAAATTAAAAATTAAGCATGTCTAGGCACTAAATTATTTTACCTGACATATAATTTTGCATGAGGATTACATTATACGCTGTATTTTGCAAAAAATATCGAAATTTCGGGTCCTCAAAACACTTAAATTCGTACTATATTTGGGCCCTTATAACTTTTTTTTATTTGAGCGTCACTGATTAGCCTCTTAGAAGTAAAAATGGTGGAATTGTGTTCGACTGTTATACAGGTTGGAGATTTGGCTAGCTATAAAACTAGGTTCAATAGATCCCTTTCTACATAGGAAAATATTTGTACCAAGTAAGTAGTGTGACTTTTGTAATCAATTCATTTGATATAACTGATGCCATTTAATCAGGGACTTATTGTTATGAATTTTCCTCGGAATTCGGTATTTTTGTTATTTTTCTTTTTTCGATAGTAATTTTGAAATTCTTTCTTCAATAACGGATAATGAAAGGACAAAAAGAAACATTTGGTGAATTTCTTTCTTTAAGAACTTAGCTTAGATATGAAATAACACTATATATAATTGGTACATCTGGAGCGCCTTTCGGAAAAGTACCTCCACCAGTAAAGCTCATAACCATAAATTTGATAGTAAGGATTATATAAATAATCAAGTAGCCATCAACCCGCAAGAAAATAACAATCAAACTGTCTTAGGTCAATATTTGTTGAAGAAATATGAGCCCAAATTTTTGATAGAGAATAAAACTGGCCTAAAATTTAGATAATGATATGGCACACATACACACCTTATCTCAAGAATAACTTCACTATAAATATATCAACGGAAAAAGAAAAGAAATGAATGATATAAATTATGTTAATGGCGAATCAATGTGCTACGTTACCGGCAGATACAAATGATTATACCCAAAATGAGACATATGAGAAGTCCTAATTGTACACAGTGGGGAATTACCAAATGTTAAAACTCAGGAATATTTTCAGAAGAAATAGTACTTTTCCCATGATCTTCTACATGAATATCAAATGTACGTCGAATGAATTGATTTCATTTTTTCTATTGTTGACTTTCCATTTCAATGTAAAAATAGTTCAGCGGCACCTGCATATGGAATATACATTGCCCATTTCATACCAAACATAATATAGATTGTAAACTTTTTATACAATGTGACTTGGATGGCGATTTGTATCACTTGCACTCATACCTTACTTATATAAAGATAGCCTTAGCGTATTGGGCACCACTTTTTGGACATTATGGTGTTCCATGTTGGCAACTTTCTATATTTGATTTTGCTTTATAAATATTTTGATGAAGTACAGTGGTATAGAGTGTGACGTACTAAATTGTGAGCTTGGTATCTTACGCGTTTATTATCATGTTATTCGTTATATAGGTAGGATTGCTGCTAGCAAGGATGTTTTTTAACATTATGTGTATAAATAATTTGTTCAAAAGTTTTAAGATCACTATTAAGATCTAGTTGAAATTAATGGAAGGTATGTGTTACAGATGACCAATGATATGCACAATTTGCTTCAGGCACTTGGACATCTACGAATTTTACTTATCGGATTCGCCCCCATACCCCCACCCCCATAATTATGAGAATTTAAGCAAATTAATGTATTTTTTTTATTTGAACGGTCATCACTGTCAATTGCAATACAACTGTGTTTCCATTTTTGTTTTAACTTTGTGTATTTGAATTGAAAAATTTACACATGAAGATGGTTGATGCATTTGTAAATATTTTATTGTTAAACAAGTGATAATTGCCAATCCTTGATTTTGCGTTTCCTTATCACTCAATATGTTAAGATCAAAGGATTTTAACAAAAAAAAACATTAAGACGGATATGCATGACTATTGCAACAGAAGCTGATGATTCCGTCGAAGCACGTAATTTCAACCCGGGTTTATGTTGGGTTTGTATTGCACAATCTATAATTATCTGTGTGGCGTTTTTTTTTATTGTAGTTGGTCTCTTGTTTTCGTTTAGTCATGAGTTTGCTTTTTTTTTGCAGATTTAGCTCACCCACTTATTATATTTTCCTACTTATATACTGTTTATATAAAATGTTGAACTAGAATTCTATGTTTCTTATGAACCATATTTGTTAAAATTGTCTGGATAATTTACGGGTGTTACATGTGGAGCAGGATCTGCTTCCCCTTCCGGAGCACCTGAGATCACCCCTAGTTTTTGGTGGGGTTCGTTTTGTTTGTTCTTTAGTTTTCTATGTTGTGTCATGTGTACTATTGTTTTCCTTTTGTCTTTTTCATTTTAAGCCATGGCGTTGCCAGTTTATTTTCGATTTGTGAGTTTGACTGTCCCTTTGGTATCTTTCGTCCCTTTTTTAAGGACAAAATCTCACTTCCTTCTGAATTGGTAAAATTGATGCAATAATGAATGAATATATAATTTTGTTCAATTATTTGTTTTTACTTTTTTGAGAAAAAAAATTAATGTATAAGTGAATCTGAACAAATGTAGTGTGGAAAGATAACTATTTAAAACATTGCTTATTCATCTACACGTCATTTCCGATCACTCACCGCGCAACGTAATTTGCGACGACGAAAGTGAAATATTTACGACCTCATTAGTGTATACGAGCTTTTACATGACCAATCATTCGTAATTATTTCAGCTGCACCACACCTCTAACCATAGTTGGTCCACCCTCATTTAATAACAAAGCTGGCCATACACCATGGTCAAAATCAGTTCCAAATTTTGTAAAATATCTAAAATAATGAAATAATTTGTCTTTAGTTGCATCTGTTGGCCACACAAGCACCATAGGAGTCTCCATTACATTGATATTCCATGAAAATTGAGAACACTTGTCAATAAAATTATTCACTTTGTCCAAGCTGAGATACGGTTTCAGCTGTCGAGAAATCTGCGTTGCTGTAAAGTCCTGTAGTAATACAAAACACGAATTATATCAATAATAACGGAGTCATTAATAAATAAAAAAGTTTCTTTCTTATACTTTCGAAAATATAATCCTAATTATCATATTTCAGATTTTTATTATAAAAGTTCATATTAAAAACTATTGGAGATCCGACGAGAGATAAAGGCAACACAAACTTAACGATCTGATGTTACTGGCTGAGAAACGTCCCCAATTTTGTAGTAAAAATGCTATGATGGGGTTTAGAAGAGGGACGAAAGATACCAAAGGGACAGTCAAACTCATAAATCTAAAATAAACTGACAACCCCATGGCTAAAAATGAAAAAGACAAACAGACAAACAATAGTACACATGACACAACATAGAAAACTAAAGAATAAAGAACAAGAACCCCACCAAAAACTAGGGGTGATCTCAGGTATAGCTTGGGTGATCATATAAAAAAACCATTTAAATGTTTTGAGGTGATCCTGCACAACTTGGTTTTTATTCGATAAAATACTTATGTCTGCTTCGTAGAAAAATAATTTCTTTTTATCCTGTTGTTATACTATATGCATACCTCGATCTTATGTGTTCCAACTTATGAATACAAGTTTCACAACATTTTAATCTATGCCAGGCTATCTTAGACCATAGATGTAATGTTACATCTATACTAAGACTGAATGTTTCCTC
Source organism: Mytilus edulis (assembly GCA_019925275.1). Lineage (NCBI taxonomy): Eukaryota > Metazoa > Mollusca > Bivalvia > Mytilida > Mytilidae > Mytilus > Mytilus edulis. The sequence goes on along the minus strand of CM034361.1, from coordinate 36,015,614 downwards.
ATAATAAAGTTTGACTCATTAACTAATGTTTTACAGTTCACATTGTGATGAATTAATCACTTATCTGTAATATATATGTACATGTGAACGATACTATTCCAGAACTTTACCTTTATGAGTACTGGAAGACTGAAGCGTATTGTATCTCTTACTGCCAACCTAGCATATGGTAACACTGTTTTGTATTCTTTTTCAGTTGTGTTCAATGTCTTCGTTGTCTGAATTATACACAAATTAGTTCAAAAGTTTGAACAGTAGGGATTGAATTCTCAACGGTCAGAGTATAATTTCATTTTATCTTTATTTTAAACGTTATTGGTAATAATTATCGATCAATGCCAAAATGTATATGATGAGTTTATTTACTACCACTAGGTCGATACCAATGCTGGTGGAGATTTATTTCCCCGAGGGAATCACAAGCCCAGTAGTCAGCACTTTTGTGCTGACATGAATTATCATTGATATGGTTATTTCTATAAAGTAACTGTTTACAAAATTTTGAATTTTTGAAATACTAAGGCTTTTCTACATCAGGCATAGATTATTTTAGGTGTATTTGGCAAAACTTTTAGGAATTTGGTTCTCAATGCTCTTCAACTTCGTACTTTATTTGACCTATTTAACTTTTTTTGATTCGAGCGTCACTGATGAGTCTTTTGTAGACGAAACGCGCGTCTGGCATATATACAAAATTTAGTCCTGGTATCTATGATGAGTTTATTTACTACCACTGGGTCGATGCAACTGCTGGTGGAGATTTATTTCCCCGAGGGTATAACCAGCCCAGTAATCAGCACTTTTGTGCTGACATGCATTCTCATTGATATGGTTATTTTTATAAATTAACTGTTTACAAAATTTAGAATTTTTGAAATACTAAAGCTTTTTTTTTACCTCAGGCATATATTATCTTAGCTGTATTTGGCAAAATGTTTAGGAATTTTGGTCCTCAATGCTCTCATTATCGTACTTTATTTGGCCTATTAAACTTTTTTTGATTCGAGCGTCACTGATGAGTCTTTTGTAGACGAAAAGCGCGTCTGGCGTATATACAAAATTTAGTCCTGGTATCTATAATGAGTTTATTCACAATGATCGAACGAAAGATCATAACTTTGTTGCTGTTGGTTTGTTATTTTAGTGTGTAATGTTTCCTATTCACTGTTAACGATGTCTGTCAAAAAGGTTTATTCCATGTTGAAATAAGAATTTGAGGTATGATTGCCAATGAGAAAATCTCCACCAGAGATCAAATGGCGCAGCAACTATAATTCAACGTACGGATTTTAACAAGGAACAAGACCATATCGCATAGCAAGATTTAAAGGACCCAAAATAGTATGTTACCATAGCCTTATCTTGCCAATGTTAGTTCTACATAATGTATGCACGATGTATGTTGTGTAAATTAACAGGGGTTGAAAAAAAACGTAAATAGGAAAAAGATCCCTCTATTTAAATCATACCTCACTGAAAAATTCAGTTGTTCAAATGTTCTAACTAGCTTTGTTCTTTTTGACTGGGTGATTGTAGCTGTCCGTCTTTGATTTGATATCTTTATATGTTTTGCCACCTACGTCATATGCAGAATTAATAACATACCAAGTACAACTTACAGATGCAGGTGTTCTACTGGACTTCTGCTTGACGATGATTGGTTCTGTGACTATTTTTGTCATGACAGTTGTCATTTGTTTTACCTGATTCGTTACCTTAATCTTAAGATAGTCAAATACAAGCTGCAAAAAATAGATATTGTAAATGTAGGATTACAGATTATGTTGACATAATGTATATTATCTTACATTTTTATAATTTGGTTCGTTTACAAAGTCGTTTTACTGGGAATATTAAAATTGATAGGAAAATGTTTGGACAAAAGTCATTTTCCATTTAATTTAAGTCCACTTGGCTACTATCTTGTGTGTTCCCTTTAAATTATAAGATTCAGACATGAAAGATATTTCAAAATGTGTATAAGGAAAATTTTAAGCAAAAAGGAGAAAAAATTCATGGAAAAAAACATAACAAGATTAATATTTGCATTAACCAGTAGTGTAAAAAATAATTTATTTCTGTTAAATTTGATTTATTTATACCTGTGTTAATGCTGCTATATCTTTTATTATTTCTTCGTCTTCCTTGTCGTCGACGAAATGTTGTTTCGCTTGACTGAAGGCTTCTGACCAGTTAACGTCGTAAATAACGCAAAATTGTTTCGCCATTTGTGTAGGTAAAAATTCATCAATGCATTCTTCCGAAAGTTCAGTGTCATATTTCAAGACTTCTTCAGGTTCTATACTGAAAGCAGTGGTGAAAATATTCACAAAGTTACTTTCAGTAAATACCGTAAGTTTATCGTGCATTTCAGAACTCTAAATTGTATATCATTCAAGTTTTAAGGCGCTCATTTATCATTCTCAAGAAAACATTTCATTAGATACAGTTATAATTGCCTGGCTGCAAAGTACAAACAAATACCTGAAATGCATTGGATCAGCCTGATACTGTAGTAGCAATTAAAGGTGTTAAGACAAACTTGTGAAACCATAATTTGATTTTCTAGTGTATCAGATTATCGAATCAAACTAAAGTAAGTATCGCCAAGACCGTATACAGTACATAATCTATATCGGACAAAAAGTTCAAAGTTCTCACCCAAATCGTAATAATGCAGACTCCTTCCAAACATCAAAATTCGCAAGCTCTATACTTGATGGTTTGTTCAACTTGGACTCTACTGTATCTCTCTAGAATATATCATAATATTCTTATATATTACATAAACTAACCAAGAGTGTATCAATCAAATTACACCTTTATTTATTCAAATTTATTAGTTTCACCTCTTATTTAATACATAAGGAATAAACTATGATCGACATGCGAAATAATGTTTGTATAAACTGACATACTTTAAGATATTTACACTCTGCAGCATCTAACTCCATACAGACAGATAGTACAGTTTTCTTCACTTGTTTCCATTTTCTGTTCAGCACTAATCCCAGAAATTCAGGTACCAGTTTAACCTGTAAAAAGATAATTAAAGTATTCCTCAATATCTAACTTCATGGGATTATAATCAGATTACTTAAAACAAAGTAAAAGTATCTTTCTTTCGTTCTTTCATCCGTCATGCCTTCTTTCATTATTTCCTTCCTTCCTTCCTTCCTTCATTCATTCATTCATTCATTCATTCGTTCGTTCATTCATGCTTTCATTATTTTTCATTCATTCATTCATTCATTCATTCATTCATTCATTCATTCATTCATTCATTCATTCATTCATTCATTCATTCATTCATCCATTCATTCATCCTCATAAAAGAACAAAGTGTACGAAACCATGTAGTCCACATACATCATTTTCTATTTCTTCATCGGTACTAATTATTGTCTGTAGACTTGTTATGGCGCCCTCTGTTTCTGTTTTGGTTGGATACATTTTATATGTTATCTTCGATCTAAGAAGTTTTTTACACTTCCGAAGAAAAGTTTCTAAATTGCAAAACTCCTCCTCTAGCTGCAAATAAATGAATAATAATGAAAACAACATTAATTAGGTTAGGCCACATCTGGAAAACAACAGCCTTTTCAAAGAAAACCAAGCTAAGACTATATACAGTTGTGTATTCTCTGTACTCCTATATGGCTCAGAGTGCTTGAGAGTGACTGAAAAAGATACAAAAAGATTCGTAAGCTTCCATAACACATGTGTGCCTGAGGAAGATAATGAAAGTAGTCTGGCCAAATAAAATACGCAACAACAAGAACTATATTGGACAACAAACACCAAGGACATGGAGAATTTGTCGCTTCAAAAGAGATGGAGGTGGCTCCGTCATGGTATACGCAAACCATCCGAAGACATGACCAAGGTGGCACCTAGATGGACACTAAAAGGAAAAGTGAAAAGAGGAAGACCAAAAACCACATGGAGATGCACTTTAGAAATAAATAATAAGGAAAGAGGATATACATGGAGAACAATGGAGAGAAAAGCAAACAACAGAGAAGAGTGGAGGAAATTTTTCCTTGCCTCATCTGCCAAATAGCATACCAAGGACTAATCATAAGTAAGCAAGTAATGACAAACATGTCACTGACAATAAGAACATGCAATGCTGAAAAGGAAAATAAATAAGTTTGGAAGCAGTGTTTTAGGTGTTATAGAATTACACAATTTAAATAATTTAATGATCGACAAGTTTAAATTTTTGAGTATTGAAAATAAGGAGTTTTATGTTCGGCATCTCATCTGACACCCTTTATATCCCTAGATGATAAGTTTAAAATCAGAATAAAACAACCATGTTTTCATAACTGCGGTGTTTTCATAACTATACGTACCTGTTGGAATTTCCTGTCTTCTTCATCTTCTACGGTATCTTCTTCCATAATGAATTTGTAATTATCTCCCTTTAAATCTAAAAATGTTTTGAATTGTAATACATTTTCGTATATTTACCATTTGAAGGTGAAAACCTTGTTTAGTATAATCATTTAAATGTGAAACCAATTATCTGTATATTTAAACAATGAATTATGCAAATCACTTATATGGAACAATACTTTTTTTAATAAGATATGTTATTAAATTTCCTACTTAAAGAATAAAAAATAAACATTTGATTGTACATGTATAATGCATCATTTAACAATTCGATGAAACAAACTAATTCTATTTATAGATAAAGAATGATCAGAATAATCTAATTTACTATTTTAGAGTAAAAACATGTATTTTTCTTGTATATACATTGGGAGGCTAATTATCGAATTGAAAATGTGAATATATGAAATGAAATACAAACGAATCTTTATACATGTAGCTAATTGTTTTAGGTGATAAGTTAATTTTGTTTGCATAAAGCATAAATTTAAGCAAGGTTGATATACTTTCAAACGAAACAAATGTTATATATTCACAACTTTTACCAATGAACATATGGATACGTTCCAATTTTTTCATTCGAGTCAATAATCTTTGAGGGAAATGGATAGACGTAAGGTATGTTAATATATTTTGTTAAATTATTGACTATAACTATCAAATGGAATAGGAAATGTAAACATTATCAGTTTCGTCATTTTACACGATTTGACTTGTTATTAAATGATTATATTAATATCTTGAAGGATATAGATATAAATTTTAAAAAATAAATTCAAATTGTCTAAAAGAGTGACGAAAGATACCAGAGGGACATTCAAATTCATAAATATCACTCAAACAATTGGGTCACTTCATAAAGCAAAATCTTCAGTTTACCGTCAATAATAGACATGGGTTATCAAAAGTACATGTTTCATAGTTTCATTTCATTTCATCGCGTAGTGGAATGAACTATTTGTGGATTCTTATAAATTCTATATAACTTTTGGAGTATTTTAAATCTCGGTCTATTTCTGAAATTAATTCTAACATACTTTTGATTTACCCTGTATGCTAACATTGCCCATGTGAAATTTAATTTTTTTTTTGTATATACCTTGAACGACAAATATATGTGACGTATAAAATTTTCTGACGTCAGACACGCGAATCAATGCATGTGTTTGTAGATAGATGTTTTTGTGTTCTGTTAAATTGTTCCTTTTAAAATTGTTGCTGTACCCATATTTTGACTATTTTATTTATTATGTCTGTTTAGTTTACGCATCATTGTAAATATAACGGAATTAGATGAGACTGTCATCAAAATGAGAGGTTTAACGCTTTAAAATCAGGTTTAATCCTCCATTTTCTACATTTGAAAATGCCTGTACCAAGTCAGGAATATGACAGTTCTTGTCCATACGTTTTTGATGTGTTTTGTAATTTGATTTTGCCATGTGATTATGAACTTTCCGATAAGATTTTCCTCTGAGATCAGTATTTTTGTGATTTTACTTTTTATTGTTGTTAATGAATCTTTAGAGTTTTCTGCATTTCATTTTATTCTTGATGATACCTTACAAGCAAGCTTTGACTTACTGTTAACCCTTTTGGTGAATATAAATGTCTAGACGGTAAATACACATGTGAAACCATTTCTCAATTCTAGTCTTGAATTTAAACATTCCTTCTACTTGTAAAGACATGGGAAATAAGAATGTTCCACTTAATGAATATAATGTTGCATCAAACAAATTAGGCCTCTCAGGCAGACATGTTTGGTGATCGTGTCAATTAAGACATTCCTCAGCAGCTTGTACTGCCCGGTGTAGTGGACACACATTTATAGTCTTTTAATATGTCTTGTGAATTTTATACTTATTCAGAGATGAATAGGTTTCTCTCTTTGATCAAATTTTTACGACTTAATTAAAATTTTCAGATAAATCTAGCTTTTATCCGGTTAGAACATTTCTTAGAACAATGTGAGAAACTGAAGAGACCAAATCCGCCAAGTTTGCCAACACCAGAAATGGCAAAAAATATTCGGGACGAACTTGTATTTCTTCTAGACAATGTCCAAGAAATTACTTGTGACGATGTAAGTATCGAAAAATAAATGATACTTAAACGTGTACAGAATAAAAACGGTAATAGAACTACATACTGCACATTGAAAAAAATACCGGTACACAAAACTGAGGTTGATTTTCATCGACTCAATAACAGTTGTTTTATTGACTTCATGGATACGAATGGTTGATGAAATATCGAAACGACACACAACTAATGTAAAATAGAGTTTTATGGCAAAGGTGAAAAATTGACTACACAGCACGTACAAATAGTTTAAAGTTGTCGGTAAGTACTTCAACAGACAAAAATCATGTATCATGTCAATTTACCATGATTTTAAATCGCTTTGAAATATGCAAATGCTGAAAATCTACCCAATACAACAAAATTTGACATTGTGTAGCATTTTGTAAAAAAAAGACATACTACTATAAACTAGATATCAGCCACTTTTGTAGTCAATTCATATTTTTGTACTTATATTATTTATGTTTCTTCTTTAAATTATTTTTATATCTAATTATCACAGGACTTACTTTGCATTACTCATTTCAGGTGCCATCTGTACTTGAAGTTCTTACAAACGCCAGAAAGAATGATATTCCCGGTATTCATAAATACAGCGATAAGGCGCTAGAAGAATTCTTGATAGCAAGAAGTAACTTTATAAGACGGGTATTCGTTATTTACATATTTATTAAACACACAGGAAACGGGGGGAAATCACTATTTTAAAGCATTCAAAGAATAACAACATATCAGAATACTAGAGACGTAAGAGAACGGATTTACATATATTTATTACCAATGTCAAGTAAGGAATTTGGCATGCTTGCCAGTGACAACTATCTATCCTAGTCCAAATTACGTGGATGTAATCAAATAATTGATGTGTTTTCCTGGGTTTTAGTTTGTTACCCGGATTTGATTTTTCTTGATCGATTTATGACTTGTGAACAGCGGTAAAATACTGTTGCCTTTATTTAAAGGTCATTTTGCATTCAATTATGGGCAAAACCTATCTGCAGAGTCATCTATAACATACCCGACATGGTTTATAACAATAAAGGGTTTAGTCAAGCTGAGTTTATGTGGTTCATATTCTACGTAACTCATAATTGTGTTAGATTGTTTTTTTTTATATTTTCTTTAGGACAGATAACTAACAGTTATTTCATTTTATTTTCAGGCAGATATAAATAGTTTTAACGGATTTGAAACTCTGCCTACTGTGACACCAACATCCATTAAACCCAAAGAAATTAGTAAAGTAACCGAATGGCGTCAAAAGGATGAAAGGGAAAGGTATGATTATATATTGGCATGAATTTGTATCATCTGTTTTAATAATATTGATAACAAAATGAACAAATACATTACTTATTGCTATGTATCTGAACAAGATTACTAAGGATATTCCCAAGTAGTTGCCTTTTGTCATCTAGTGTATTTGATATTACTTGCATATCAGTGATGGTAATGTAAAATTTATTCATTACATTTCAGATATCGCTTATCTATTATTGAAAACATCCTGTGAATCTTAAGATGTATTTGTGTCGTTAGTTTGAAAGTAATTTCGTACCAGAACCATTTCGTTTCTCTGCCATTTCCTACCCAAAATAACTATTTCATATCCAACATTACCATTTCGTACCCATGATAAAATCATTACCTCTTCATGTCATTATTTTGTTTTGTGTCGATTATTTTGTGTCGCCTAACTTGCTTGACTGTGATTGCTCGTGTCTCTTTTACTGTGTGTCCTTTTTTAGGTTTTGTTATGCTACCGACTCAGGTTGACAAAAAGAGTTGAAATATTTAAAAAGTGTCAAGTTGACCGGTGTCTAGTGTTTTCACATTATCATGTGCTTGTCTCAAATCGAAAACCTCGTCAGTAGTAATCCAATATCACATCTTTATCTGTTTCGTTAATTAGAGGATTGAATCTTTAATATTGACACCTATCGTTCTTTTCTGTTTAAGTTATTAACCAAACTTTATTAAACTATGCACACATTAAAGACAAACATTTTTTGTTGAGACCATAATGTATAATTTTTGTCGTTGTTGACGTATACCCCACATTTGATTTTACTGATACGATTAATATAAGAGCCTTTCATTAAATGCCGTTGTTTTAAAAAAAATTTAGCTTGATCCAGTCGATTTTTTCTCTTGTGAATTATTCCACTTATTGAAGATGATAAAACCGGAAATTTTATGTCTTACTGTACAATATGTGTTTTGTTCATTGTTGAAGGCTCACGGTATCTGTATGTTCTTGGGAGTGATTTTAAAATCTTTTTTTATCAATCTTAGAAAAAAATATTTAATATTTTTTTTCAATCCAACACATCTTCTTGATTTTTTATTAATGCAAAATGACCATGTCTCTCTTCAATCATAAGTTCATTGATTTATTTTGACTTGCAAAGGATGGAAACAAGGTTGAACAACAACCCAAATATAACAGACCTCAGTGATATGAACAGACCTACAAAGGTGGCTGAAAAGTTCAACAGTTTGTATGATAACCAATGGACAGATGCATTTGAAGATCTGAGAAAACTTTACAAGCATGAAATAAACGGACAAGAAAGAGCCATTTTAGAAATGGCCATCATCTTAAAGGTATCTTGTTCATGATATAATATCTGTAAGTTAAACGTTTTAGAACTGAATTGAATATATCCTACATTCATTTATCGCAAAATATCTTCCTAACGTAAAAAAGGGGGATTTGCACAATAGTAGCTTTTCATGTATGTATATTTTTATATCACTTTTCCGATTATTTCTGAATTCGTCGTTTATGTTAATGTCAACTTCAGTTAAATACTCTGATTTTTGTACAGAAGGCATTTGAATATACCGAGGAAACTGCAGAAAAACAAACTCGTAAAATAGCCATGTCCATGAAAGAATTAATGATTAGTCCAACTGGTGATTCATTTATTAACAACGAACTTGACAGTCAGGTAAAACTTCTTACATTCATTTCGTCTTTTTCTGTCTTTTTCGATCTTATTGAGCCGTTGTATAGCCATTTTAGTTCAATTTAACTAAAAGTAGATGTATGTTCACCTATAGTCATTTGTTAAAAAACACGTTTTCGAAAACAATAAAATTGATTTGTAATCTAAGACTTAATTAATAATGTGATACAAAATTTAATAATTCTTTTGAATTTCGTATAATTATATAAATACCTCAAATTTATAACGAAATTGCCTTTTCTTATTATTTTTTATTGTTGTTTATGAAGAAATTATGACCTTTATTCAGATGACTGTAGCTCTTGAATTGTCTTCTCTATTCCAATAATTGTGAAAAAAAAACTTCGGTTTTTGTTTGTTTCACATTTATTAGGTTTATGCATTATTAGTATTTGATTTTTAGCATAAACATGTTGATATTGACCCGCTTTGTGAGGTTCGTTTCACAAGATATGCAAAGCAGTGTATAAAAGAAAATGCAGAATTGAGCCTGCCAGTATTACATGAGGTATTCAGTTAAATTCTTAAACGATAGTTTGTAATTGTTTTCATTGAAATGCATGTTTTACCAAAATAGTATTGCCTCTTGGAAAAAATATGGATTTAAAAAGAAATGTGAACTAGCATGCTCTCGTTTTCTACTAGAGATGCAAAGAAAGAGGGAAATCTTTCTATAAACTGTTTTAAATTTGCTGTGCGTTGTGAAGTATATAAACATACCAAAGGATATAGATAGAGATTACAAATAAATATTATGTTCTCCTTCGCTTGCTCATCCGAACATAAAACTTTTCTGATTACTTCAAAGACAACTAAAGACTTGTGTGAATTGAGAGATGCACCAAAGCAGTTTTAATAAACTTTTTTACAACAAAATAATTCATTCATAATCAATATATTAGTCCAAATTGTATTAAATTATTTCAAAGTCCAAATTATCGATACAATTCTGGAATCACACAATCTACAAATATAAATAATATGAATTAGAACGAGAAAAAAATAAATAAACTTCCATACAAAAACATTGTAATAAATAATATCTAAACATAACTGTAGAACTCGCTTTGGTGTTTTCTCGATAATTAGAAAAAGGCGCCAAAATAATTATATAAAGGTCTAGAACCGAATTACTTCTTATTACGCAAAGAAAGTAAATACAATTATTTTATTAAATAAGAAATATTAGTATGTATTTGACCATATGTTTTTGACAGAGTGTAATAGTAATGGTAAGGCGAAGACAATATTCCATTGCAACTGAAAATTAGTAACGCCCTGTAATACAAGCACAGTTAATATAGATTATCTTAAATATAAAAAGTAAGTTTAATTAATGTGTTAATCAAAGGTCAAGTTTGTGTCATTTTCTTGCACACCCTATGAGACGTGAAAACAGGAATTCCATATCATTTTAATCCGATACTAGCACGGAACATGTCCTACGGGTAATTATATTGTATGTTTCGCTTTCAGAATTTTGAATGGCAACTTCGCCGCGAGCGAATTAGAGATATTCTTACAATTCCAAGTGTTAAATCTTACAGTCAAAAATGTTTACAGATAGCGTGGTTTATGAACGTTCAAGATCCGCCAATGAGCCTTTTATGGCCAGTTGATGTGAAAAGAGGTGATATAACAACAACTTTTAGATTCTTTACGAGAAGTGGAACGATCTTACAACATGAAGTGTGGCCAGCATTGCTGCTAACAAGTGATGGTCCGATGATGACCAAAGGGGTTGCTCAGTTTAAATAAAAATGGATCTAATTTTGCTGTTAAACTGTATATTTTCTTCAGTGATATGACACAACAAAAGAAAATACAATGTTTGCATATATATGAAGTCAGTTTGCTGTCTTTAAATGTGTGACTATCAGTGGACATAGACAAATCTTACTAACAAAGCACATGTTCTTAGCAGAGAAGCAACACATACCTATTTTAATTCTTTAGACTGATTCATAACAATTAACCATCTTGCTTCAATAGGCTCCCTTTTCTTATGAATAAGTCATTAGATATTATCTACATTAAATAATGCGGTTTCAAAATTGCTTAAAAGGTAGTTTTGAAGTATCATATCATTTCAATCTGACAACAAACGCATCTGTCAATCAAGACAAGTTTTTGCTGTTATCTCTTTTCACAAAAAAATCTTCCGTGTAAAATCACTCTCAAGTCATGTAAATTTAATGTAAGTTATAACTACGATCAATTTTGTGAAAAGAGATGCGGATTCGTATTAACCATCAGTAAGAAAGAACATGTATGTGTGCGAGTATGTGATTGTAGATTGTTAAAAAGTGATTAAGTTGTTAATTTACATTTCCTTTGGTGTCTGTTGGATAGTTGTCTCATTGACATCTTTTTAATCGTTTATCACGTTAAGTTCCTACTCTGCACAATGCATACGTACAAAGAGTCCAAATTTATATCATTTCTTTTAATTTTGAATAAATTGAGAAGTACTATATTAACATATAGTTAACTATATTGTATAAAGTACATGTTTAAGTCAAATACGCGACTTATAGTTCCAATGGGCCCGGTGTAACATTTTAACACTATACAAACTCTGTAAGTATGTACATATTCACAAGTCGCTATAATACACTAATTACTTACTTACTTACTATATCACATCCTCAATAAACATGTAAAAGTTAACGTTGTCACTGGACATTAAAATGTCATCAATCCCACTGCATAACATTTCTTTCATTCTTTATTAATCGATAACATTGTTAAAGGAGTTTGAGGAAGATTATTATCATACAAACAATGATATAGATGTTTTCATTTAGCAAATATTCTTGTAAATATGTTTGCGGTTATTTCATGTCTACTATGACGCCATCGTGCGTCTACTCATATGATACATTAGCTTATGCTTATTCGTGAACTTAATAGTTCTAACCTATTAATTTGAGTATGCCCCAGTCTGTAAGGATTGTTTGGACCATGCGGTCCTCAAAATACGGTCAAACTGCTTTCGTTTTGATATTTCTTTTAAATGATTGAAAACAACTTATTGTAGTCTAATTAATGTAAATAAATGATTATTTTGATTGTTGTTTATAATGTTAAATTTTGTGATTTGACGTGTATTTTTTTTCATGTTGACCCAAAAATCGTTAGAGTAAAGATTACAATGTTACAAAAGTAAACCATTATAGGTCAATGTACGGCCTTCAACACGGAGCCTTGGCTCACACCGAACAACAAGCTATAAAGGGCTCCAAAATTACTAGTGTAAAACCATTCAAACGGGAAAACCAACGGTCTAATCTACATAAAAAAAACGAGAAACGAGAAACACGTATAAATTACATAAACAAGCGACAACTACTGTACATCAGATTCCTGACTTCGTACAGGTGCAAACAGTTGCAGCGGGATTAATCGTTTTAATGGTACCAAACCTTCTCCCTTTTCTGAAACAATAGCATAACATCACAACATAGAAAAAAACACAATAGAATATCAATTGGCAGGCTTAACTCAATCAAAAAAACGTAAATTAATACACTATGAACGAATAAATTTAATCTGCGATATCTGTAAATGCACAGTTAATAAAATATTAGGGACAAACATTCAAGGCCAATAAGCAAACAAACAAGTCCAAAAAAAGCCATGGCAAGACACCACTGCAAAATATTTAACCCGTCGAAAATTATCACTTTTGAAAAAAGTTTTAATAATACAGAAAAATCTTGAAGTTTATACAAATGTAGTAAGTGAAAATTAGAAGATATTCCAAATAATCAAAGCTGATATATAGACAAGTTCCATATTAATATAAAATAACAAAAAACATTATAAACAGTATCAACAGGTCGAATTAACAAGAAAATATATTGAAGACTGTATGATGATATTAGGGTGTTTGTGGGTTAAAACTGTCGTTGAATTGCTGTCGAATTTATGTATTATACCCTTTCAAATCCTATAAATAAATCAAAATTGTTCAAATATGATTGTAATAATTAAAATGCACATCGATGGAAAAAACATGCAACGTATTGTCAGAACACATGGCTAAATAATAGAACCCACATTTTTAATGGCAATGCAATAAATGTTCTATGAAAATGGAACTAATTCCTAAATTTTGCTACGCCTTTAACCACCATAGGACCATCTTTGTATAGCAGAAGTGCTGGCCAAACTTCATGATCGAGGACTGTTCCTGTAGCAGTGTAGTATCGAAAAATGTCGGTTAAATTGTCTGGTGAAACCATATCTGGCCATAACAGTACCATTGATGGGTCTTGAACATTCATAAGCCATGTTAATTCTATGCATCTTTCTGTGTATTTTTTCACTGATGATAATTTTGTTATATTTGATGTAACTTTACTACTTGGAAAGGCGTGGACCATGAAGTTCTATAAAAGAAGAGTTCATGATTAAACAATTATGTAAATAATCCTTGCAAAAATACCATTTTGGAACCACAATATTTGCTTTGTGAATTACTTTTCCATTTGAAAAAAAATGTTTCCAACAACAACATATGATTGTTCAATAAATATAAGAAGATGTGGTATGAGTGCCAATTAGACTACTCTCCATCCAAGTCACAGTTTATAAAAGTAAACCATTAATGTCTTTATCATTAAAATTATCTTTTTTTAAATCCTCTATCAAAATATTTTTTTCTTGCGAAACGCTTAAAATATGTATAAATATATAAAGAGAAAATGAAAGAATTTCTGCCGATTTTTCTTCAACTGGCAATAAATGTCTTTGACAATTAAATATAAATATAAATAGTGCATGCATATCAAAATGTGCAACATTGCATAATACCTTTTGTAGAGCAGGAACACTTAGATCGGCGGTATCCTTTATACAGATCAATGCATACTGTCCAAGTGTCTTGTCATGTCGAAATGGATCGTTTGAATCTGTCTGTAAAACAATTATACATAATATTAACAATAAAAGTGTGGTTAACTTATTTACCTTAATACAAGGTGTTTTTGATTAAATACAATGCTACGCATTGATCACTGTACATCAAACAGATTTATGAATGCTTAAATGAATTTCTGTCGCTTTTTTCGGATTTTTTATACATATTTTGTTAGTAGCTATCTTATATTAAGTAGGAGTCAAGCAATAAATACCTGTACCTAAAAGGGAAACAAATAAAGCATGAAGCAAAACGAGCCTGTTCGTCAGTGGTTGTCGATTGTTGGTGTGGTTTATAAGTGTTTCTCGTTTCTTGTATTAGTCATTTGGTTTTACTGTTTGAATCGTTTTTCACGCTATTCATTTTGGTGACCTTTATAGCTTGCTGTTCGATGTGAGCCAAGGCTCCATGTTGAATGCCGTACTTTGACCTTAACTTGTTACCTTTTTATACATAGTGACTTTGAATGACAGTTATCTCATTGGCTGTCATACCATGTCTTCTTATATCTATGGATATTGAAAACGCTTTCCCTTTTAGGAAGATGAAAATAAAAATGAATAGAACTATCTATCTACAAAAAAACATTCCCCTCCTGTCGATCACTACAGGGAATAGAACTATCTATCTACAAAATAACATACCTCCTGCTGTCGATCACTACAGGGAATAGAACTATCTATCTACAAAATAACATACCTCCTGCTGTCGATCACTAAAGGGAATAGAACTATCTATCTACAAAATAACAAACCTCCTGCTGTCGATCACTACAGGGAATAGAACTGTCTATCTACAAAATAACATACCTCCTGCTGTCGATCACTACAGGGAATAGAACTATCTATCTACAAAATAACATACCTTCTGTTGTCGATCACTACAGGGAATAGAACTATCTATCTACAAAATAACATACCTCCTGCTGTCGATCACTACAGGGAATAGAACTATCTATCTACAATATAACATACCTCCTGCTGTCGATCACTAAAGGGAATAGAACTATCTATCTACAAAATAACAAACCTCCTGCTGTCGATCACTACAGGGAATAGAACTGTCTATCTACAAAATAACATACCTCCTGCTGTCGATCACTACAGGGAATAGAACTATCTATCTACAAAATAACATACCTCCTGCTGTCGATCACTACAGGGAATAGAACTATCTATCTACAGAATAACATACCTCCTGCTGTCGATCACTACAGGGAATAGAACTATCTATCTACAAAATAACATACCTCCTGCTGTCGATCACTAAAGGGAATAGAACTATCTATCTACAAAATAACATACCTCCTGCTGTCGATCACTACAGGGAATAGAACTATCTATCTACAAAATAACATACCTCCTGCTGTCGATCACTACAGGGAATAGAACTATATATCTACAGAATAACATACCTCCTGCTGTCGATCACTACAGGGATCGAGCATCATTTCTCTCGTTTGATGTGCAATTCTCTCAATTTGTGTATCCACGTGTTTAGACGAATATTCAAACGTTGCCTTAAACAGTATAAAAGTTTGCTCAGATGTACATGTAGTATATACATTTAAAGTTACAACATCTAATCAGTGTTATTTTAAAATATTGCATGCTAGTAAATCACTTAGATTGACTTATTATATATATGTAAAAATAAATTACACTTTTGTTAGATAAACGCTTATATCATTATTTTACCAGAAAAAAATATTCAGATGAAAGAAAATTGAAATAAGCTCAACCTCAATAAAATAAACCAAACAACAGCAATGGTTGTAGGATTCCAAAGTAATGAATGAGCACACATGATATCTAATATCTTAATAAGATGTCATGTTACACAATACACATACATGTACTGTTGTAATAATAATAGCAATTATAACGAATAACTTGTTATTAACGTATTTCCTTTTTCATCAAGAATATATTTCTTGACAAATGTTTGACAAATTTGTCAAAAGTTTTGACAAAAGAAATAAAAAGTAAAATCACAAAAATACTGAACTCCGAGGAAAATTCAAAACGGAAAGTCCCTAATAAGATGTCAAAATCAAATGATAAAACACATCAAACGAATGGACAACAACTATCATATTCCTGACTTGGTACAGGCATGTTCAAATGTAGAAAATGGTGAATTGAACCTTGTTTTATAGCGCTAAACCTCTCATTTGTATGACAGTCGCATCAAATTTCATTATATTTATATGTCTGAACAAATATTTAACAAAGAAGCACAACGAAGCATATATCCACAACGTTCATTGCTTACTTATTTTTGTATTTTATATCAACCTATAAAGGATTGAAATATTTGACGTCTTGTGCCTGGATGGCTAGGTTCACATCATCTCTGGTATACGTAGAATCGCGTAATTGACGTCAGAATGAAAACGCCACACAGGTTGTGATACAAAATAATTTTGTCGTTCGAAGTTTTTTCAAAATAATAATAAAACAATAACATAATGGCGGGATGTTTAAAAGTACAGAGCCACGATATATGTACCAAAGAAACACAAAAAGTCACACGTACAAAGCACACCAGCAAAAACGAAAGATATTACAAACAACACATTGACGTGATGCATAAGTACCGAGTTACGTCAAATGGATATTACCAAAAACAGACAAAACAGTAAAAATAATATTAATAATAGAACAAAGGCAAATAAGATTATTTAAAGATTATTTCATTTTACCTTAAGTATAGTAGCCAAATCAAGAATACACATTTTCTCTGAATGATGTTCCTGTCTGTAGAATTTAGTAAGCTCCTCGCATGCATCCGTCCACAGATCGTCATACAAATTGCTGAATCTTTCTGCTATCTTACTAGGTCTATTTATATCGCTTAGATCAGTGATATTTGGGTTGTTGTCATGAAGAGCTTTGCTTGCTTGTTCGCCACGCCTAAAATTTTGACAGATCTAAATTATTAAACACAAAATGTAAAATAAATAAAATTTCATAATGCATTTAACTTTCCTTTTCTTCATTTTTAACGACACAATTAACAGTAACGTATTGAATATATTCTTTTTTGTACTGATTTTCGTATGAATGAAGTTGAAATCAAGCTTTTAAAATATTCATACGTCATCTCAAATTTACATGAATTTTTATATGATATTTTATTCAATCATGATGAATGTTTCATAAGCTGTTATTATTAATGAAAATAGAATAATAAATCACTTGAAATAACAAGCGATATTATTTTAGTTTTCGTCACAGATTTCTCTTCGTATTATGAAGATATTATAAAACGCCTGTCTAACAAAACAGAAATGCGCAATTTTTTCAATACCGTTTAAATTCTTCTTGTTGTTCTAGCCTTTCAGATGCAATTACTTCTGGGTCCTTCAAAGTGGTTTCCTCTGTGTTTGTATCCTCCAATTTATCTAAAGCAAGACGAAGCTGTGATCTGAGTTCTTCGTCCATAACCCCTTGTTGGTTTCCTGCATAATGTTGCTTTCTATGGGAATGCGAGGCATACACGTCTGGTGTCTCTTGTTGTCTTGTATGTGTCTCATTGGCACCACTTTGTGATCTGTTATAGTTTTTTCTGTCATTATGTGTCGTTTTTACATACTGTACCATTTGTGGCGACATATATCTTGTCTCGTCGGTCAACCTTGACGGTGCTTCGTCAATCTTGCTTAGCCTAGTGTCAAGTTGATTTTCTTGTTTTCCGTTTTGCTGATTTGTCAGTTTTGAATAAGAAGCTTCCTTTTCAACTTGCCGCATCTGAATCGAAGATTTATGCATGTACAGCTTTTGTAATTATTATGAAATTTGAGAGTTTTTTTAATTTGTAGCAATTTTCAATCGTAAACTAATGGTTGTAAGAAAGTTCATAAATAAATGATTCGAATAGTTAGAAAAAGACTAACACAAGCTTAACATTTTGCCAAACATTTAATGTAAGATTACCATGTTACAATAATGTAGTTAACTGTTTGAAAATGTCACTTTATTACTTGATATAAATAATATTGTTTGGTTTATCTAAATGTAGACTGTGTGTTAAAGTATACATACGATATCGGAATACACTCGATTGAATCCCATAAATTCATTATTAGCATCTTTGATGTATCTTGATACCCTACTCCAATCTTCTCCTTCTGCAACATTGGTAATTTCACGTAACCATTTAGACTGTACCTGTGAATAATCATGATATTTTCTATATTTATTAGATATATATTATTTAGAATTTCATTTATTCTTAAGATAATATGTACAAAAAATAAGAAAACAAAAAACCAGAATTTTCGAAGCAGTTTCATAGTTGTTACGTATATGTTCTTATAGTAAGAAATCAAATGCCCTATTTGGGAAAGTATGCATATGATAATATATCAAAGCAAAACTAAAAATTGTAAGACACAATTATGGGAATAAATTATTGTAGAAAAAAGCATGGACATTGATTTTTATAACAGTGAATTTAATAGACAAAATTTGTATAGCCGTCAAAATGTTCTCTTTTTTTCCATAATAAAGCTCATCATTGATCCATGTTTCGTATATGTTATGAAGCATTGTCCGTTTTAGCATGTTCAGTTGCAAAAACAATTATAACTTGTAATTCACTGATCACTGTTTTTACAAAAAACATCGCAAACAGGGATTATTATAATAAAACATACATTAGTAAAACCTCTTTGTCTAAAGAATTCGTCAACATAAGAAATACTCCTTCTAGCAACAACAGCATCATTATGTGACGGGTGTTCCTCTACATAGGGATCTTCAAAGAGGAGATTGCATTTTGTTAAAAAATTGTCAAGTTTTTGAATATCCTGAAATGCCTGCAAAGATAAGTATAGTTATTCATACAGTGACATTCAAATTTGAAAAAAAAATTAGTGAAAACTTATAATCTATCAGTTTAAAATTGTTTTCTACTCGCTCCACTCGTTCCATTGGTTGGAAGTGTCTGATTTTTCATGTTTAAATAGACTTCCTCTTTTTGAATTTACCTTTTTTTTTATACTTGTTTCATAACCATATTATACACTGCATGCACGTAATTTACAAGTAAAAGAGTTGATTCTCCTTTTATAATGTTATATGTGTAGGTTTCTTCATTAAATACTTTCATTTTTCATTCTTGATCCTCAATCCATAAAATGAGATATTTGAACTTAACTAGTGGGTATTTTACTTTTATAAATTCAAGGTACAAGAATTCTTCAATTTTTATAATTCAATTATAAAACTTATCTATAAAAAAATCTATTGTTATTTATGAAGAAATGTTGTGAATCCAAGGATGGGATTCAAATAAAATATTTACATACCTGATGTGTCGGCTCGATCATTTTGTTTTGTTTTGTGATTTACCCGCCATAATTACATAGACAAAATTGATAGTAATAGACACATTGAGTTAAAGAACGAATCTACTGATCTATTCAAGTAGATCAACAGTTATCTATTGTGGAAAATTTAAATCACTATGTTTAACAACAGAAAGTTTTAATGGTTGTTGATTTACTATAACAATTCAATCTACAGAAAATCACAGGTCGACAATTTTGACAATACACATTGTCAAACAGTAATACACATTGTCAAACAGTCTGTATTATGTATTCTTATATTTGAAAATAATTCATTTATATTTGTATATATATATATTATGTTGCATTCGTAGATTAGTGTTATTAAGGTAGCACAATACAAAGATTTTTCATCCCCAATCAGGCATCTTTAAACTGATGTAATTCCACTCATCTTTCTTCAAATTTTATAAATGAGGTACCAAAAGAAAGAAGAAGGTCCAATCTTTCAAATTGTGATAATTTCATTATGACATAATTATTACATCATTAATTGTTATGTAATTAGTTGCCATATTGTGATGTCTATACTTGAATGAATTTAGCTTCTTTGTTATTCATAGCATCCCAAAATATTTTATAGATTCGTGCACAACACAGTTTGACCTCCAAAACTGTGTCTCAGATTATTCCTATTGTATTTCATTCTCTCATAAATCTTCAATGAAGTTTGCAACATCATTTCATAAGAGACCACTAAATTCAATTGGGTATAAAATTTGTTCTATTGATGTTTTTGGAAATCTGAGACACAGTTTTGGAGGTCAAGCTGTGTTGTACAAGAATATATAAAATATTTTTGGATGCTATGAAGAACAAAGAAGCTTAATTCATTCAAGTGTGGACATCACAATATAGCAACTAATTACATAATAATTAATTACGTAATAATTATGTCATAATGAAATTATCACAATTTGAAAGATTAATCTTTCTTCTTTCTTTTGGTACCACATTTATAAAATATAAAGAAGGATGAAATGAATTACATAAGTTTAAAGTTGTCTGATTGGGAGTAACAAAATCTTTGTATTGTGCTACCTTAAATATATACATGTGAATATATATATATGTGTATAATCTTCTCATAGATTCAAGCCATATATACTACATTTGTCTCCATCGAAAGTTTCTGTATTTGTTAAATGTTTTCCTAAAAGTTTATCTGTTCCACCATCTTTTTTATATATAGTTTTTATCATTCAATGAAATTGGTTTTAGTTTGTATACATGAGTGTATTAATTTTCAAGCTAATGACAGATGGGAAATTATGTACTTCATGAATTGAATAATAATTATAACAGCTGTGGAACCACTCCCAATTATCAAGAAAAGGTTGGATTGTTTTTCTTCATAAAACATGGTTGTACTCTTCGTATTTTTTTAACGTTGTGAAACAAAAATTCATCATTAATGTTTCCATTTGTCAACTTATTTTCACACCGTTTCACTTTGATGGGTAGTTGTCTCATTGACAATCGAATCAAATCTCTTCATTTTGATATTAGAATTTCTTAAGTATTCATTTAATTTCTCATTTATAATCCAAATAGTAAAACACTTTAGTAAGCCATGTGTATGCCCCACCTACGATATTATATGGGCATTATGTTTTCTGGTCTGTGCGTCCGTTCGTTCGTCCATTCGTTCGTTCGTTCGTCCGTTTGTCCCGCTTCAGGTTAAAGTTTTTTGTAAAGGTAGTTTTTGATAAACTTGAAGTCAAATCAAGTTGAAACTTAGTACACATTTTCCCTTTGATATGATCTTTCTAGTTTTAACGCCATATTAGAGTTTTACCCCAATTTTACGGGGTCCACTGAACATCGAAAATGATAGTGCGAGTGGGGCATTCGTGTACTAGGGACACATTCTTGTGGTATCATACATTATACTTGTTTTATTTGTTTTATTCACACGTTATATTACCGCCTTTCTTAAGGGTAAAACTTATTTCTCCGTCATTCATTTAAATACGATTTGAAAGAAAATAAATTTGATCAACTAATCGTCGTGTTAATCTTATATAGATATATGTTCATTTTTTATAAGAAATATGTCGGGATTTGTTATTGCTGACTCTACAGTATGGTTTTACATGAAATATCACTGATATAGCCATATTTTGTAAATATACTGTTTATAAAATTTCGAGCGCCACTAATGAATCTTATTTAGACGAAATGCGCATCTGTTTATAAGGCTGGTATCATTTTATCTTCTTGGTAAAACTCATGGAAGAGCATGAATAGTTTTAGGCAAAAGTAGTTTACCGATGTTTAAATCTCATAAATCTTGTAAGAAGGTACCAATTAAAGGGAAAAGAAACAAAACTTGAATAGCTCAAGTTAGAGGCAACAGTAGTTTTCTATATTCAAATATCATTAATCCATCGAAGACACCAATCAAGGTAAAATAAAATAAAAACTCTAAGATATCGAACACATGTTGCTTGTGAGTTTAGATACTTCGAATCAATCGTACATTTGCTCGTAAAACATATGTAACAATGTCTGTTGTTTTCATAGTCGTTATCCATTCGTTTGATGTGTTTGAGCTTTTGATTTTGCCATTTGATTAGGACTTATATCTAGAAAATGACTATGAGGGTCGGTTGAAAACAAAACTTTACGACAAAAGCGATGAGTTCAGTTTTACAATTGTTACCTTTTCATCTTTAAACCAAAAGGTCCAAAAGAGGGACGAAAGATACCAAAGGGACAGTCAAACTCATAAATCTAAAACAAACTGACAACGCCATGGCTAAAAATGAAAAAGACAAACAGAAAAACAATAGCACACACGACACAACATAGAAAACTAAAGAATAAACAACACGAACCCCACCAAAAACTAGGGGTGATCTCAGGTGCTCCGGAAGGGTGGGTGAAGTTGTATCATCACTTCGTATATATTACGGACGCCATCACGAGTTGGTTGAACGTTATGGAATATTCGATTTATAGATGATATCGGATATGTTCCTTATGTCGTAACAATAATCCCCTTCCCTTTTTACGAATGTGACCTACCGAATTAGACTATTTACTGGCTTTGTAACAACATTAGCAACACGACGGGTACCACATTTGGCGCAGGATCTGCTTCCTCTTTTGTAGCACCTGAATTCATCCCTAGTTTTTGGTTGGGTCCGTGTTGTTTTTGTACCCCTATTTGTGACATTCTGTTTATGTCAATATAATGGATATTGATGCGACTGTCGTTCAAGAGTGAGGTTTAGCGCTATAAAACCAGGTTCAATCCACCATTTTTCTATACTTGGACATGTCTGTATCAAGTCAGGAATAGGACAGTTATTGTCCATTCGTTTGATGTGTTTTGACATTTGATTTTGCCATTTGATTGGGGACTTTACGATTGAATTTCCCTCGGAGTTCAGTATTTTTGTGATTTTACTTTTTCGTCAGAGCTCTGTTAAAGCAGAATAGAACCAGCAGCACAGTTCTGATATCGAAGTCCGTATAGTGTGAACATTCAAGGGCGTACCGTTTTAATAGAAATATAAACATCTACACTGTATACGATTATATAAGATTAAACTGATTGAATATAACTGATTATAAAAAGGGAAGTTGGCAATTGTAAAGTTTAATTCATCACGTCTTTTTTATGTTACAGTTTGACGTCAAACGTATGTGTCAATATCAAGGAAAATATCTGACCACCCATTGTGGACAATTTCTATCTTGTCCGACAATACATATCACAATTGATTCAATATCAATTGATATCAGAAAATACCAACAATGTATGTATTGTATGTGACGGTAAAGTGAAACAAATCACCAATGATACCAAGGTTATAATTTTAAACTGCAACACAATGTTGATGTATGTAATGATACATATCAGTGGAATGACAATCAATATTCGAACTTTAGTTCCTTACAATCATTAAAAAAGTCTAAACAATAAAGGTACAATTATGTAAACATACACGGTAAAGTAGATACATAAATAAAAAGTAGTTATAATTAGAACAAACATCTTTAGCGCAATATATGATCATTTATCATGTGTTTCTGTAAATACACAGTAGAGTTTTCGTGCTTAAAATTTGCTTACAATACCTGACAGCATTTGTTATTTTTCTTACTCAATGATTGTCAAAAGAGTTTAATAGTAAGTAAATCTATTTTAGTGAGTTTAATATCTCAGTTGTGCAACTCCTTTCACGACTACAGGACCCTGATCGTGTATCAATAGAGCTGGCCAAACTTCATGTTCCAGTTTGTTACCAAATTTTGTAAAATGTCTGAAACAGTTTAATGATATTTCATTTTCATTTGTGTTCGGCCATAGAA
This sequence comes from Mytilus edulis, assembly GCA_019925275.1. Lineage (NCBI taxonomy): Eukaryota > Metazoa > Mollusca > Bivalvia > Mytilida > Mytilidae > Mytilus > Mytilus edulis. The sequence goes on along the minus strand of CM034361.1, from coordinate 35,991,550 downwards.
GTCCCATCGGTGGATCCTGTACGTTCATATACCAAGTTACCTCGACACATTTTTGAAGATACCTGGTTACTTTGTCTAGTTTTTGGTATTCATCGATATCATATTGTTGTATTACATGATGTCGAAAGCTTGGCGGGTTATATCTGTCCTCAAAGTCCTGCAAATAGTTTTAGTATGGATTAAATCATATGTTAAAACTGTTGGTTACCATAACCACTTACCTTATACTATTACGAATTCGATGAAAGATAGAGGAGAAATAAAGTATTGAATTATCCTCATTGGTTACATTTATGGAAGGAAACAAGCTTTGCAGAATATAACAAAGATGCTCGACATGGTACGCTCAAAAATCAATTAGGTGGACTTATGACCTTACTCACTTACTCAAGATTCTTTTTTTTACATTTTTTTCTATTTCCTCTGATATATAGCTTTTTTTATATCAGGAAATGAACAGATATAACGCGACTGAATTAAATGATATAACAATAGTGAAATATTTTTAAAATATGATGTAACACGTATGGGTGAATTTTCCCCTAGAGCCAGTGTTTTTTTTAAACCCACTTACCTTTTTCCAATCGACTGTCATACAGGTTAGAGATATAGCTAGCTATAAAACCAGGTTCAATCCTTTTCTACATACGAAAATGCCTTTACCAACGTATGACGGTCGTTATCAATTTGTCTGATGTGTTTGCCATTTGATTAGGGTGCTTTGAATTTTCATCGGAGTTCAGTATTTTTGTGATTTTTTTTTTACAGTATATTGCTTATGACTGCAAAATATATCTAGTTTGATAGCTGTGCAGCCCGCTCTACCATAATTATTACTAATGATATACACCCTATATAACATATTCTATTGTATAAATATGCTGGATATATAATTTAGTTACTAGTATTCTTATATTTAGTTATATATAATTTAGTTAACTAGTATTCTTTTTATACTATAATGACTACTAGTTTATTAGTTTTAGCGCTGCTCTGTCTTTACCTTCGAACACTAGTACTTTGAACATTTGATGTATACATTGTATATACAGTAGGTGTTCAAAACGTATTCTCCTCCAACAGCAGAACACTGGATAGCAACATACAAAGCAAAAGCCAACATATAAAAAACGGACTATTTGATAACAACTACTATTTTACTATACTGACTTGGTGCAGGTACAACACCTAATTTGATAAACTTACTTTAATTATGATATTAAGACTTAAATCAGCTGTTTCCTTCACTATTTCTCTAGCGTGTCGCTTCAAGGTGTAATCATGATGTCTCTCTTTTAACAGAACCTATAAATGAATTAAATAACCATACTTTTAATTCAAAGTTTGCTTGTTTTGATGCTATATGCATGTATGCTTTTGGAACTGTGTTAAATGAATTAACATTAAAACAAAATATACTGTGACATACTAATAATATTGCTACTTTCAGAATTTGATTTCTCAGGTTAGTAATGAGTGAAACAGTTTAGTGTTAAGTTTTCTATATTGTGTTTCGTGTATTTTGTCAGTTTATGTTCGACAGATGAGAGCGAATGTTCCTCTGGTATATTTCTCCCCTCTTTAATAGTGGACAAGTTGTTAATGTTTTCTTTTATCAAGTTAATAAAAATAAATTTGAGGGATATGTCGATGAGAAAGCTACAAAACGACTCAAAAAATTCCAGAGATAAAACACATATTTTCCACTCACATTTCAGTATTTATACTGTCTATAAACATTATTTTTTGTTAAGTCGTCTCAATAAAATTCAATAATACCAGTAAATATGATTTTGTTGAAAACTAATTACCGTATAAGGTGTATGACCAGGTGGTACAGCCATTGTATCGTGGACTCTTAATGCCATGCTGTCAATCAAATTCCTTGTTTCTTCGCGGGTATACTGAAAGGATTTCTGAATAACAGACGAAAGCAGTAGTTTTTTTAAATGTATTTCAACACTCAACGATTTCATTGCACAACATTTTCATGTTATTAAACACACACATTATGTGTTTTGTTTCTTTCGAAATTGAATAGTTACTGGTATCTTCTTTTCTTCGTCATTGGTTGTGAATTCAAGGAAAGAATCGACCTTTTATTATCTTGAAGGTGTTTTTTTTGGCTGTCACGGTTATTTTTTTCCACATCATGTACCGAATAGTTGTGTATAAAATCGACAACACAAAACATGGCATCCAAAGAAAATTAAAAGGTCTTCTCCTAAAGTGGAATATATATCAATGACGAACACAACCAAACGACACAATTAACCCATACAACACCTTTATACTACATGGCATGGTGTTTGCTCATTGTTTAAGGCCGTACGGTGACATAAAGTAGCTAACGTCTACATCATTTGGTATCTCGAAGAGAGATGTCTCTTGGGTTAACATGCCACATTCTTTATTTTATACAGATTTCCTTTACAATACAAAAAATCTCAAATCAACTATAAGTCAGAAATGAGAAAAAAGATGATGAATACATCTGACGCTTATTAATCTGAGAAATATCTTTTTTTACATACGCTTTACTTGCCTTCAATATGTCGGCTAAATCAACAATTATCTTCACTTCAGGTACTCCGATTCTATTTCTGCAGACTTGTTCAAAAGCATCAGCCCATTCAACATCAAAAAGTTTTGTAAATAGATCAGCAATTTTGGTTGGGTTGTTTGTTAGCACCTGAGATGGAATATACGAACGTGTTGAAATTTCGGGGACCGTTGCAGGAATCCGAAGTTCGCTATATCTGTAATAAAATGCACATATTGATTTTTTCGGGAAAATTGTAATTACTTCGTCAGATTAGAAGTAGGATGAACATGTCCCTACATGATACTTTCAATTATGCTGAGATACATTATTTCAGATCTATAACCGTTTAATGTCAAGAGTAACCAGATAGGTGCCAAAAGCGTAGCAGGATCAGTTTATCCCTCTGGACCATCCTCTTGTACTGCAATGACGTTTGCATTTTTTCTTCTCTCTAAGGGACACGCGATATCTAAAAAAATATAACAATTGGAGGTATTTCTAGACAAGAAATTTGAATGCCACTTTAAGATAGTTCGACTTTACAATAAATTAGAACTGTAGTAAATTTGAAATCTGTTCAAATACATTAAAAAGGATGAAATATCAAATAAAAAAATATTATAAATAAAACCTGTTTACATAAGTGAAACATGCTTTAAAAAGCATAACTACGCAAGGAATAGGCAATTTTTTGTTTATATTACCTGCTTTTGATGTCTTTGAACTCTTGTTTTATCAGCGTATTTCGGTTAACCAGGTCCTGTCCTGTTGGAGGTGGTATTTTTGTGCCAGACCTTATAACATCTAACGTAAACTCTCTATTTAGAGGGTCATCCGGGTTTCTGTTGATCCTCGTATTCATATTGTTAATACTTCCGGTTCCTTCACCATTTATAACGTCATTGTCTGATGGTTTATTTTTCAATGTGAATCCGTCAATATATGCCGGTCGTTTTGGTAGTGGTCGAGGTGATATTTGATAATTTGCAGATTTGGACTTTGAGGAGCTGTATAGATACTGTGGTTTACTGTCATGCAATATGCGCTGTAATAAAGATAACAACTGTAGAAATGACAGTCTAGAATTGTAGAAAATGCAGGAAAAGTACCTCATCTGGCATTTGTGTTTCAGGTACTTAACTAAGGAAGTTTATATATCTTCAGCACTATATTTAGTATTAAATAACAGAAAGATGAAAATAAATGATGTATTACACAAGAGTATTAATTCATTAAAAAGATCTTGAATAATGGTTTATCCTTTTTTCTGTGGCGTTTTTATTTTGCAATGGAGGCGTTTAACCTTTTCGAATCAGTTTAAATTGATTTAACTAATTTGACCTTAGATCACCTAAGGTAGATTGGATGTCTAAAAATAATCCATATATTTTTAAAATAATTTGCCAAAATGTAGTTTATAGCATGCTTTTAAAAAAAACAAAAAACGGAATGGGTCACCGGGCTTATTTTCACGCTTCACGGTGTTCAAAATTGACAAATTTTGTATAGATTATGCATGACGACAACCCAATTGTCTGCAATAAAGCGTAATCTACACCATAGAATTTTGAGATAACATATGCGAAGATAGCTTTAATAGTATGCTTTCAGTTGAGAAAAAGAAACAAAGTGGTCACCGGGCCCATTTTCCTCGATACATTATGAAATAGGCAAATTATTAACACATTCTATTGTAAAAGTACCTTAATCTGCATTATCTGCCCTTGTATTTGAGTTGCCTCCCCTTATGTGGCAAAGTTGGAAAAAAATTGATTAAACAAAAGTTTTCTGTTTGTTTGTAAAATACACCATAAATATGATAAAACATGACATTTTCTTATCGAAGTTGAAGTTATTACGCATGAATTACCTACTACTCTAAAAATTTGCACATTCTATTAAAGATCTAGACCTTGTTTTCTGGTATTTACCTCATCAAAAGCCATGCGTTTGATTTCATTGAATTGATCTACTGCGTCATCTATTCTCATGTCCATAGATGTCCAGCGTCCTCTCATTGCTTCTTGCAACATGATCTTTAGTGATTCCACCTGTATGAATGGTCAGGTTGGAAATAGATAAGAATTGTCACATGAATTGAGGGTATACCTACTTTTTGTCATGTTATAGTGTCTTCATAAACGTTAACATTCCTTAGTCTATCAACACATTCAAAAAGTAAAAACAAATTAAAAATTAACACATATTTAAAATTTACACTAGATAATGCAGTTCACAATAACGTAAAATAATAGTTCAAAATATCTAAACATCCAGATAATTTCACATTTAGAGTATTTCATCAATCGCTTTTCATTTCATCTACATATTAAAATCTCAAATTGTTTTTCATCGCTTTATTTCACTTACCCTGTCTTCTGTAACACCAGGCATGTTTTTGATCAATGCATCTAGTGCAATTAATGCCCTGCCTGCCATCATTTTATCCGGACGAACAGGTCCATTCTGTGGGTCCAGAAAGGGGTCAAGGAAATCTTCCAATTCTCGGAATATTGTGACCTCCATCTGCCAATAAGATAGTTTGATGAACTAAAGGCGTATGAGTGATATAAGATAAGTGGTAAACGTATTCAACAGAGCTACCAAGCGACACAACAATAAATCATACAAAAACTGTACCATATACTTGTAGCATACTGAACTTTGATCAGTTTTATACAGTATACATGCATTTATAACATAAGGATTTACAAATTCTTACGTAATTAATGTTCGACCTCAGACAAAGTTTACTCAATATAAAGGCTAATTTTAGATCCCTTTCCTGATGTGATTACTTTGTTACACATCCCTGGTTTTCAAATTTTAAGATTTCATCGTTCCTGGTGAAGGTAAATCTAGGAAACGCGATGTTAATGACCATTTGTATTTTTACTAATTGTGCGATCAGTTTATTCACATTGACAAATGACCATGATGTTTTAAAGTGTGTTCTATAGCGATCGATAAATTAACAATTACATAACTGTTAGGTGCGTGCTCTTCTGTTAATGCTTTATTACAAAATGAAAAAAAAAAGGTGCATTCCTTTCGCATATTAATGCTTCGCCATCAAACGTCTCGTGTAAATTCAATTGAAAACAAGTTGCTCTATATTTTGTTCAATGAATCACACAAATTTTGTACATTTGCATATAAAATACTCACTGTTCATTTGATTATGGATACATATTTTACAAATACATGCCAAATCAAAAACAAAATGGTGTGGACTTTCTATTATTAATAAACAATGAAATAAGATATCCCCTTTACCAAAGTTACCATTTTGAATAAGTAAGTTCGTTTCGCTACAATACAAGCGATTAATTTACAATTGAACAATACCCAAATAAACTTTAACGTTTCGTTATATTTAAACAATTAATTTACAACCAGAAAACCTACATGTATTTTAAACCGATATTGTATCCTTCAAACTATTGTTTTGTTAATCGAGAAAAATCTGAATTGTTCTGCTATTTCAAAGTTGAATAATACATCAACATCAACTATCAGCATACACTCAGCTTATATTGTTTATTTTGTTGAAAACCTAAAACTCTTTTTTTTTTGTCAAAGGAGTAAGTTCGGTAAGGGCCATATTTGGCCCAAATTATAAAGTTCATAGTTACAAGACAATAAATGCTTAAAGTTGCCTTAAAGACATGTGAGAAAGTTAAACAGGACTGTTTTTGTCAAAGTTTAATTCTAACACGTTGATTTTTACATCCCAAAAAGGTCAAGATAAGGGATTTTTGTGAAATTTGACAAAATCAGCTGGATTTCAACCAAATAAAGGACCAGGAAACATAGAGCGCAGGCGTCGACAAGCTTAATATTCAAATAAGACATGTCAAATGTCTTCACAAACATTATTTTAAAAGATCTTTGTTGTCGACGTATGCGCTCTATGTTTCCTGTCCAATAATCTATGGAAATTTACCCATTTTCATTGATTTTTTCGTGAAAAATCAATATGAGTACAACTTTTGACGTCATAATGAAACACAGAAACGTGAAATTTTCAATAAAATGGCTTATATCCTATCTTGTCCATGTATTAGCTATAATTTATCGTGATATTGGTAAATAAATCTGAATTTGAAATTTACGCTAAAAAAGGGGGCCATTTTAGGACCTTATCGAACATACTCCTTTTAAAGTTCGTTGCGAAATACTACATCAATGACTAAAGCCAAATATGAAAGATATAATTTCAGAAACAGAAAGATTGAATTTGTCTAGTCTGCATCATGCAAGCACATAGGTGAGAAATGGCATGTTTATATTGCTACCATCTGGTCTCTGCATTTATCTGGTAATTGATTGAACATACTGATCGTTTTGAAAAGTTTCTTCTCATAATATAAACACTACACTTACATTTTGTATGTTCTAAAACGAATAAAGATGGGTGGCATCACTGTATCTTTTTTATCAATCTCACCTTCAGTGGTCATCCCAATATACCAACATACAAGTATTGTCTAGAATAAGAAAGCAATGAACATAATACATATTGTGTATAACCTACATGTATTTATCAATAATCAGAGTTTTTTTCCTGAAACGTCCTGTACAAAGTCAGGAATATGGCAGTTGCTATGTCATATTGTTAGTTTCTATGTATGTTGCAGTGGCGTTTGTTTTTGCTGCACTTTAGTGTTTCTATTTTTCCGTTGTTTTCGTCTTATAATTGATGTGTTTCCCTCGGTTTATGTTTGTAACTCGGATTTGTTTTTTTTTCTCAATTAATCATTAAATATTGACTTTTGAATAGGGACATTCTACTGTTGCCTTTATTTAATTTATATTACTTCCCTATGTATTGGGCTTTCAAAATCTTCGATAGACATAACCTTTATGAACTGCTTTTACTTTTAAAAGTATAAAAATCTAGAAAAGGCAACAATACAGATCACGTTGACATGAAATCAGGCTTATAATTTTAATTTTACGTACTAAAATTATAAGCCTGGTTTCATGGCAACGTGATCTGTATTGTTGCCTTTTCTTGATTGTTATACTCTTTTTTTTTTTTAAAGTAAAAGCAGTTCATAAAGGGTTAAACATGTGAGTGGGCGCCCAATACTCTTTCTAATAATGGAATAGTTGTGTCAGAACAGTACAAGCTCTGTACAAAATAATTATAAACAAACAACGCATATGTTTAACAGCAGCAAACAACAACCACTCAATGACTTGCTCTTGAATTGAACAGGCACATATAGAAAATGGCGGGTTTAAACATGTTAGCGGGCGCACCCTTACCTCGAACAGGGTGTTATACAAAACATAAGAACAAACGATAAAAATCAGTAGAAAAAAGCAGAACTCATCAGATGAATACAAATAGAAATACATCTAACAAAAAAACCCAGAATAGACGTCGCTGGGTACTTGTACAACCCAACGAAAAAAATGCACTTAGTACATATTCGATCACGAGAGTACTCGCAGTTACGGACATCTAGTTCAAATTAAAGCCAATAAAAAATAATAAAAAAAATCATACATCTAAGACTAAATTATCAATCAGTACACATCCACATCCAATGGATTAAGAGTAAAGACGTCACAAACATTCAGAAAAAAATATGAGCTTGTGCAATGACAAGATATAGGTATCGACAAATTGTTGAGCTATGAATACGCATACTTATATAACAATAATATTTAGTTTGCTTTTACCGATAAAAACAATAACTTTTCAGAAGAAGTTCATTTAAAAGATTTTCCGGAGACGTAAAAAGAGTATCAAAAATTCCCTTTGAAATAAGTTTTCTACAAACCATTTTTTTTGTATCTGTAAGAATTCTTTTTTTTTTTTTATGTTTTATCATGTTTGGTTTAATATTTGATATCATAATGTATGTGTCTTCACAACACATATTCTGGAATAACATTCATCGATTAGCTCATCGAAACTCAAAGAACTGAAAGCAAAAACATAAAAACGCAAAGACATATAAACTAAAACGGATTAATTATAAAAAAGAAGCTGAGCCGACTTGGTCTAGATCTTTTGCCTGATAAAGTTGCGACTTAATATAAAAAAAGAAGACGTGGTATGATTGTAAATGAGACAACTGTCCACAAGAGACCGAAATGACACAGAAATTAACATCTATAGGTCACCATACGGCCTTCAACAATGAGCAAAGCCCATACCGCATAGTCAGCATATAAAAGTCCCCGAAATGACAATGTAAAATAATTCAAACGAGAAAACTAACGGCCTAATTTATATAAAAGAATGAACGAAAAACACAGAATAAGCTTTATCACAAAATTACATAATTCAATTACTAATAGTTGTTTGGATATACACACAAAATATACAATCTAAAAATGCACAATTACGCGAATGATTTTTCATCGAATGAGATCCCCTAGGACAGCAATACCAATCCAGTGGTAGAAAATTATGACAAGAGTAGTTAACCGATGTTTAAATCTAACAAATCCATTAAAAAGAAACAAACCAAGCCAAAAGTCGAACAACAAAAAAAGAACGAGACTAGGCGCGTCATCTGAGCTTGTGTCTCTCGCTATTAAGCATGCATAACACGCCGCGCGATACAAAACTCAAAACATGATGTCCCAATCGATTAATCATCAAATTTTAATCATACAGATTAAACACTAAACACATTTTTATCTTACATATTTTCCCACGTCGTTTTTTTTCTCTCCGTGTGTTGCCTTTATCCCTGCGTTATAAATCTTTAATTGCAGTAGATATCCTGTTGAGATTAGTGTACTGGGACCAATAGAATGTACAATAAAATTGAGAATGGAAATGGGGAATGTGTCAAAGAGACAACAACCCGACCAAATAAAAAACAACAACAGAGGGTCACCAACAGGTCTTCAATGTAGCGAGAAATTCCCGCACCCGGAGGCGTCCTTCAGCTGGCCCCTAAACAAATATATACTAGTCCAGTGATAATGAACGCCATACTAATTTCCAAATTGTACACAAGAAACTAAAATTAAAATAATACAAGACTAACAAAGGCCAGAGGCTCCTGACTTGGGACAGGCGCAAAAATGCGGCGGGGTTAAACATGTTTGCGAGATCTCAACCCTCCCCCTATACCTCTAACCAATATAGTAAAGTAAACGCATAACAATACGCACATTAAAATTCAGTTCAAGAGAAATCCGAGTCTGATGTCAGAAGATGTAACCAAAGAAAATAAACAAAATGACAATAATACATAAATAACAACAGACTACTAGCAGTTAACTGACATGCCAGCTCCAGACTTCAATTAAACTGACTGAAAAATTATGATTTCATCATATGAACATCAGGCACAATCCTTCCCGTTAGGGGTTTAGTATCATACCATCATAACATATATGAGATGAACATAACCCGTGTCATGCCAACAACTGTTTTTTAAAAATAATGTGTTTAGTTCCGATGCAAAGACCTTATCAGTGACTCAATATTAACGCCAAAATATGCAATCTTTAATGACTTGACAACAGTATCGTAATTATATCCCTTCTTAATAAGTCTATTCAAAGGTTTTGTAAGTTTCTGAGGTGAATACTGACACAAGTCACACAATATATATATGTATGATCATGTATATTTCCATCTCAATGTATACTTATAGTCCGTACGTACATGTACATGTTACTTCAAGAACAAGAGAATACACACTGGAGAATACATAATTTCCCAAGAAGATGCAATGCTGGTTTTATGAAAATTGAAGTTCTGGTAGAAAATCCAGCTGTGTAAAGGGATTTGGAGTAGGATTGTAATGGAAGTTACTCTTATATGTGTTTATGCAATCTTTTGTCCTTTAGCGGCACTAAGTTTCGACGAAAGTTTTCCATCATAATTGCCTTACTTTCTTTATCTACAACTGGATTAAAACAACCACTTAAGCGATGTAAACATTATTAATGAATATTTGATATGATAAAAATACATGTACATGGATGATACCACAAAAGTTTCACACTTTCATTAGGAATTCATTAATTTAAACTATCTAAAAATACAACTCAAACATACGATGATATATCAATAAATATCGTTAAAAGAATACACACATCGTTGCAACCAAACACTTACTGAGTCAAATATTCGTTAATGTTAGTCACATCTCTGTTTCTAGAATCTTGAGGGAAGTGTTAACTTTTCATTTGCATCAAAAAGAGGGATATCACATAGTTATCTTAATATTGAAAACTTCCAAATTAGAGGAAATTTGAAACGGTAAGAGGATAATTATAAGATGCAAGGTGTCTTTGTTCACTTATTTTTGTCTTTCGTTTCTGCATTTGGTGTTTAAATGCAAAAACAGCTTATTTAACATAGAGACAACTAAAGCTCATTGTACTAGACAAGCATTAAAACTGCATTTAGTTTTTGAAACAATTATTGTCTAGAGAAAATTCAAATAAATCTCGATTGCTTGCTGTAGATTACAATAGAACAGATTAGTAAGGTCTTGCGCAGCCTCGTTTTAACATTAAACCAGCGTCATGTAAATATAAAGCTGGCCATACAGCATGTTTGACAACAGTTCCTTTTTTCTTGTAGTATTTAAATATTGTTGGGTCCATAGCATCGTCTGGATCTGGCCATCTTAAAATCATCGATGGGTCTTGTACACACATGTACCATATGAGTTCTACACATTTGTCTATATATGAATTCATAGAAACCAATGTTTTATAGTTCAGCTCTAATCTCGAGGCTGTAGATTCCTTGAAATACTGAAAATAAACAAAATATTATAGTAAGTAATGAATAAATTGTGGGGCTCAGTCTTTATTTTTTATGTTGTGTTTTGTGTACTGTTGTTTGTCTTTTAATCATTTTTTGTTAAGGCATTGTCATTTTTTGTTATCGACTTATAGGTTTGAATATCCCGTTTTCATCATCTGCATCGCTAGTGACTTTGCAAAACAGTTTATATCAGTTAGTGGATATTTAGTATGACATGTTTAATGTATTTAGCATAAACGTATGTACTATTTTCCGTAAAATTTTGTACGACAGACCTGCGTTTCGTCTAATTAAAAGGCTCACGTTCGAACCAAAATAATTAAAAAGCCAATACCTGAATAACACTAGGAACAGACAATGTGGAACTTGCTCTCCTGTATTCCTTAGCTAACCGAGTAGCAACCCCTGATGGTAATTGTAGTGGAGATTTATATCCGTGTATCAATGATCCCTGCAATATAATAGTATTATCAAAGTTTAATGGTTGTTCTATATACAAAGACAGATCTCTCGAATTAGAAGTATGTTCATTAACATAAAAATAAACAAAAATATTTTTTTTCTCTTAAAAATATTAAAAAAACTAAACTTCGATGGACATTTGATTAAAACAGAGCGATATTTACAACAAAATGTTTTAATGATAATACAACCAAGTTTGTCACGAAAACTAAAATAATAAAGGGAGTTGTTAATTTAAGTTATTTGGTGTTTTTTTTTTTTTTTTATACTAAACCAGTATATAATTTTTCAAATTACCTTATCTAAAGCGTAAATATTCTTCTGTCGGACGTTTGGATGTTCCATTGTGTGAATGAGTTCTATTATTTGGTCCTCTGCTATTTGTTGACAGAATGGATACGCATACTACAATGAAAACATATAGAAATGAACTCTAATTGATACCTGTCTCATTTGCAACATATCACAACTCCTTTTTTATGTTATGTTTTTTGTTGGTGTTTGTTTGTTCAAAGTCATACTCTCTACCTTGTGCATTTTTATCACCAGCTTAAATATTGTAACGGTTATTGGGTTCGGGATTGAATACTAGTTTTTTTATGTTGTTCGTTTTATCAATAAAGTTAGAGTACTGCAGACGTCTTTTTGTCACAGCCAAGCTTTTGTTGATATCTGCTATTTGTGGTGCCAAATAGGACCCACGTTACTAAAGACGTGCTTAGGCATCACAATACCTTGAGCCCTATTCAACAAAAAGCAATAACTTATAATAATTATAGCCAACCATTTTTGAAATATCTTTATATGAAAAAGCTGATCTGATGTATTGGTGTTACATTTTAACACATTATACACTATTTCAAAATAAAAAAAAGGAATATTCAAACGAAATATATCATTTTCTTTTTGTCCACGTGAAACATTTTTCTGAAATAAGTTCATAAATAAGCTAGAGATGAAAGAAATATATATCAAAACCCACCCTTATAACTCTCATCAACTTATATACTATTTCTTCATCGTGGTAGCCTCTGTCTGCTAAATCTTCATATGCAGCCTTCCATTCGTTTTCAAACACAAGAGCAAATTTTTCAGCAATGTTAGTAGAATTGACTGTTTCATTGGCGTACTTGAAAGTGGGGAACCCGTCATAGATATGCTGATTGGCTAAGGCGCTAACCCTGTAATGTATAAGACGGAGGTACCAATGAAAAATATTGCACTATTATCTAAAGCTACGTCTCAAAATAGATGCGCCAACTTGAAAAACAGGTGTCTCAAAGGTGTAGATGTGTACCATTGCATTGGTTTCAGAAATTTTACATGCTTTCTATTTATCACTACCGCGTCAGTACTCTATATGCATTTAATTAATGAACATTTCTTTGAACAACATCTTTAGGCGTCACTCGCAAACGTAAATTGTATACTAAGCATGAATACATAAAGTTTTAATATTCTAAACCAACAATTAAATAAACTCATCATCAAAGTGTGTGATATAATAATTGGTTTATTTGACAGTTATGTAACCAGCCGCGCTGTATTTTCATGAAATATTTGTCACTGGACGTTAATGGAACATATTTGCAGATGTATAATGTAATTTAATTTCCAAATAAATTGTAAAAGAAAAAGACGGAATAAAGCCTCCTGACTCAAAGTTCTTCAAAATAACAAATATACTGTACCTGCTTGTTAACTCTTGAATTGCATTATCCCGCTTAGTCAGTTCTAGCCTCATTTCATCATATTCATCGGCAGAAACAAACCCATCCTTTCTAATGTATAATGGAGATTTCTGAGATCTAGCAGTGACTATCATGTTTGGGGACTTTGGTGGTGTAGTTGGACTTAATCTCCCTATTAGACCTATTTTCACTCTTTCTGGATTTTGACGGTTTTTCTTCAAATGTTTCTGAAAAGTATGAAAAGTTCAGATTTCTGTCAGTATAAAACCTTTTGTATAACATTTTTATTGCCTTTAATCAGCAATAAGATCGAATCATGATATGGCAAGTTATGTCGAAGTTTTCTGTAAGAAGTTTTTAAATTAGATAAAATAGTTGAACAGCCAGATGTGCATTGTAAAACATTTGAGTTTGGAGATTTGGGTAGCAATTACTATGACGTTACGCACGGTATTGGTGCCACTTTGCGTTACACGACGTTCCTAATAAAACGACGATTTTGACGTTATTCAGGACCACAAAAAGTTTCAAACGTTGACCTTATATTCTATTCATGTGAAAATACCGCTAATTAATTGTTTTATTTTTTTCAAACGGGTGCACATACAAAACTCCATTGAATTAAAAAAAAAATAACTTTTAATTTTTGCGAAGATTTGTAGATGCAAATATAACACAAAATAACAATTTGATGTCTTGTTAAATGAATTTTAAAATATATAAAAAGAAGATGTGGTATGATTGTCAGTGAGACAACTCTCCACAAGAGACCAACATGACACAGAAATTAAGAACTATAGGTCACTGTACGGCCTGTAACAATGAGCAAAGGCCATACCGCATAGTCTGCTATAATGCTGACAATATAAACCAATTCAAACGAGAAAACTAACTGCCTAAATTATATAAAACAAAAATGAACGAAAAAGTCTGTTTTGTACATATTTCTTGGTGTTTTTTTTATCTTCAAAATGTTTTAAAACTTTAAAATATAGTTGGATACTATGAATGAAACAAATACAGGACAAATCTGAGGCTAATCTCTTTACTCTTAGGACGAGCGTGCTTACAGCATAACACATTGGCTGTTTTTGATTATAACATTTTAAAAACAGTGACTTATACTTACATTATAATTTATTTGCATATTATTTATTCTAACGTATAAGTAAGTCAAGACCACAATCTAAACATCAATCAAAATGTTATGGAAAATGTTTAAAATATAGCATATTTTCAAAAATCTCTAGCGAAAAGCTTTATAAAATGTTCATCAAGTTTGAAAAAGAAATACGTGCTCTCATGCTGCCGTTGCCAACTTTCAATGATTTAAAGTTGGTTGGGGTCTAAACTATCTCTTTAAAAAGAAAATGTTTTCATTGATTACAATCTTTAATTCATGATTGTTTTACCAAATAATTAAGAAAATTCATGTATGTAGGAATTTGCACATTTTGTACATAAATCATGCATGCCGTTATTTTTCTCGTTTGCATTGTTTTACATTTGTCATTTCGGGGTCTTTTATAGCGGACTATAAGGTACGAGTTTTGCTCATTGTTGATTCAATAGAGTAACCTAAGGAAATTATTAATTGGTCTTTGATGGAAGTTTGTCTCGTTGTCAAGCACACGGCCGCATCTTCTTATTTTATTATGAGAACGGTGATTCTGTATTTTTTTGTTTTTGCTTTCAGAAACATATTTTACGAGCTATTCTTTCGTCTGTATTTTTTTCACAAACTCAAGCTTCAAAAAAGGGTCGGCAAACAATACTTATTTATAATGTTTGAAATTATAGAATTTGGCAAAGTATGGAAAATTCTTACACAGACCAATACATACCTCACAGATTATCAGCAGGTCAAAATCCGATTTTTTAATACGATTACTTTTATTTTACTTAATTTGTAATTTTGACTTTTTAAGTAATTGCTATATGTGCATGTTTTAATGAATCAAAGCTTTTCTCAAGCGAACAACTATGAACCAGGAATGCATTGTATGCTCTTTTTATACTATTCATGGTAATGTTTGGTTCAGCGCTTCCATTTTCAACATATAACAGAGTATCGGTTGACACTAAATCTTCATTGACTTTTTTTTTTAAACAGTTTCCAAACTGATTATTTGTATGTTTTTGGTTTCAATCTTTTTGGTTTCGTTTTTACATTGTTTTAAAAGTATAATCAAAGTGCTGAAGTACTGAACATCGGATGACCGCATGCACTTGTCTAAGAAGAAAAAAAACACATTTCTATACCTGAGGTTTATATACAGGGATATATTTTTCATAAAAGTGCAGTACACGTGCATAGTAGACACTTTTCTATAGCATCGCGATGTAAAAATCATTATTCAAGCTATGTTTGGTGGCGTTCTGCGAAGATAAAAAAACTGCAATGAATATCTACTTTACACAACAACAACAAAAAATTGAATACAACAGATTGATTGGTTGATTTTTTTTCTCGAATGAGTTGGGAGTGTCTGTATATTAATATCTTGGAGCTAGCTGCTACATGTTTGTGTGCCATCCATCATACATGTCGGACAACTACTCGCTGTCTCTCTCTCTCTTTCGTTTTTTCTCAAATAATGGTAAAAGAAAAGTTTTAATTTCAATATATTAGTTTCATCACATGACTATGTACCAGGCAATTCTGTTGGAGATTTGAGAAAATAAACTTCATTCTGCCACACTACTTCTAAATGCAATAACCTTATTTTTCATACACATATTGCTAGGTAGATGACTAGAGATTGTTCTACTCGACAGTAGATAAAAAAAAAATGATCGTTAGCTATACTTCAATGTTTATGACATACGAGTATTTCTCTGATAAAACTTTTTATTAAATGAGTCGATGCGTCAAAAAATGATTGCACGATTTACTGAAATGTTCACGACTAAGGAGTACTTTTTCTCATAAGATTTATTGTGATAATTTTTATTTATGTGTATAGCTTCGAATCTTTGAATAGCAACGTTAGGAATTACAGATACTATCTGGCTGAGGAGGATAATTAAGAAGATCTCACTTTTGATCGCATTTTCTTTTTCAATGTATCTTGCTTTTGTAAAGTGGGGGAGTGGTCATTAGTAAGTTTTCTCTTTGTTTAATGTTATAGCTCCGGTGCCTTGTCTTTATGGAGTATCCCAGTTAAATATTTCGACATCTATTCTTTAAACAATGCAGATCTACATTTTAATCAGTGCATATTACACGAGAACTTTTTTATATAAATCAGACCATTTCATGAAATTATGTTATGCCAAATATGCAAGAAAAGTCGTATACAGTTTAACGTTATTATAACGCGAACGTCAAATTACGGTAACGGGGACATGTCATTGGACATCTTAGATCATTTCGGATTTTCTACCTGCAACTCAAACAAAAGTACATATCATATCATTTTAAAGGAAATTAAATGTATTTTTCATTCATATCAGTTAACAGGTGATAAAAATTTGAGATATAGTAGAATTTCGCTTGATAAAAAGCCTCTGAATTATTCTTTGTGTTCTTTTGTCCATCGGGACATTTTATTGGACACGGGAAAAATGACGATGTTTTTAAAATAAGACAGCAGTTACATAATGATGACTTCAGATAGCTTCTTCGGAACATGTATAATTTTTCTGATATCATTAAAATCCATGTTCGTATGTTATATATCATGAAATTGAAGACATAAAGTTTTTTTACGGGTTGAACAGCAAATTGGGACATTTTTTCTCTTTTTTATTTAAACTCTTCTGACGATCTTCCTTCTCTTATAGTTAAAAACGTCTATCACTTCATTTAACGTTTAATGTATACAATATAGTTGTAAAATTTTAAACCATTCTACATACTAATGAATCCGCATTTGGATTTCAAAGACGCACATGAAACAAAATTGTAACAGCGGGACACCCTTAAAATGACGTTATAGACATCGAAATGAGCATTTTTTTTCATTAAAAAATAGACAGAGCACAAAATCATCTATGTTATTGATTTCTATGGTTAATTTCCTTTCGAATGATATGCATAACATGGCTATTTATTGTATAGGATAAGAGCTTGAATTTGAATAACCCGCCATCTAACCCATATTTCCAAAGTGACACCAATATCGTGCGCAACGTCATTAAAAAAAAATATTGCACATTCATCTACTTGAATAATAAAAGCGGGAAGAACCAAAGCGACTGTTAGAGAACGACAATTATGATAGTCTATGGGAATTAGGCAGGAGGGTTGGTTAAAATGGAATATATATTTGTACATGTTGCTATGGCACCTTTTGTTCCTTATATTTGGTTTTTAACACAATGTTCGCTGCATTTATCATGTAGATCTAACGTAATAGTAAGTTACTTTTTTTAACACTTACATTGTCCCCCTCAAGTTGAACATACAGTTTTTGTATACGTTGCAGTGATATGAATTCAAGCATTGCGTTTCTCCAAGCTGATCTTCGGTGTCTCTCGGCTGTTTTCAAAACTTGATACAGTTTGCTCACAGAAAGAGTGGGGAACTGCGCTTCGCTGACATAAACTTTATCATCATTCTTAACCAGACTTCGAAACTGCATGAAATAGATGAAAAATAAATTAGCTCAAGATGATTAAAAACTAAATATTAAGCAATTTTTTCTGACTTTAATTAAAAAAAATAACTACAAACGTTAAAGTCAAATTCTTCAAGAGATTTGGAAATTAATCGGTATTATCACTTAAATTATTCATAGATAATCAAATATTGTGTATATGTATATCAATGACTAGAAGATTTCTGAAAGCATGATCATATTTATTCTATTTAAATTCCATTCGACTAACCTGTTCCGGGTACTTTGTATGGAGGAGGTTCTCCGTCTTAAGGAGGTCAATGTACTCGTATTTTGCAGCATCCAAGACATGTTTAGGATAGAACACTTGCATGTCCTGTACAACAGTTTCTATATTCAGTCTCGGTGAATAGTCAGAAGACAAGTTGATATACTTGGCCCTCACCGGTACCAGCGCCATTGAATACATTTATTGACAACACACTATGTGAGGCAGTCTGTTTATAATGTACATGTATCAGACACGTACTTGGACAAACTATAGGATGGTCATTGCTTCATTATCTGTTTAAATGTAAATTTGTATATCTCTTGAAAAATTGCAAAAATAAACAAAACAGACTCTAAGAATACCAAATGTTCAAGCAAGCAATTCTATTTAGATCTGCAGTTCAGTACATAATTTCGAATTGATGCAATCGTTTGCGCATTTTGCAACATATTTTCAGTGGTTCCCAATTTTTCGCAATGCGTTCAAATTTTTTAAACTTAACTATAAAATCGTCGACCTTGTTTTTGCTTTAAGTATTTTTCATGATAACAGTTTTGTGACATTAGAATGTTGACGCCATTGTTTGTTTATTTTGTTATCGTTCTATTTTTATTTATTTTTTTATGAAATATAGTTCGTTTTTTTGTCATGGCTTTGTCAGTTTGTTTTCAATTTATGAGTTTGAATGTCCCTCTGGTATCTTTCGTTTCCCTTCTAAACATAGAGTCCGGAGAAACAAGTGTAAAATATGTTGCTTACCTTTTATAAATATCTTTAAAATTCAATCAGTCGTAATTCAATCTTCAAATTTTAAAATATTTGACTTAAAATCAAATGTCCTATTTATTAGTCATTTAGAAATTACTCAACAATAAAAGTTTCAAACTGCTATTGACTTTCTTTGTTAGATATAAATACTTTTCAATCTTCCATTTCATTGAACTAAACATTTTAAATGTGTATAAATAATGAAAATAAAGAAATTATATGTCTCTAAAACAAAGAGACAATTATATTAAATGCCCAAAAGAAAGAACATTATATCACAATGACTTTTTTCTTTATATTTCATACCTTGCCACTTAATATACTGACCTAGTTATATTCTCATATTTTAGTGATATGCATTTAGAATATTAAAAGAAACACTATTATTAGACTGAAGTAATTGATATTCCAATATTTGCATCCGTGAATAGAATGTTATTTTTTTGCGCATATATATGCAGCTATATGATAACTAAAATCAGCTCTCAATGCCGGATTGCTTTTTTTCTTTCCAATAAACATTCCATCGATCCCTAGTATGAACACTTTTTATGTGCTAACAGGGATTTGTTTTTCTGTAACAGCCCCGATTTATTTTAATAGTAAGACTAACTTCGAAGTAATATTAATGGAACATTATGAACTGGGAACCTATGACAGAGTTCCAGCAAGTTTAATAATTAAAACACTGAAACGTTAATCTACTTTGTTTTATATATCGTATTACCGGTGGACTGATGATTTAAGCGGATACATGTAAAACCAGCCAGGAACCTGATGTTCAGTGGTTGTCGCTTGATGATGTGGTTCATAAGCTTTTTTTAATATATATAAGACCGTTGGTTTTCCTGTTTGAATGGTTTACACTTGTCATTTTCGGGGCCCTTTATAGCTTGCTGTTCGGTGTTGGCCACTGCTCTGTGTTGAAGGCTGTACTTTGACTTATGATGGTTTATTGGTTTAATGGTAATTGTAACTTTGCTGGATAGTTGTCTTATTGGCACTCATAACACATCTTCTTATAACTTAAACCGTAATAGGATAGATATTGAGTTCAAAGTATATGTTCCTGACCATTCGTCGTACATGTCTATCTACTATCCGAATTTCATTAATGCTATTGTGTTGTTGTAACATGGCATATCAGCATCACAGATAACCACATATATGTGAAACGCGATGGGTCCAGTGGATCGGAATATGCTTGTTCTTTCAGGAATCCTTGGTTTTTAATGCTATGCGTTTTATTTTGTCATATTAATGTTTCTGTGCGAAGACGTGTGGACAGTTGATTAGTTGTTTGCTTTTTCGTCTTTTTCTTTTGACAGTTGTGTTTTTGGTCTTTTCTTCAATATGGCATTGCTTTTTCCTCGAAATCTTGTTATTTTTTGACAATGTGATTAGTGTTACTCATCTTTTTGAAGAAAAGAAATAAAGGAAGTAAAAACTGCTTACTTTTCTAAATCACGCTAAAAGACAATTGATCCCTTACACATGCATTAAACTTTTCCATTTTTTGAAACATTCATCTTTTTCCTTCATCTAAATTCCAAACTAGAAAAATACTGCCCAACTAGAGACATTCATGCAGACAAGGACATGCTTATTCAACCAATCGACAAAGCCAATTATAAAACTTTATAAGCTTTAAATTTGAAATGTAAACTCTCAAAGAACAAGAATGTGTCCCCAGTACACGGATGGGGCATCCGCACTATCATTTTCTGTGTTCAGTGGACCGTGAAAATGGGGGAAAATCTCTAATGCGGCATTAAAATTACAAATATCATATCATAGGGAACATGTGTACTAAGTTTCAAGTTGATTGGACTTCAAATCAAAAACTACATCGACCAAAAACTTTAACCTGAAGCAGGACAGACGGACGAACGAACGAACGGACGAACAGACGGACGTACGCACAGACCATGAAACACAATGCTCATAAATGAAGCATAAAAGAACATATTTAACACATACATTTGTTTGATTTACATTTGCAAATAAGGTAAATTGCTTGAAAAGAACTAGCAGTCATTTTATTAACTATATATAACATACATGTATATAAAATACAATGTATTTTAAAAGGTAAAACAGTTGGAACGGGAACACTATCAATTTTAGTTGGGCAAGTTTGAACATTCTTCTCTACATATCCATGGATCATTAGATTGCAGCAGACGATAAGGAAATACTTTTCATCTTTCTCAGATGGTATTTGAATCGTGAACTCTTACAAAGCAGATGTTAAATTAAATTTGTAGTTATAAAGGGATACATTTTAGTTATTTTTCTTGGATTTACGAGCCAAAATACAAGTGTTAAAGTGAGTTATAAATATAAAAAAAAGATGTGGTATGAAAAGACCAAAATCACCCAGACATTAACAACTATAGGTAACCGTACGGCCTTCAACAATGAGCAAAGCCCATACCGCATAGTCAGCTATAAAAGGCTCCAATATGACAATGTAAAACAATTCAAAGTATTTATTGTACTAGCAGTTGTTACATGGGAACAGCAAATCCTTTACACAATACTGGTCCTTTGTTATACATTAACACTGCTGGCCAGACAGGAAAGTTCACATTAAATCCTTTCCTGTTGTAATATTTATACAATGTGGTATCAAATGTTTCTCCTTGCTGAGGCCATTCTAATGACATAGGCGGTTCTTGGTTTAACATTAACCATATAGTTTCTAGACATCTCTCAGTGAACGTTGATACCTCTGGAGTTTTTAGATGTACTTTATAGTCCGGCAAACTTTCCAATAGTTCATTGAATTTCTGAAAGAGAAATTATAATGTAAACGAAATATCAGGTTCAAACAGGAGCAGAACAAAGGGCTGTCTTCTACTTATTGCCTTGAAAAAGGTTAATTATATATAGATTAAACCTCATACGGAAGCTGATGGTGTACAACTTACTCTGGTTGGATTAAAGCCTTGTATATTACATTAACACTATACTGGTTTACTGTAGGGTTATCTCAATATATCTTTGATATGTATGTATGTCGATATCTCTTAGTTATATACAATTCGTATTTAAAAAAGTGTGAACGTAGAAAATGTGTTTTTACAGTTCTGATTCTTTTTACAAATAATGTAAACCGAGAACCCGTCTATTAAACTATATAAAGTGTTTATACACTGTAGATATATGGATCCATCTTACGACATCACATACTCCAGTAAAAGTCTAGTTCATATATCATTGTACAATTTTACTCCATAATAGAAATAATTGAAACCTTAAAAATCATTTTGTAAATGCAAATGTACTTTTATGCAATCTTGATCTAGAAAATAATATATATTTGAATTAACTAACATCCAACAGATTAGTAATGGTGACTGTACAATGCCGTTTACGAAATAATCTTGCTAGTCTTTCTGCATCAGTATGAAGGCTCTTTATGTCGTTTGCTGAAACCTTTCGCTGTACCTAAAATAAAACAATATAACACAAATTTTAAATTAAATTAATGAAATTTAATAGAATGTGTTTGTTTTTACAATATTTCAATATTCTTATAGGATAAAGAAAGTCTATTATACCCCTCTCTCTCCATCCCAAGTGCATGTGCCTGGAGCAAGTCCTCATTAGTGATTGTCTTATACATGTTATATCTGATCTAATTGTATTTTGTCATTTTGATATTTGGTGATGATTGAAGATCTTCTGCTATTTATTACCGTACATGTATGTCTTTTGGGTTTAGAGTCTTTAAATTTGCCACCTCATTTATATACACCAAATATATTGGTATGAATTCCAAGAAACACTACACTCGAAAAAAGCTTACAAGATAGATAAATGCAATAGTCATGGTATTAAGCAATCCAAATATCTAAAGTATCTAAGCACAGTTTTTGGTGGGGTTCATAATGCTCAGTTTCTAGTTTTCTATATGTTGTGTTTAGTGTACTTTTTTTTGTCTGTTGGTCTTTTCTTCCTTAGCCATTGTATTGTCAGTTTATGTTCGACTTATGAGTTTAAATGTCACTTTGGTATCTTTCGACTCACTTGTACAATGTGACGGCAAACGATGCATACATGTAAGTATGAACCCGTCAGTGGTATTTTAATGTATGTAAAAATCTGATATCAGGATAAATTACCATTAAAACTCGAACTTACGTTAGAATGTTGAGTAACACAAGGTTGGGTGACCTGATCCGTCATCAAGCTGGTAATGTTTTCTACTTGTTCAGCCGCTACGGAATTCACCAATTTATAGCATTTCTGTAAATTAGAAAAGTAAGTAATTCTTGTATAGTTATATAACGAAATAATGTTTCAGTATTAGTATGAGTTATTATATTATTATAGACAACAATATTTTGAAATTGCGTCTACTTGTAAAGGTTGCAGTTTTAATACTTTTGTAGCAGATACAATCTTATGATTGTCGTAAGAGCAGCCATAGCCATTATGTCACTTGCTCCTGATTTTTGCCTATTAGGGTCGCTTCATTATGTAACCTTTAAATGCTCTACAATATTTTCTTTGTGTGTTTTTGTAGTGGATTGGTTCTTGTACCATTGGTCTGTTCATTCACGAAAATAAAAAAGCTACATATAATATGAATTCTTTTTAACTATTTAAGAAAATATGCGTATTATAATTGCTTAGTTTTGCGTATTTCTTTTTTGTATTTTTTTGGTTTCAATTTGAATTTTGAAGAACATTGTCAATTGTAATAATCTATCTTATATCAAACAGCATAGTAGCGTATGGCATATTGACACATATTTGCTTCACAACAAATCACATTTAGGCATATTGCAATGAAGCACACAGACCTGACAAAACAACACCAGAAGTAATACTAATAATTGAATTGTAGTACAGGAAATCTTTCTGAACAAATACTTGGAATGCTACGTCTATACTACATGTAATATACTTGTACCTTTATTATTTGCATTAGACTGTACAAAGCTACATCTTCTGTAAGTCTGTCTTGATTTCTACTAATCAATGTTTCGACAGCTAGTTTATATTCATTGTCATATACATTGATGAATCTTTGAGCAATTTCTGTAGAACTGGTATTCATTGTATAGTCAACGGATCCTGGATTATCATCGCAAGTACAACTGCTTAGTCTGTAAAAACATATAAAAGAGGTTAAGGGTCCAATTTTCCGTAGAAAAAATCATGAAATGTCAATTGTTTAGGCAGTATGAATTTATTCATGAATAATAATTGAACAACTCAAAACCTAATCATACAATAATAATTATGAAATAATCAGATAGTATAATAGTTTACCGGTGTAACAATTTTGGAAAGAAAACCTATGAAAAGAATAATTTTACATTTCCATTCTCAAGTTCAAATTCAAATTCCAAATATGAACTTGACTGTAATAACTCGAAAGTAACAAGTGTCTTATATGTAAAGTTGATCGTGAACGGTTTTATTGGTGTTTTTTTTTTTACTAGTTTCTATGTATTTTTCTTATTTCGTGTTATACCATTGTTAGATTCTATTTCCGACTTGTATATACCTGTATAATAATTTTTTTAACAACTATTTTTTTTCTTCAGAAAATGAAAAGTTTGATATATATAAAAAAAAAAATGTTTTGGCGCTTCAATTTAACTCGACAGATCGATTGGGTTTCCTTCCTTCCTATCTTTTATGTTAAGTAAATTTAGAATACAAATAAAGATCTTCTCTCACCTAGCTTTTAAATTTTGAAGAATATCTTGGTTTTCTCTATCAAGGTTTCGTAAGGACATGATTTCGTCTGTCTGAGTCTGTAGCAGATCCCTTAGATGTTTATTTTGAGCTGTTAACGATTTCTGATCTTGTGAGTTATAAACTGGAGCAACTTTCATGACTGGTTTACTTTTGAAGATGCGAGATTCAAATATATCCGGGACCTGTCGAAGTTGAATTTCTGATTGACTACTTCGATTTGATTTTGGCGGTGTGGTAGATTCATTTATATCAAATGCTGGCTTCTCAGTTACGACATAATCCCGTGGTGATTTTCTTGATTTGATATTTGGTTCAGAAAGAATCCGTCTTGGTGTGCTTGTGGACTCATTCTGTCTTCTATTGCCTGGCTCCGGTGACTTTGGTACATGAACAGTGTGTGGCGTTCCAAACAAAGGGGGATCTGTTTCCGGTTTCTCTGTTAAAGATGTACTAAATGGTGGTTTACTAATTATTGTTGATGAGGACGAAGAACTGTCTGCAGGAGCTGTCTCTGCCCTTGATATTGGAGGTAAAATTCGTGGACTTTCGTAAAACTGAAAGACAAGTTTTTCTTAAAATTCATTTAATTTTGATAGTGATGGGATTTATTTTGGTAAGTTTATCTTTTTTTTTTTTTTTTTTTTTTTTATATAATTCTAATAATGGAAGGTAGGGTAAATGATATCTTCTTTTTTCGACTTTTCAGATGTATTATCTCTTTCGATTTTATTAAGAAATATTAATTCGTGATAAATCTTCAGAAGAGGAATTTAAAAATCGCAAAATGTGCAAAATTACTGATTCCAATTCAGTAAAATATGTTTATGCTGGTACTTACACCTTTAAATTTTTCTAAATCATAATAATCTTCTTTTAATTTACATAACAACCAATATTCTTTCATAGCTTCTTCATAACTGGACGAACTCTTCCTGTCACAGATGGCCCGGTACAGAGGAGTTGACAATGCCCAGTCTTTGTCTTTTGGTTCTTCTCCTTTATATTTCTCTGTTATTTCTGTATACTGGAATTGATAACAAAATATGATATATAAAAAAAGAAAAAAAGCCAATCGCCCAATTCGTCTTGAAAAGATGTAAGAGATCAACGAATGATACAATTGAAAAGCATACTGGAACGAAATGTTAATCAATTCAGCATAATCAAGATGTTTGATTTCGGAAGAACATTATTAAGGAAATGAACTAACTGCATCCTTTTTTTAAATCTTTTTTTATCACTATAAAAAAAAAAAAAAAATCAGAACACAAAAAAGTTTCATTCAAAAGTATTGAAGAAACCACATACCCTACTCGAAGATAAAATTCATCATTTCCAATAGATACCCAAAACAATTGATTTGTATATCGTATGTATGAACTACATCCTCGACGAGAGTTACAATCATATTATATAGGGTGATCGTTACAGACAGGTAGATTGTATACCAAACTCTCTACTGTAGATATAAGCAATCATTTGTTTTTCTCTCAACCATTATTATTATCATTTTACTGGTTAAGATTTCTTGCAAAGATGACTAAATTTTAAAATTGTGCTGGTTTTTTTATTTTGTTGTTTTGTTACTTATAGTAGTTTGCTTTCATAAGGGTAGTTGTATAGTTAATTATTGAGTTTCTGGAAATTCCACTGTACGTTGTATCATTGACATGCAACTAATTTAATTCAACTATATAAATCGGAACTAATTAAAAATACAAATCTATAGTTTACGTTACTAATTATAGATACCCTGTTTCTATATTTGACTTCAAATTCCCTCTCAGTCTGTAGAAAGCTGATGTAATCTCGCTGAACTCTCGGATCGAAGTTATAGTAAAATAATATTCTGTCAATATTCTGTCTTCTTTTATATCCTGATGGTATCTGATATTTTCCCAGTTGTTCCATGTTATCACTACAAAGGAGAGTTATGATGTCAAATGCTTTCATGCAACATTCGTCTGTACACATATGTGATAATTGATAAAATGAAAACTAGAGATATTAGATCCATACAAATCGAAAAGTATATATTCCTGCATATGGTTGATTCTTATATTTTGCATTGCACAACGGTTTTGTTTTTGCATTATCTTTCAAACAGACTACTACAGGTTGTTTTAAAATTATTGGTATAATATGAGGCAGGCATTACCTGTAAATGGGGACGAATTATTTTTTTGTAACTTAAATATTTGTTAAAAAAAGGAAACGGAAATACCGTGACGTTTCCGATTTTGGTTCTGTTGTTAGAGATTTTAGTTGTGACGTTATTTAAGTTATGACATCATATGCAATGTAAACAAAGAAACGCTATCATCAGGTAACGTTTTTTCATATCATTGAATTATTAAAAATGAAATTGGTATTGCGTTCCTTTCTATTTTATACTAGACTGATAAATATATATTTTACTCAAAGTTTCATACAAACGAGACCGGAAAAAGGAAGTGCATTGTAGATATCTGCGCAGATGCGGGAATTCAAAACATGACATCAATAAAATTGAACGATTTTGAGTTCATTAGTACAATGAAATTTTTTTTTTTTATATTTATTTTTCTACTGTTATTGGGGACTTCATCCCCATATTACACCACTATTCCAGAGAAGAAGGGGGAATTGATTGTGCAATTTGGAGAACTAAAATCGTTTACATTCTTTATGGTACTGTCCAAACCTAAATCTGCAATTCAGTTGCTGTTTTTGATTGTTGTCTGTCCTATTTGTTTTTCGTCGTCGCATGAACCAGACCGTTGCTGTTTTCTCTCTTTTTGAATTGTTTAAGATTTTGTTATCATGTAGATGAAATGACAAAGAAACCAACGCTTAAAGGTCTCATCATAGGGCCTTCAACAATGAACAAAACGCATACAACTCAGACAGTCATAAACGCCCCACGATATTGACAACCTCTAGATGTATACTAAGGCGAGATGTAAATGAGTTCCCTTAAACATATTAGTTGCTATAGATCTGTACGGCGGCTGTTATTCAGAACAGACTTACAATACTTTAAAACGTCAGGTTATTAGGGACAAGTAATGGTTCAAGATTCTTTATTTCTCAAACACCACAAAGTTACAATGGTACAAAGAAATTCATCAAAAGTTATATAACATAACACAAACACACATGACACATGGTTGAGATCTAACAAAACATGTTTAACCCAGTCGTATTTTTGCGTCTGTTTAAAGCCAGAAGCCTCTGGCCTTTGTTAATCTAAGCTGTTTTGTTTTTAATGCGTTCATTTATATGTTCTAGATTTTAGTGTGACGTCCACTTTTACTGAATACAATATAGTACACACTTTTGTTAAGGGGCCAGCTAAGGACGGGCTCATGTGCGGTATTTTCTCGCTGTGTTGAAGACCAATTAATGGCCTATGACTTTTTTCTCTCTGTAAGTTATTGTCTCTTTGACACATACCCCGTTTCCATTCGTAATTTTTAATACAAATTATAAAAAATACAGACTTTTTAGTGTGACATAATGGATTTATTGTTATAAACGTATCAATATCATAGAAACTTACCTTCAGTTTTCATAACAAAAACCAACCAACCCGAGACCTATTTAAATAACTAGTGGCATATGAAATTGGTCACACGTATAACGTTGATATAATGAAAAATTAAACAGTGAAATTTTAAACACGTGCCCGAAATCATATCTACTATTACATATAGAGATTTGTATAATATGTTTCAATTACAAGCGAGATTTAAAGTAATTTTGAAATGTGTATTATTTATTTCTTATATTCTTTCCACTTTATATATGCAAAAGACAAAGCATTCTTTGAATATCTACATCTGGTTCAAATAAGACCGAAACAGTTGTAAAGTATTGTATTTGGTAATGAGATACTGGGTAGCACATTTACAGATATGCATCATTGTAGTATGCTTTGGTTTCACAGGCAACAGTAAAATGACCAAAAAGTGCTCTAGGTTAACAACAATATTTAACAGAAACGTAATTTATCTTATTTGACAACGATTCCAATATTTTAGTCAGTACTTCACGACATCTCTTTAAAATATTCAACATCTACAAATGTATTTCATGAAGATCAAACCTGGACTGTAGATTCATTATCAATCTCTATGCGCTATGCGAATTACATATTAATTAATAAAAAAAACTGTAAGAAAGCTTACAACTTTAGACCTTCCTTTTGCAAAAGCATAACATACTGAACTTGCAAAACCTTTACACAAGTGTCTTTTATTCTTAATTAAAAGACAGAATGATTGAAAAAATCAGATAAATGTATGATAATAATAAAAAGTGTTCAACACAAATACACAGAGGAACAGAAATACATTTGAACTTTGGAGAAAAGAAAACGCTTTTTTTATATAGATTAGACCGTTGGTTTTCCCGTTTAAATGGTTTTACACTAGTATTTTGGGACCCTTTATAGCTTGTTGTTCGGTGTGAGCCAAGGCAAGATATTTAAATTATGATGGAAAGTTGCCTTATTGCCAATCATACTTCATCAACGAATTTTATATCACCAACTCACATCGATGTTCAGTTGACAGCATATTTGTTACACGTTTTAAATGCATGTATTTCAAGAGACCATTTGCTCTTCTTTTGGAACCATGCAACATTGTCCCTCTTTAGAGAGTTTTTATATAGAAATGTTTTTGAAGATAAATAAACAGAATCCATCATTATTAGTTGAATTCACATTCCGTTAAGTTTCCAATGCCCTCCCACTGAACAATTCAAATTTGGTGACTATGTTGATTGTCTCTTTTCCATTGAACTTGCAAAAGAGAATACCTCAGATACATGCAGTTAAGTCCAGTCCATATCTTGAGATCTAGAACTTCACAATAAAGGATTAGTTGAGAGATAAACTTAGCCACAGAAGAGAAGATTCCAATTTCCTTATTGTTTACTTCCTAGAAACGTCTGCCATTGGAGTGTATATGATTCCAAATTCTAAAAGCTGCGATCCTACTATGAAGCTATTGAAGTTGAAGTCATCCTTTCGAATAAAGTTTTATGGTCGCCATCATTTGATTTGGTAGACTGACATAGAGTTTTATATTTATTTTTATAAATGTCGTTATGTCTTTTTTCGTCCATTATGATGTATCATCGAATTTTTAAATATCAATGCCAACACGACGGGTACCACTAGTAAGTAAAAATGTGATTTAATTCTCTGGATTAACTGAGTTCATACCGTTTATTGTGAGGTTTAATTTGCTCAGCTTTGAGAAGAGCTGTGTTGCGGTTTGTTCACTGCTTTTTGTTTGCCTGCCGGATTACTTAACAACACCCCAAGTGTTTGGTTGGGTTCGTGTTGCCTAGTGTTTAGTTTTCTATGTTTGTTTTGTGAATTATTGTTAGCCTGTTGGTCTTTTTCTTGTTTAGCCAGGGCGTTGTCAGTTTTTTTTTCCGACTCATCAGTTTGGATTTTTCTTTGGTATCTATTGCCTCTCTTACTTTTCTGGATATGGAGCATTCTGCAGTCAACCATGTTTTACTTGCAATAATCATCTGTACATTTAACACGACGGGTTCGGCTTTGGAAACAAGAACTATCCACACTATTAGGACCACTGGCTTCCAATGAATGAAATGAAAATGAGTACAAAGAAAATAAAAAAAACCAAGGGAAATGCTTTAGGAAAAAAACATATTAAATAGACAATAACCGTTTAGTGTCTTTAAATAGCAGCTGTTTTGTACGAAGCTAGAAAACACATGTTTTGCATTTATTTTCGATTTGAAATCCTTTGAGGCTCGTGTAGTAATACGATACAGTAATCACACATTCAGCCGAAGACGGGTTCGCAAAAAAGAATCTCGAATGGTCAACAATAGTACATCGCATAAGGTGAATAATTATCTTGTTTAACATATTAAACAAGTAATTTCAACAGTAAAAACAAATAACAAAACATTATCCAATTTGAAACAGGAGTGTACGAGTTGTCCTACGCTGCAGACTCGACATTCACTAAACATGCATGCGGAAATTGCCATGGTTGTTTTTGTTACACAATCATACACATTCAAGTTTTGAAATCTATAGTTGTCATCATGTAAAGAATGCTGCTTATTACTAATAGTAATACTGGTTCTGACTCAGATTGGTAGAATAATTACAACAAGTTTTGGCAAATAAATATATTATGATAAGGTTTAAACTGGTTGAACATATCCTTTTCTGATTAACGGTCCTTTTGCATGAAGATACACAGCAGGCCATACTGCATGCTTAACTATTGATCCTTGTTTCTTATAAGGCATATATATTGCCTCATTAAATACGTCATTAGGTTGAGGCCATCCTAGTGTCATGGGAGGATCTTGTATTGCCATTAACCACAATACTTCAATTATTGAGTTCACAAAAGCTTCTATTTCTGGGGAATGTCGATAGTTGTACTTTGGATTACGCAATAAGTCTCCATCTTTGAATTTCTGCGAAAGAAAAAATGTCAGATATTATTTATTTCATAGTAAGCAAATAATTTTAAATATATGTAAATATCATTTTAACCATACCCTACATTTTAGACAGATGCATACATGTAACTACTGAATTAAGTACAGACATGTGCGTCTTGCTTCAAGTAAACACACATTCAAGAAGACGGTTTGATTCAAACTATGATTAATTTGCCATAATTTGTTTTATCACTTTCATGTCAGAATATGTCTCATTCACCAAACATTTACTTTTATGTTACTGCTATTATTGATATTTTGTATCATAATGGTAGGGGAAAATAAATTGGCAATCGTAGAAAAAACACAGAAAAAGCTATGCAAACTAATAGTCATCTGGACTTTTGACATGACTGATTAGAGAAAAATCAGATTACAACAGATACACGGTAATTTAAAGTTCGTCAGGGTGTTAAAACCTAAGTGGTATTATATTAAAATAAGCATGAATTTAAGGAAAGAGAAAATAAAAGATGTTTAATAAACACACAACACAAAACAGTGTTGGCGTTTGTTTTTTGTTGCATTTCTGTGTTCCTGTTGTACATTTGTGTTCCTCTTATAGTTGAATTGTTTCCCTCGGTTTTAGTTTGTATTCAATATTTGTTTTCTCTCTTTCGATTTATTACCTTTTAACACCGGTGTACTATATCGTTGCCTTTATTTGTGAATATCATTTATAATTACAAAATACTGTTCATTGTAACATTTTTACCTGTGTTGCATGTACAATTGTTTGCGAATGTTCTGCCTTTCTCATCCGCTTTAACTCCCTCATCAATGAGTCTGGTATCCTCTTACGCTGGTCATACTGAACACTACGTAAATCCAGTATCTGTGAAATTGACGTGCAACTTTCAAACCATTTCATATCATTTCACACTTCTAAAGTTTCATATTTATTTTTTCATATATATTTATATGGTTTATTTTTAATTTTGTTTGATTTTTTATTTATCTAAGCAGATTCCGTGGATGCATTAAGAGATTAGCAAAATATTATCTTATAATATATTCTATCCGTGGATTAATCAAACATTTTGCAAAATTTATGAAAAAAAGAAATGATAATTTTTCTAATTTTTGTGAAAAAACCACATAACGCATATTGCATAATTGTATATTAAAAATTGCGGAACATTTCAAATTTCACATCCTTATTAAAATAAAAAGTAACCGGGAAAATGCTTAACGTGAATATACACTGTCTGTCCCAATGACATAGTTATCAAAGGTACCAGGATTATAATTTAGTTCGCCAGACGCGCGTTTCGTCTACAAAAGACTCATCAGTGACGTTCATATCAAAATAGTTATAACCCAAACAAATACAAAGTTGAAGAGCATTGAGGATCCAAAATTCCAAAAAGTTGTGCCAAATACGGCTAAGGTAATCTATGCCTGGGATAAGAAAATCCTAATGTCTGTTTGTAATCACACAAAGCATTAGATTAAAGAATTGCCTGCCAATTTCGTGTTCACCTGTTCAAGTTAGGGGTCCAACATTTTTAATGCGATAGAGCCTAAGGTGTTACCCTTTGGCTTAGATATGCAAACAAATGGAATGGTTTGTGGCAATGCGAATCTGGTTTAATTAAGCCATATTTGTCTGTACGAACTCAAGACTATTGTGGCCCTGTGTTGTTGTTGTTGTTTGTTTATGAGTATGCTCATTGTTTAAAAGCTCGGGTGTTTGAATTGATGTGGTCTTTGGACTATCAAGTAAATTTAATGATTATTTCTTGTTTTTATCTTTGCTTTAACACCTTTATACAAACCGTGAGAAATGGATCTTCTAAACCTTTTTCTATACTAAAAGATAATTTCTGGAGTTGATCAACAGCGTACTGGCGACAAAATGCATAGCCATTCTGAAACATTTAGTTTATGAAGAAAAGGAGTATATCAAAAGAAAATGAATTTTTAGAGACATTCTACACTATTAATAAATAACAAATAAAATAGATGAGTAATATATTTTCTCGACTGATCAAAATCCAAAAAGTAACGGTAACGTATTATTACACTTCGGGCAAAACAAGATCTAGACGAATTAAAATATACAAAATTTATTATATTTATTTGAACATGTCGTCGTAGAATTGTATTTTGATATTTTAAAAGGAAAATTTTTAATCGAGATTCATTCAAATTTACAGAAAGTCATTGGTTGGTTGACCATTTGAATACTATCTTTGATCAAATAAATATCATTTGTTTTGTATTTTCAAGCAGTAGTTGACACAAGGATATAACATGTCAGCCACAAAAATTATATATACAAGTACACACCCGTGATATCGCGGGTCCGTGACTAATTAAAGTATATAACTATGCCTAAGCCTTATTTTTAGTAATTAGTATTGTCATCTGATAAAGTCATGTCGATTATAAGATACAAAGTTTTCTCTGCTTTCAAATCTTTCTGTTTGAACCCGTCGACCTGGAACTTATCAATTATTGGTAATATTAATTATTTGGAAAACAAAAGGTCCTGGCTATCCAGGAATGGAGTATTTTTTAATCAACTGCATTGTCCTATATTAGTTATCTTAGAAAGTCTTGCTGATTGCTGAATAAAACTACAATAGGAACAATTTGACAATGATTGAATTTAGTAGTGTCAGCCCTTTGATTATGACCCGTGTATATAGCAAAATCCTAAATACACCGTTTGGTGGTGCGCCTGTCAAATGCGGAACGTACAGATAAGGTAATAGCTAACAGGTGAATATACTATTGGTATCGGTATCGGATTCGACCCGGAACTTGTTAATTATTGGCAATATTAATTATGTGGAAAACAAAAGGGTCTGTAGTGGTGTAATTTTTAATCTACACCATTGTCCTATATTAGTTATATATAGAGTTGAGTTCTTTGATTTGTCGTTTATACCCGATGACGGCTGACAAATTGGACCTCGTAATTTTAGTATTATAGATACCTGCACAATGTTCATTAGTAGCGAAGTACTATCCTCCTCATTTGATTTCACTTTGTTAGCACCGATTGATTTGAGGGCTTTAGACCATTCTACGATAAATATAGAGTTAAATTCCTCAGATATCCGGGTTGGGGTATAGTTATCTGTATACAGTACACTGGGTCCACCATCTAATTCTCGACTAGCAGTTTTACTCAGCCTATCAGAAATATACAAAAAAACAATATAACAAATAAATTGTTACCACGAACTCACCTATAAAAATATCATGACCAACAAAATTCCTTTTATCATTCACAACATTTTTATACGTTCCACACTATATGTGCTATACTTGAAACGGTAAAAATAAGTTAAACATCTTTTCTAATGCATTTAATGTTAAACTTAATATGAAAAAAAAATCGACTTACACTTTTGTGTTTTCTTAGTTTGATAACAACAAACCTGTCTCTTAAGTCATCTATAACTTTGTTACATTCGTTTACTTCTGTCTGTAGTTTACCAACAAGATCATTCTGTAACGATATCTTACTGTTGGATTCCTGATACATTGGCTGAGGGTAGTATATTACACCGTTGATTCGTATTGGAGTGTTTGGTACTTCTTTAGTTGATGGGGTTCGTTCCAGGCCTCTACTTCGTGGACTAAAGTATTCCGGTCTAGTTCGAGGGCTTAAAGAATCAGGAACATCTTTTAATGGTCCTGGTTGTGGTCCTTTCTACAGAAAGGGGTCAATAATCAGCATTGGTAAGTTCTTTAATTTAACATTTTATTTAGCTATCACAATATTTTCATAACCAGGTATTAAACTATGACAGTACATGAATGTATTTTAATTAATAATCGACACTTAACGCATTGTTTCAACTACCTAAAACAATATTGATCATAGACATGTTTGGCTGTCATGCTAGTGACCTGCTTGGAAACGTTTGTGTTTGTCTTCTCAAACCATTTGTATTCAATATACTAGTACTATGTTATATATGTTACTATGTTGTCTTAGGGAGGGATAAATCCTACTTTGTAAAGAATCACTCTGACTCAGAGAAAACATTCTCTGAAACTGTTATTATCAAGATGCTTGATTTCTTGATTGACAACATATTTGTTACGTTCGGAGGACGTGTTTTTCAACAGACTGTCGGTATTCCAATGGAACAAACTGTGCCCCTCTACTTGCCGACGTATTAACTAAATCATCATGCCTATAGGCACCATACATAGTCGTATTTGTCGTCCATTCTTTACACAATACAACATAATATTCATACATACTCAGGGACAGGACAATTATTTTGGCGTAATTCTGCATGTAAAGTATGATTATTCTCTCTATATATAATATAGCAGTCATCGGCATGGAGAAGAAACTTGATCGTAAATAGAAAATACACTTTATTTTTAATATACGTATGTTAATAGTACAAAAACGCGAAAATCATGGAATTTAAACATAACGGTATTTAGAACAAATAGAGATGGCTTGAAATAATTGTCCTGTCTCAAATTGCTATGACTTTTAATACCTTCTCTGAAATTCTCAAGACAAAATCTTTTACAAAACTTCATCCTAAAACAGTTTAACTACTTTCAACGAAGCTATGAATGATCGCGATTTCGCTGGTGTGTTCTAGTAGATTTGTAACAGGCTTATTACGTTACTAATACACGTCTTACATTTGCATGAATTATTTGGAACTGAACGATAAGCAAGAAACAATTAACTTAATCACATTAGGAGTGAAAGTTTAAAGAACATTAATTCACATTTAAATTTTAATTTAAATTGTTACCTGATACAATAAAATTAAGAGTATGACAATTCTAGCAAAGAAGAAAAGAATCTGTTAATATTTGAATGAAATTTATAAAACAAAGATTTCGTATACCGTCAATTTTAGATAATGGTCCTTCATGTCATGAAGAAATCTAAACTCTTCAATAGCTGTGTATTGCATCTTCATTCTGTACTTCATGTACGATTCATTCAAAAGCCTGTACAATTTACTACCGGGATAACTAGTGTCTTTTTCTGTTGGATCAATATCTTTATGGAGACTTTGTTTGTCCATCAGATACTTATACTATAACACAATCACATAATGTCTTGTTACAAATTTATCATTTTATTCAAGATGTTCTTGGGTTTAGTTTTGCTGTTCATTTAATTTGAGTTTTAGTGTTGTATTGAAATAAAACTTGAGAAACTATGCCGACGCCAATTATGTTGTCCTTTCAACGTTGGTTTCATCGCATGATCAAGAAATATAAAGAAAAAAAAATAACGCTTTGTTGTTGCGTCCAAGCACTTTATAAATTTAAACCGGATCCCAAAAATTAGAAAGTTGAAATATATATATAAACCTATATAGCCCAAAGGGAGCGTATATAAAAAATAGCTTTAAAAAGGTAAACTTTCTTAAAGTGGATTATATTGGACCTAATCAAGTGTTTTTAAGTTCTAAATATATTACCAATTTTTCTGATTTTTCACTTATCTGCAACTTGTCCCCTATGTGTGACCATATGTGTTAATTTTACATAATGTGAATGTTAATTTAATGCTCCTTTTTAATTTATTTTATTTTCGTTGAGGTGTAAACGTGTTCATCGATCGATCACATTCTGTAATTAGTTCGGCAAAGCCTCATACTAATACTGTGCTCACTTTCATCCTTAAACTATCAAAAAGCATTGTTTTTTTTTTAATTTACAACTATTTTTGAACCATAAAATGACGCTAATCTTTCTAGTTAGTTTTGATTTATATTTCCCTACACATTGTTGTGACGTTTTAAAAAAAATCACGTTTAGTCGTGGATGTAACAGTTTCCTTTTGACATATAACGCTACGGACGAGTATTGTTTTCCAGTCGGAATGACCGAATCCTTTTGATATAACAACGTTATGTAATGGCTTATAACATGTCATTTTCAACTAAAATTCTTTTGACAGGTTTTCCGAGATATTAGTATTTCAAGTAAAACAATTGCACGTGTACGTTTTACATTACATATTTCTAAACATTTATTTTATTCTTTACATAAAAGTGTTTTCAATCCTGGTATCTGTGATAAACTTATTTACAACCAATGGGGCCACTGTTGGAGGAGTTTTAATTCCCCGAGGGTATCACCAGCTTAGTAGTCAACAGTTGAGATATCATTGATATATTCATAATTATAAATTTACTGTTACCAAAACTTTGAATTTTTGAAATTCTTAGGCTTTTCCACACCAGGAATAGATTACCTTAGCTGTATTTGACAAAACTTTTAGGATTTTTTGGTCCTCAATACTCTTCCACTTTATTTGGCCTTTTTAACTTTTTTTGATTTGAGCGTCACTGATGAGTCTTGTAGACAAAACGCGCGTCTGGCGTAAATACAAAATTTCAATCCTGGTATCTGTGATGAATTTATTTCATTTATCCGGAAAAAAGTTATATATATCCGTGAAAGGTTAAGGATTTGGCAATGAACCCCCAAAAAATAATACAAGATTGTACAGCAATTGCCCTACCATACAAAGTCCGTGATAATTAGATAACAGACAAAAATACTGAATCAAGATTTCATTCAAAACCCATTACTTTAAAATAAACATCTTCTGAAAGTACAACTGCATCTAGAAATTTTTAGATAATGACACTGTTCTTATTTTGATCTGTATCCTCTTTAAATAACAAGTGAAAAGATAAAAATCATTATTTATTTCTTCAATGTAGTTCAAACAAGTGAAACTGTGAGCTACTGCTCACTGATGATACCCCTGCGCAAATATTTCTGTAAACAGTAATTTGTTGAGAGATGAATCAGATAACACATCACACGGTATAGACTTAAATAACCCTGAAAATGATTTTAAAAATTCCCTGTAATGTAGCTCCTGAGGACAAGTTTCAACTTGGCTAACATGTCTAAAATGTTCGGAAAACAAGAGGTGTCTGAGTGATGAATCTGAAAACGCACCACACAATATAACTGACTTATATAAACCCTTGAAACTAAATTTCAAAGATCCTTGTAAACAAACTCATCATAGATACCAGGATATTGTTCCTGAGAAAAATGTGACGAACATTTTCAACTTGGCTTTCATGTGTAAATTAATACAAGTGTTCGGTAAACAGGAAGTTGTTGAGTGATGAATCTGAAAACGAATCAAACAGTATAGCTGATTTATATAAACCTTAAAAACAAATTATAGAAATCCTTTAATTGTAGTTCCTGTGAAAAATGTGTCGAAAAATAATCATAGGACGGACTGACGGACGGGCGGACAGAGAGAGGTAAAACAATAACACCTCCCCACACTTTTTTTTAAATCGTGGGTATAATGCATCCGTCTCTATCGTAGTGGCTGACGCCCCTCATCTATGAGAATTTACATTTAATACTTAATAGTGAATTCAAAGTGGAAGGTAGTTAAAGGAAATTGTTTAATTTTGTCGGCTTGATTTGTCATCAGTTTATATCTTCATATCTTGACTTACATCTAGAAATTGACGATGAGGGTCGGTTGAAAACAAAACTTTACGACAAAAGAGATGATTTCAGCTTTCCA
This sequence comes from Mytilus edulis, assembly GCA_019925275.1. Lineage (NCBI taxonomy): Eukaryota > Metazoa > Mollusca > Bivalvia > Mytilida > Mytilidae > Mytilus > Mytilus edulis. The sequence goes on along the minus strand of CM034361.1, from coordinate 35,952,764 downwards.
ATTGTGAACTTTCCATTTCTAAGTAGCAACATTCCAGCAGCACCTGCATACGGGGTACATATCTCCCAATTGATACGATATTCCCGTGCTTGCATTTCCTATCATGATTTTCTTGATAGAGGGTTGCGGCTCACAAAGAAGCTATTAAACCAAGAGTTCCAAATGGTGAAGTTGAAATCATCCCTTCGCAAATTTTACGAACGCCATCACGAGTTGGTTGACCGTTATGGAATAACCGTTTCACAAATGATATCGGATATGTTACTTACGTCGTAACTACAATCCCCTTCCCTTTCACGAATGTGACCTACCGAATTAGACTATTTACCGGATTTGTAATCACATAAGCAACACGACGGGTGCCACATGTGGAGCAGGATCTGCTTACCCTTCCGGAGCACCTGAGATGACCCCTAGTTTTTGGTGGGGTTCGTGTTGTTTATTCTTTAGTTTTCTATGTTGTGTCATGTGTACTATTGTTTTTCTGTTTGTCTTTTTCATTTTTAGCCATGGCGTTGTCAGTTTGTTTTAGATTTATGAGTTTGACTATCCCTTTGGTATCTTTCGTCCCTCTTTTATAGAAATTTTTAATGTTTAACACAGGAAATACAATAAAAAGTAAAATCACAAATCAAATTAAAAAGAAAGCAAACAATAATCAGTATTGGTACCAAATCAGGGTCTCTGACAGACAGTTCTTTGTCCATCCGAAGAAGGTCGTAGTACTCTTTAACGGCATTTTCGAACATCCGAGTATCTACAGGGTAACGTAAAACTTGTTCTATTCCTGGTCGCGATCTACAACCACTAGGTACCCGAATCGATGACATTAAGGTATTTCCATAATTTCTTGTAGCTATTCAAATATAAAACTGATGGACATATATATGTGAATAGAAAATGATCCGTGTTAGAAGGTTTTTAAACGAATGGAAGACTTCAATTTATTATTTTCACAATCTGGCTAATGATAATATTTTTTTTTCGAAAGCAATACTGCTTATAAGATATACATTTTACAATAAAATTCATTGCATTGACTAAGATCTTCATAAATGTTTTGTTTTAAGGAAAAAGTTTCCATAAAATATAAGATGCGAACATTATGAAACTAATTCCTTGGTTATGTTAAAAAGTAAACCCCTTTTATATTTATCGATAAGAAACAAAAATATTCTTACCTTTACTAAAGGCAAATCTAATTGTTTTTAACGACGAACCACTTTAGCTTTTTATAAAATTTATTGAACCGTTAACATATAATAACGCGAACACAATAACTATTCAAATCGGATATCGAACACATGTGAAATATTGAAAATAATATGTACATTGACGAAATACCTTAAGAGTTGCACACATGTATATTTGAAGTACCAATGAGTCCGAACAATATCATAAACAAGGTTAAGATAAAAAAAAAGTAAAATCACAAAAATACTGCACTCAGACGAAAATTCAAAAAGGAAAGTCTTTTATTAAATGGCAAAATCAAACGCTCAAACACATCAAACGAATGGATAACAAGTGTCAAATTAAAGACTTTTCTTTCTTAAAATGTATCAGTCAAATGGTATTTGTTGTCTTATAGTTCGTTTCTGTGTATGTTGCATCGTCGGTTTTTGTTTGTTGCACTGGTATTTCTGTTGTTTCGTTGTTATCCTCTTGTATTTGATGTGTTTCCTTCGGTTTTGATTTGTAGCTCGAGTTGTTTTCTCTCAATTGATTGATGACTTTCAAACAGCGATATACCACTGTTTCCCTTATTTAGTACAGCGTTTTCTTATGGTGTTTATAAATCTAGCGAGACCATGACAGTCGCATGAAATTCCATTATATATTCAATGATGTGTGAATAAAACAAACAGACATAATAGGGTAAAAATAACGTCAAAAATAGGGGTATAGCAGTCAACATTGTGATATAGTCTTAATCACTATAAAAACAAACGAAAAACAAATAATGAAGCATATAGACCAAGCATATTAGCAAATATTAAAGACAAAAATACACAATACAAATACCATAGTTCAATAACAATAACACAATGACTGGATTTATAAGACAGTACAGAGCAACGTCATATATATATTAAAGAAACATAAAAGGCATATACACAAAGAACATTAGCAAAAATGAAAGAAAAGCATATACACATGTTTTACAATAGCACAATAACGGGAAATATTAATATAGAGTCTCGTCATATGTATCAAAGAACCACTAAAAGGCATATGGACAAAACACATTAGCAAAAATGAAAGACAAGACTATGAAAATTATCTTAGAATAATAACACAATGATGAAATACAAGTAACACGTCATATAGATATCATTAAAAACATACCCCTGTTTCATCAACATTCGGTTCAGACAATGGTGACGTTTAATAAAAGTATGAACTGCTAGCTGATGAAAACAGAATAAGTTGGGAAATGTAAAATTATCTAATATTCAGGTGAAGTGGTATATTGATCTCTCATATTTGATACGTTACCCTCAGTTTTAGTTTGTAACCCGAATTTGTTTTTTCTCTATCGATTTATGAATTTCGATCAGCGGTCTACTACTGCTGCCTTTATATTGATACTAAGTTTGGGGGAAATTGATAATTTCAAAATCAAAATCAACTCTTTTGTCATAAATGCTTGTACTAGAAAAGTTAGGATTGTTAATGGACAGACCATCATCAATATATGTGAAAGTGAAATTAAGTGACCTGGCTTCTTTGATGTTCATGTGTCTGAAGGAACTCCGATTCATATAACAATAAGAATAGGTCGTGACGGTGAGGCACACAGTTCGTTCCCATAGGAATGCCGACACTTTGTTAAAAAAGTTTGCTTCCAAATTCAACAAATATGTTATCAATAAGACACTGCAGCATACTGATCACTTGTTCTGTGAAGCATGTTTTACCTCTTCATTATTCAAATATGCCATATGGTATCCCTAAGTAATAAACTTATAACGTATGCTACGGTTTTTATGTTGAAAATTTTTGTCGCCTATATCTTTTGGACGATTTTTCAATTTCAAATGGGGAATGGTGGTAAACATAGTTGAAAAATCTAAAGTTTTGATAGAAATAATTTCAGAAAAGGATAGGTCAATGTACGGCCTTCAACACGGAGCCTTGGCTCACACCGAACAACAAGCTATAAAGGGCCCCAAAATGACCTTCTTTCAGCGCCAATAGAATTCTGATAAATCTATAAGACAATTCTTCAGTCGAACATGCAGATCAGCCGGCAATGTACTGTTGCTTGTACGGAATTTTAAATGATCGCATTGACCTTTAATGGTTTACTTTTATATATTTTGACTAGGATAGAGAGTTGTCTCATTGGCACTCATACAACATCTTCCAATATCTATTTAGAATCTTTAACCCACTACAAGCTCATGTTGTCTGTCTCAGAGTGTATAAGTTATAGGAATGCTTTTTATCATTAGTGGAAATTGTCTTTTTAGCAGTTAATAGTAGGCTAATGGAGAAAAGCTTTAAATATTTTGAAGACAACTGTCTATCATTTGTAGACTGTACATTGATTTAAGCAGTCTTGGTGAACTTTTAAGTCATTGGTTTGTAGTCTTATTCATGAGGAGCAAGCAAAATATGTTATATACTGTTTTAACATAATTTATATGCTTTTGCCGCTTTAATATTATAAACATTTTAGCGAGTTACAGTTTTTTCTTGACAAATGGTTTTGTTTATAAATAAAAACATACCAAATGTGCACTTTGCAGTTTAAGCTGACGATAACACAACTAAATAACAATGATTTATTCACCGAAACAGGAAAGAAGGGAAATGTCTAATGAGAAAGTCTCTCTCTCTTACATAAAAAATCTGTATAAACGATTTTTTTTATTCAACAACAAATTTCACTTTCTGCTGTTAACAATATACATCACTAGTCCAGCATTCAAGTGAAGTGTCACTGTTTGTTAATACCAGAAATCCAGGGTTGTTTTCTGGTAAGCATCATTATATATATCAACATTAGTTTTATAATCTAACAGCTAAATTATAAAATTATCAGCAGTGAAATACTAAACAAGTAAATATCAGTGAGACTTATTTGTTTAACTATATATAAACCAGTTGCTCCGCAGGGCGCAGCTTTATACGACCGCAGAGCTTGAACCCTGAACGGTTGGGGCAAGTATGGACACAACTTTCAAGCTGGATTCAGCTCTAAATTTGGACTGTGATTAAATAGTTGACACAGCATAAGTTTCTGACACAGAATGAATGTGGTCTAATGAACTTAAAATGTTTGTTTTGCCTTTGAGCAATTCACTATGCTGTTGAATATTAATCCTCTAAAAATAATTGAAGAAATAGCAATAACTACTCATTTAAATACATCATAAAATATTAAAATGTAAAAAAAGTGCTTGTTATCACTGACTGGTAAAGATTGTTTTAATTTATCAGTTGGTAGTAAAAGTAAAAATATACATTGTATATTGTATAAAACAATGATTTAAGTTGATTCAACTACTATTCTGGACAAAGAAAGATAACTCCAATCAATTGAAAATTTCTTGCTTGCTATTGCACAATATTGTGCAATTAGATATTTCTTGCTATTGCGCAATATTGCGCAATTGAAAATATTTGCTATTGCACAATTCTGTGCAATTGAAGATTTCTTGCTATTGCTCAATACTGTGTAATTGAAAATTTCTTGCTTTTGCACAATACTGTGCAATTGAAGATTTCTTGCTATTGCTGAATACTCTGCAATTGAAAATTTCTTGCTATTGCACAATACTTAATATAATAATTTTGGATCCTGATTTGGACCAACTTGAAAACTGGGCCCATAATAAAAAATCTAAGTACATGTTTAGATTCAGCAATTCAAAGAAGCCCAAGAATTAAATTTTTGTTTAAATCAAGCTAAGTTTAATTTTGGACCCTTTGGACCTTTATGTTGACCAATTTGAAAACGAGACCAAAAATTAAGAATCTACATACACAGTTAGAATCGGCATATCAAAGAAACCCAATTATTCAATTTTTGACAAAATCAAACAAAGTTTAATTTTGAACCCCGATTTGGACAAACTTGAAAACTGGGCCAATAATCAAAAATCTAAGTATATTTTTAGATTCAGCATATCAAAGAACCCCAAGGATTTAATTTTTGTCAAAATCAAACAAAGTTTAATTTTGGACCCTTTGGACCTTAATGTAGACCAAATTGTAAACGGGACCAAAAATTAAGAATCTACATGCACAGTTAGATTCGGCATATCAAACCCAATTTTTCAATTTTTGATGAAATCAAACAAAGTTTAATTTTGGACCCTTTGGGCCCCTTATTCCTAAACTGTTGAGACCAAAACTCCCAAAATCAATCCCAACCTTCCTTTTATGGTCATAAACCTTGTGTTTAAATTTCATAAATTTCTATTTACTTATACTAAAGTTATGGTGCAAAAACCAAAAAAAAAGGCTTATTTGGGCCCCTTTTTGGCCCCTAATTCCTAAACTGTTCGGACCTCAACTCCCACAATCAATCCCAACCTTCCTTTTGTGGTCATAAACCTTGTGTTTAAATTTCATTGATTTCTATTTACTAATACTAAAGTTATTGTGCGAAAACCAAGAATAATGCTTATTTGGGCCCTTTTTTGGCCCTTAATTCCTAAACTGTTGGAACCAAAACTCCCAAAATCAATCCCAACCTTCCTTTTGTGGTCATAAACCTTGTGTCAAAATTTCATTGATTTCTATTTATTAATACTAAAGTTATTGTGCGAAAACCAAGAATAATGCTTATTTGGGCCCTTTTTTGCCCCCTAATTCCTAAACTGTTGGAACCAAAACTCCCAAAATCAATCCCAACCTTCCTTTTGTGGTTATAAACCTTGTGTCAAAATTTCATAAATTTCCATTTACTTAAACTAAAGTTATAGTGCGAAAACCATGAAAATGCTTATTTGGGCCCTTTTTGGCCCCTAATTCCTAAAATGTTGGGATCAAAACTCCCAAAACCAATCCCAACCTTCCTTTTGTGGTCATAAACCTTGTGTTAAAATTTCATAGATTTCTATTTACTTTTACTAAAGTTAGAGTGCGAAAACTAAGAGTATTCGGACGACGACGACGACGCCAACGTGATAGCAATATACGACGAAAAATTAAAATTTTTGCGGTCGTATAAAAAATACTTTATATGTATCATCTAGCAATAAATGACTTTTGAGTATTGTTTTCGGAAATTTTTCATATTTTCTCCGTTAACGTGTGCATTGTTTTTCTATCAAATACCTTCCTGGTTTGAAACAAAATTGTGTTTATGACTTTAAAAATAAAACATAAAGAAGTGATGTTGCATTTTCACAGATATGTCTAAATCAAAATGTATCAGTAGTATAAAGAAGATCAAGAGTAAATACTTGTTCTTTTTTTAATCTTTTTTTTTTGTAACGTTTAATTGATCTGAATAGCCCCGTTATTCGTCACATATAGCGGTGAACGGTTAAATTTATTTATAAACGATTTCATAGTTTGCCTATGACTGCTTATTTCAACAAACATTTTCGTCTAAAACAAAAGATGAGGATTGAGGATAATTACTTCAAATCTAGTTCATCAGCTTGACAGTGAGTAGGTGCAACGCCAATCACTACGTGGGGGCGTATCATAATGGCTGAATGTATTCTTGTTCATTCCGAAAAACCCACAATACGAAGTCATTGCTTATTCATTTAAACAACCTTAATCTATAATTAGGAAGATGTGGTATGAGTGCCAATGAGTCAACTCTCCATCAAAATAACTATTTATAAAAGTAAACCATTATAGGTCAAGGTAATACGTCTATTAGATCAAACATTAACTATAGAATTCAACGACAGACCTCTAATTTTTCAAATCTAAAAGTTTTGTCAAATTTACGATACCTTCATCTATGTTGTAAACGTTTTCAACAATTGCATTAGAAAGTTCGTTGGTATCCGATACCTCTCTGTTACTGATACTTCTCTGCAACACTGGATCCAGTGAATATCTTGTTTGATTCAGTAAGAATGAGTTTATGCGGATAAACTTTATTTTTATTTAATATTTAAAAGAATATGAGTTGTATAAATAGAAAATTTTCAACTAAAATTTGTTTGTATTTGTTTAATTTATCTGATCATTTGTGATTTATTTTGGTCTTTATGAAAAATGCAATGCCATACAGTGGGTTCATATTATCATTTCCGAATTTGTTTTGTGAGTTTTGTCATTAATTTCATAAAAAAAAAACTGATTTAGTATGTCAAATAACGACAACACTATTGGCTGCTTATCATTGGTTGAGACAAAAAATGCTTTCCTTATCTTTTTTCATAAATAATAAGATGTTGATAGACAACTCTCCATCCAAGTCACAATGTAAAACATAATAATCATAGGATGATGTAAGCGTTCAACGCGGAGTCTTGGCTCACACATAACAGCAAACTAAAGATTACTAGTGCCAAAATGACTAGTGTAACACAATTCCTCAGTCTAGATGCAAATTGTCTGGAAGGAAGACTATGTGCCACGTTTCTTTCCCAAGGTTTTAACAATAATTAACGAAATGCATGCAATTTCTGATAAACCATCTTTGAGTCTCTTGTAAAAGTTAAAGGTAAAATGAAATTAAACGAAATTGGACATTTCTAAATGGTTTTTCGAAAAACTAAGGATTTTCTTATCCCAGGCATAAATTACCTTAGCCGTATTTGGCACAACTTTTTGGAATTTCGGATCATCAATGCTCTTCAACTTTGTACTTGAGCGTCACTGATGAGTCTTTATGTAGACGAAACGCACGTATGGCGTACAAAGTTATAATCCTGCTACCTTTGATAACTATTTTTAACGTAAAGCAAACTAGCGGATCTAGAGAGTCTGTGTTTCTGACCTGCATTTTCAACAATGACCCATTTTTTTTTTATTAATTTAGATCTTATCCTGCTGATATTTCTTCTTTTAAAAATATTTTATTTATCTTTTATCTATTTTAGTTTTCAAGCTTTTAGGCAGGAACGGATTAACTTGATTGAAGGTCTATATATATCTCCAGTAACGAGTCAACTGATAAATATGGCAATAATTACCCATTTGTAGATCTTGTCTTGCTGATTATTTTTGCTTTTTTTTAAATCTTCTATCGATCTCTTTTATTTTCAAATGATGAGACAAAAGTGCAAGCAAGAAATCAATAGTGGTACTGTTTGTTACCTTACTACATTGTAACATAAAATTTGTGTACTTTGTTTTGTCTGAAAGATTATCCTACTCTTTCATCTCGAAAACTGCTTATAGTCTAGTTCAGCGTTGCAACATTTATTGATATCAATTTTACTAACCAAATGCATATCTTGACAAACAAACAAAAAAAGAAGATAGAATAGAGGATAACACACAGTATGAAAATCCCGCACCTTAAAACTGGCTTCAGGTGGCCCCTTAACAATAATGTACAATATTTCAATAAATTAGACACTACACGAAACTCGGAAATGTACAAATGAACAAACAAAAAAAGAACTCACACGACTAACAACGACTAGAACTAACTGTCAGGCGCAAAAAGTGCTTGTTTTTGGGCCCCTTCTGGGCCCATTATTCCAAAACGGTTTTAAACTTTTAACCGAAACATATTTGTTGTGCTTGCATTTATATGTAACTTGAGATGTGTCCAATTTTGAACTTTCAGAAATGTCAACAAACAGTTATAATGGGTTGTTTTAATATAAATAAATAGTCTGAAAATTACAATTAAGATTCTAAGTTAAAAGTTGCGTGTTAAATACTAGTAGTACACTTTGCGTAGACAAAAAGGCCATATCTAAAACTATCTTTGCAGCATATTACTTAGGCATTGCAAAACCTTTATTGACGATAGGACCGCTTTTGTGAAGATAAACAGCAGGCCAGACTGGCAATTTGACATAGCTTCCCTTTCTACAATATTCTTTATATGCTGAACTGTCAAACTTTGAACCTTCCTCTGGCCAACTGATCATCATTGGTGGATCCTGGATAGCCATCAACCACAATGCCTCAATGCATTTGGAAGCATATACTACAACAGCTGGGTGTCCTTTTTGATTTAACTTAGTCAGCACCTCTGTATTGAAAATCTGTTTTAAAAAGTACAGAATAAATAATAACTATACCCAAGATTAAGCAACAATATAAAGATCAGTAAGCAGAGGGTCAAAGTTCGATCGTACAAGCGACCTATTAAAACGCTTTCATTATATTATGAGTCATAACACTTACAGCCGAGTACCGAGTATTTCATTAAACAGAAGAAAACAAATAAATTTAATGATTATGATAATATCTTGTTCTCATTAGCCAATCAGGTCGACAATATGACAATACTACTACTACACATTTTGTTCTTTCTTTTACTAGTTACCGACACGAAAAAATACATCATTATCAATTTCGAACAATTTTGACATCTTCAATGTTTCGTTGTTGTGTCAAGGCCTGAAACTTTTGTAATCTTTGCAATGCAAGGAAAGCTTGTAGTGCAGTAAACAATATAATATAGTTGCATTAGTTGAAAATTGATCACATTTACTTTTATATTAATTGTGGCAACAATAGTGTACTTGACACAATAGATGGATGAAGGAATTTCCGTAAGCAGTCTATGATTACTACAGAATATCAAAATCAGGTTTAATCCACCATTTTCTACATTTGAAAATGCCTGTACCAAGTCAGGAATATGACAGTTGTCGTCCATTCGTTTTTGATGTGTTTTGTGGTTTGATTTTGCCACGATTATGGACTTTCCGATTTGATTTTCCTCTGAGTTCAGTATGTTTGTGATTTTACTTTTCACCAAGAAATCTGTTATATAAATAGACACGCATGAATTTTTTTTCAATCATATCAACGGGATAGTAATACTATAAACATACATATACTTAAGTAACTGTAGCATATTCGTGTTAATTTTAGCGTTTGTTATTTATTATAGCAGCCGTTCTGGGATCCTTAACATATCAGTATAAACACAAAACTTCAACTGATAAATAACTATTCAAAAAAGTTCTGTTGCAACGATCAGAATGCTGGGAATTGTATAAAAAACACACAGGAGGCAGATGCATTCTAAAAAAATTGTGCCCTTAACCTTAGAACATGGTTTGGCCATTACAGATCAATAATAAATATTTTTAAGGAATAAGTAAATGTAAGAAGAACACAGACGTTTCAGATGGCGTTGTACTTATACAAGATATCAGAGTTTATATTTTGTACGCTAGACACTCATTTTGTCGATATAACTTAAGGACTCATCAATCGCACTTGAATCAAATCATTTCTGTGCATTACGTTTGCGCACATAACCATTACATTTGCTCGCAAAAATCATTACGTTTGCGCGCAGCTTTTGATTACAATTGCGCGCATTTTAGTGACAGGTAAACTCAGGTACGATACAGGTAATAATACTTATTTATTTATAATTTGCGGAATTATTTACAAGTACAAGTACTAAATGTTAAATCATAACTAATATTAAAGGTAAAAAGTATTGATAAATTCATTACTTTACATGTCGGTACTAGCCGAAACTCCATGTTTGTGCCTTGGTGTATCTTTACAAGCTAACTTAAATTATTTACTAATTTTAAAAACACTTAAATTATTTACTTATTTTAAAAACAATCACTATTCGTTGAAATACTTTTCAGTCTGATATATTCGAAACGAAGTTACGTGTATGCCTTAAGCTGTACTACGGAGTTTATAATGATCATTTTCGCCTTGGGCTTAAATCTTCATAAAACATGACCAAGTATTGTCTCACCTATAATTAGAATTCAATATCCACAATACATAATTTGAATTAAGAAATATTTTCAAAATTAATAATTGATAGTCATATTTATTATGAAAATGAAAAAAAAATATATAGTCAATTATAATCTAATTTAATTTCTATTTATATTTTTACCTAATTTTACCTGTAAAATGAATGCGCGCAAATGCAATCAAAAGCTGCGCGCAAACGTAAAACATTTTGGGTGTGTTTGGATATACGCCTAATGCGTCCTATGGTTACCTATATGTTACTCAAGGTACCTATGGTTAGTTATTTTGAGAAATAAATCTGACCATGGATGACCTTTTGTACCTAGGCTTCACCCACGGTTTTTGTTCATTTAATAACTATAAGTTATCATCCCTACCCATATTTAAGAGCAGGGTTTAATGGAAATATTACGTCACAAACATGGCAGAAAATATAGCGGAGAAGGTTGGTTTTAAATAGGAAATTGTTTTAATTGATTTCCAAGTAAACAACATCAAAACACTTATAAAGAAATCGGAAATTCCATATATATTTATTACTTTTAAATGAAAAATAAAGGATATTTTTTATCAGTCGTAGGTTTAGACCGAATTCATTAATATATTGAAGAAAAAAAAATGAAAATAGCAAAATCAATAAACTAGAGGCTCTCAAGAGCCTGTGTCGCTCACCTTGGTCTATGTGCATATTAAACAAGGGACACAGATAAATTCATGACATAATTGTGTTTTGGTGATGGTGATGTGTTTGTAGATCTTACTTTACTGAACATTCTTGTTGGTACAATTATCTCAATCTATAATGAACTTGGCCCAGTAATTACAGTGGAAAATATTTTCTAAAAATTTACAAAAATTTATGAAAAATGCTAAAAATTAACTATAAAGGGCAATAACTCCTTAAGGGGTCAATTGACTATTTTGGTCATGAAAACTTATTTGTAGATCTTGTTTTGCTGAACATTATTGCTATTTACAGTTTATCTCTATCTATAATAATATTCAAGATAATAACAAAAAACGGCAAAATTTCCTTAAAATTACCAACTCAGGGCAGTAACCTAACAACAGGTTATCCGATCCATGTGAAAATATCAGGGTAAATAGATCTTGACCTGATAGACAATTTAACACGTCAGATTTTCTCTAAATGCTTCGGCTTTTGAGTTATAAGCCAAAAACTGCATTTTACCCCTATGTTCTATTTTTAGCCGTGGCAGACATTTTGGTTGGATGGCCGGGTCACCAGACACATTTTTTTCAATTAAATACCCCAAAGATGATTGTGGCCAAGTTTGGTTTAATTTGGCCCAGTAGTTTCAGAGGAGAAGATTTTTGTAAAAGATTACTAAGATTTACGAAAAATGGTTAAAAATTGACTATAAAGGTCAATAACTCCTATAGGGGTCAACTGACCACTTTGGTCATGTTGACTTATTTGTAAATCTAACTTTGCTGAACATTATTGCTGTTTACAGTTTATCTCTATCTATAATAATATTCAAGATAATAACCAAAAACAGCAAAAATTCCCTTAAATTACCAATTCAGGGGCAGCAACCCTACCACAGGTTGTCGGATTCATCTGAAAATTTGAGGGCAGAAAGATCTTGACCTGATAAACAATTTTACCCCATGTCAGATTTGCTCTAAATGCTTTGGTTTTTGAGTTATAAGCCAAAAACTGCATTTTACCCCTATGTTCTATTTTTAGCCATGGCGGCCACCTTGGTTGGTTGGCTGGTCACGCCACACATTTTTTAAACCAGATACCCCAATGATGATTGTGGCCAAGTTTGGTTTAATTTGGCCCAATAGTTTCAGAGGAGATTTTTGTAAAAGATTACTAAGATTTACGAAAAAATGGTTAAAATTTGACTATAAAGGGCAATAACTCCTAAAGGGGTCAACTGAACATTTCGTTCGTGTTGACATATTTGTAAACCTTACTTTGCTGAACATTATTGCTGTATACAGTTTATCTCTATCTATAATAATATTCAAGATAATAACCAAAAACAGCAAAATTTCCTTAAAAATACCAATTCAGGGGCAGCAACCCAACAACAGGTTGTCTGATTCATCTGAAAATTTCAGGACAGATAGATCTTGACCTGATTAACACTTTTAACCCTGTCAGATTTGCTCTAAATGCTTTGGTTTTTGAGTTATAAGCCAAAAACTGCATTTTACCCCTATGTTCTATTTTTAGCCATAGCAGCCATCTTGGTTGGTTGGCCGGGTCACGCCACACATTTTTTAAACTAGATACCCCAAAGATGATTGTGGCCAAGCTTGGATTAATTTGGCCCAGTAGTTTCAGAGGAGAAGATTTTTGTAAAAGATTTCTAAGATTTACGAAAAACGGTTAAAAATTGACTATAAAGGTCAATAACTCCTAAAGGGGTCAACTGACCATTTTAGTCATGTTGGCTTATTTGTAAATCTAACTTTGCTGAACATTATTGCTGTTTACAGTTTATCTCTATCTATAATAATATTCAAGATAATAACCAAAAACTGCAAAAAATCCCTAAAATTACCAATTCAGGGGCAGCAACCCAACAACGGGTTGATCGATTCATCTGAAAATTTGAGGGCAGAAAGATCTTGACCTGATAAACAATTTTACCCCATGTCAGATTTGCTCTAAATGCTTTGGTTTTTGAGTTATAAGCCAAAAACTGCATTTTACCCCTATGTTCTATTTTTAGCCATGGCGGCCATCTTGGTTGGTTGGCCGGGTCACGCCACACATTTTTTAAACTAGATACCTCAATGATGATTGTGGCCAAGTATGGTTTGATTTGGCCCAGTAGTTTCAGAGGAGAAGATTTTGTAAAAGTTAACGACGACGGACGACGACGATGACGACGACGACGACGACGGACGACGGACGACGGACGCCAAGTGATGGGAAAAGCAGTTTATCTCTATCTATAATAATATTCAAGATTATTATAGATAGAGATTTTGGCCAGGTGAGCTAAAAATCAAAAACAATAGTACAAAGATTACCCGCAGATCGATCGTCTCTAAAATATAAACATGATGTGGTTTCAATATAAACAAAAAATCTAAGGGTTCCGATTTACGTCGTTCGGGTTAATCAGGGTCACCCAAGCTGTGCAGATTAAATCCAATATACCGACTTGCTTGGTCAATAACTATAAAATACACGTTTTTAAAACTTTAACCGCAGACTGTGTGTAATATTAACTGAAAGAAAAACTAGGTCCATTTATAAGTAAAATACGGATTAAAAGGTCCAATATTTTAACAAAATTTCCTTCTAGATACTACTTTTTTTCTAAATCATAAACAAGCTTGAATCCAAGTTTGGTATAAATCAAGGACAGTAAAAAAAAGTTATCAAATATTTAAAAAAAACGTTAACCACAGAGTGAAGGTATTGGGGGAAAACTATGTCCATTTATAAGTAAAATACAGAAAAAATTGATACTTTCTCATGATTATAAACAAGTGTTTGGTACAAATCCAGGATAGTATAAGAAAGTTATTTTAATATTTTAATAAAGAGCTGCGCTATAAGCGCACGATACCGCCTTTGCAAATACTGGGAAAATCTCCTTTTTTTAAGCATAAAAATTTATAACACGGAAATGTAAAACATGAAATTTATAAAAATCGAAAGGGAGCATACATCAATAGATATAAATAATTCAACAAAGTTTCATTTAAGTTGGTCAAAGCATGTTTTTAGTAATTGTCCGAAGTGTGGACGACGGACCGACGGATAGACGGATGGACGGACAGAGTGGCGGACTGACTGACAACGGTATACCGTAATACGTTCCGTCTTAGACGGGTGTATACAAATTTTAACCACAGAGTGAATGTATTGTATCCTGGCAGAAAAATCAAGTCCATTTGTAAGGAAAATACAGAAAAAACGTATTTTTTTAGTTACAAAATTTACTTCTGAATACTATCTTATGATCATAAACAAGCTTCTGTCCAAGTTTGGTATGAATCCAGGATAGTTTAAGAAATTAATTCAAATCTCTAAAACTTTAACCACAGACCGGCTGAATATTTGTCGAAGACGCCGACGCCTACAGAATGTAGGATCGCTATGTCTTGCTTTTTTTTAAGTCGAAGGCTCGACAAAAAAGATGTGGTAAGATTGCCAATGAGACAACTCTCCACAAAAAATCAAATGACAAAGAAATTAACAATCATAGGCCACCGTACGTTCTCTAATTTTTGTGTTATTTTCACATTTCCTAACCGGTGTGAGAAAAATATTTCTCCTCACTAGTAAAAAATCTGTTCTCGGCAAATGATTAGTCGAAATTTGATTATGACGTCTAAATGTTTTGTTTTCTTCTGAATTTTCCTATTGTGACGCCATGAAAAAAGGCGGCAATACCTGATGACGTCGCATATATAAAGAACACAAGTTTATGAAAATCTTTGAAAAAGAAGGATAAAAATCATTAGAGAAACAGATTCCGACACTATCACTCGTGTATTACGATATTTCTCCACTCTCGACAGTTAAATTTTAGTTATTTAAAGAGCTCGGCAAGCCTCGTGCTTTAAATAATAAAATTTAACTGTCTCGAGTGGAGAAATATAGTAATACACTTGTTGCAGTGTAGGAATCTATATGTCTTCAACAAGTGCAAAGCCTGTACGGCATAGTCATCGATAAAAGACCCCGAAATGACAATGTAAAACAATTAAAACAAAAAAACTAACGGGCTAATTTATGTACAAAACTAGAGGCTCTAAAGAGCCTGTGTCGCTCACCTTGGTCTATGTGCATATTAAACAAAGGACACAAATGGATTCATGACAAAATTGTATTTTGGTGATGGTGATGTGTTTGAAGTTCTTACTTTACTGAACATTCTTGCTTCTTACAATTATATCTATAATGAACTTTGCCCATTAGTAACAGAGAAAAAAAATTGACTATAAAAGGCAATAACTCCTTAAGGGGTCAATTGACCATTTAGGTCATGTGGACTTATTTGTAGATCTTACTTTGATGAACATTATCGCTGTTTACAGTTTATCGCTATCTATAATAGTATTCAAGATAATAACCAAAAACAGCAAAATTTCTTTAAAAATTACCAATTGGAGGGCAGCAACCCAACAACCGGTTGTCCAATTCATTTGAATATTTCAGGGCAGATATATATTGACTTGATTAACAATTTAACTCCTTGTCAGATTTCCTCTAAATGATTTGGTTTCAGAGTTATAAGCCAAAAACTACATTTTACCCCTGTTCTATTTTTAGCCATGGTGTCCATCTTGGTTGGATGGCCAGGTCATCGGACACATTTTTCAAACAAGGTACCTCAAAGATGATTGTGGTTAAGTTTGAATTAATTTGGCCCAGTAGTTTCAGAGGAGAAGATTTTTGTAAAAGATAACTAAGATTTACGAAAAATGGTTAAAATTTGACTATAAAGGGCAATAACTCCTAAAGGGGTCAACTGACCATTTCGGTCATGTTGACTTATTTGTAAATCTTACTTTGATGAACATTATTGCTGTTTACAGTTTATCTCTATCTATAATAATATTCAAGATAATAACCAAAAACAGCAAAATTTCCTCAAAATGACCAATTCAGGGGCAGCAACCCAACAACGGGTTGATCGATTCATCTGAAAATTTCAGGGCAGATAGATCTTGACCTGATAAACATATTTACCCCATGTCAGATTTCCTCTAAATGCTTTGGTTTTTGAGTTATAAGCCAAAAACTGCATTTTACCCCTATGTTCTATTTTTAGCCGTGGCGGCCATCTTGGTTGGTTGACCGGGTCACGCCACACATTTTATAAACTAGATACCCCAAAGATGATTGTGGCAAAGTTTGGATTAATTTGGCCCAGTAGTTTCAGAGGAGAAGATTTTTGTAAAAGATTACTTAGATTTATGAAAAATGGTTAAAAATTGACTATAAAGGGCAATAACTCCTAAAGGGGTCAACTGACCATTTCGGTCATGTTGACTTATTTGTAAATCTAACTTTGCCGAACATTATTGCTGTTTACAGTTTATCTCTATCTATAATAATATTCAAGATAATAACCAAAAACAGCAAAATTTCCTCAAAATGACCAATTCAGGGGCAGCAACCCAACAACGGGTTGACCGATTCATCTGAAAATTTCAGGGCAGATAGATCTTGACCTGATTAACATATTTACTCAAGTCAGATTTCCTCTAAATGCTTTGGTTTTTGAGTTATAAGCCAAAAACTGCATTTTACTCCTATGTTCTATTTTTAGCCGTGGCGGCCATCTTGGTTGGTTGACCGGGTCACGCCACACATTTTTTGAACTAGATACCCCAATGATGATTGTGGCCAAGTTTGGTTCAATTTGGCCCAGTAGTTTCAGAGGAGAAGATTTTTGTAAAAGTTAACGACGACGGACGACGACGGACGACAGACGACGGACGACGACGACGACGACGACGGACGCCGGACGCAAAGTGATGGGAAAAGCTCACTTGGCCCTTCGGGCCAGGTGAGCTAAAAATGAACGAAAAACAAATAAAACACATAAACAAACAAACGGCTTAAAAAGAAGATGTGGTATGATTGCCATTGAGACAACAAGATGTCTTGCTTAATCGAAAATAATATTTAAAATCCCAATCATTGAATCTTGGTATCGTTTCTGAATAGTAATTAGTTACTTTTGGAACAAGTCTACTCTTTTTGTTGTCCAAGATAAACAATATCTACTGTGCATTTTTCAAATGAACGGTATTGAGTAATGTCATGCAATCCGAGTCACATTCGTCGATAAAATTAATTTTGATAGCCTTCGTTGTTGTTGATTAGGCGCCAATTTAATAGCCATGGGTGATAATAATTCGTTTGGAATTACTTTGCAAACCATAGGTACATGTACCAACATAAAGCTAAACCTATAGGTAGCCCATGGCAGTGGCGTAGCCAGGGTTGAAATGATGTGGATGCCTTTTTTTTTGGACTATTTTATGCAGAAAATTATATTTTTTCAGACATTGTTCCTGTAGGCACATTTGCTCCCATAAAATCCGACACTGGTTATATAGATTTTTGTTTAATTTTAAAATACCCATCAATTCATATAATTATATTTTGAACATAATTCTAATGTTTTCTCGAAATTCTCGAAACTGGATGAAATTCATAATTAAAAAGTTTCCCACCAATCTTAATATTTGACATCTCATAAATGGCCCTATCACAGCGGTACTTCTGTATAAAGGAACTGAAGTGATCCCCTTTTCTAGCATTTCTCAAAAAACGGCCCTATCACAGCGGCACTTCGGAATATAGGAACTGAAGTGACCCCATTAACGCGTCGCAGGGGACATCATCTTAAAACCTGGCGTCCGTCCATCCGGTCTTGTTTGCACTCTCATGTGTACAATTCTTGCCAGATTTTTATATCATCAGCAATGACAATTTCGAAAATAAGTCCTCAGCTTTGACCTTTTGAAATAAAAATTAAACTGGAAATCCCATTGCATTTTCTCTAAAGCTTTTATTTCTCCATTAAAAATAAAAGGAAAAGGAAAAACATTAATTTTTATTAGTTATTGCTCTTGTTCATTGGTTACATATAATATGTGCAATGCAGGGGACATAGGAACTTTGTTCTTTTATTGAAAATAAAATTAATATGTGGACCTAGATAGTAACTGGAATTTTTTGATAAGCCTAGGAATGATCACACTCTATTACAGATTAGTTTTTTTCACGTCGTCGTTCATTTCACAGGAAACGATATCAGGATATGGTGGTTTAGTTGTCAGTTTTGTTGTTAGTCAGTTGTAGAAGCCATCGCTCCGCTAGGCTCAATTTCAGGTGAAACATGTCCGAGGATATGTGCATCATTTTCTGCACTTGCCGTAGCCGACGATGTTGTCTTTTTACGAAAAAAAATCGAGAACACTTTTCTGCGATATCTTGTTTTATTACATGAACTAAATTATCCTTAATAAAAGACCACGCATACTTCATCGGAAATAACTGGATGCTATCCTCATATCCTAACCTTTGTTACATACGGATACCTCCGAGTTTAACTGCTGCGAACATATCTTTATATTTTTTTTCTGTCAAAATGATGTGGATGCTTGAGCATCTGAGCATACATGCAAGCTACGCCACTGCATGGGTTGCCTACGTTTTAACTAAGGTTTTAAATTACTTATTTTCTGTCTACATGTTACCTATAGGTAGATATCCAAACACACCCATAAATCCCCACATGCGCGCAAAACGAAGTGCGCCCAATCATTTAAATGACCAAATCAAAGTCAATGCGTTATTGTGCTATGGTAATTGATTGTATTCTTTTTTTCGAATTTTCTTATTTGCTTCGTCTATACGCCTTTTCGTTTTTCATTTTTGACATATTTGTTTGTTTTTTTATAGCAATTAAGATTATCATGATTAAAAGACAACGTTGACCTAAGTTGATTATGTACCCACATATTTGACATTTTTTTCTATAAGATTATGTCAGTTTGTTTTGCTTCACGCGAATACAATGTATGACAGTTGTTATCCATTCGTTTGATGTGTTTGAGCTCTTAAATTTCCCACTTGATTAGTGACGTTCAGATTGAATTTTCGGTATTTTTATTATTTTTCAGCTGCTATTAGTTGAAGAGAATTGAAAACTTAAAACTTTAAAATTTGTGCAAATTTTGACTAAGGCCATCTTTGATCTGATGTAGAGTAAACCATAGTTTTTCGTTAATAGCTTTTATGAACAATAAAAACAAAACAGGAAATGAATGAAATAATGTTTTTATGTCAGGAAAAATATGGTGACAAATTTGAAGAAAAAGCTACAAATAGTGACATAGTCCATCCTATTCCTGAGAATGCCATTTGAAAGAGGATAAAAGTAACTTTTCAAAGAACCTCACAAGAAAGTAGTAGTAAGTAGACATTGACACACCCAAAACTGCGTTCGCTGAGATACAAATGATTGTCTTCGTCCGAGGGTAAATTCATCTTGTTAATGTAGCAAGTGACACGGATGAATGAGAGAAGTGTATAATAGCACTATGTTTCATCCGGTATGTCAGAACGAAGACCATAAGTAGTCAGTAACCGTGTACCATTAATAAGTAAGGTAAATTCGAATTTAAAACACACATAGGCTACATTGTATATCATATGGAGTTTGTGGATTAAATTTAAGCAATCAGAATCCGAGACACTAAATACTGTATAAAACCTCAACATTTGCGGTTTTTTTTATAAATTCGCAGTCACTTCCGGTCTGAACGGGGAATTCGTTACCCCCTAGCTATATTTAAGAATTTATAGATTTTAAGTAAATAATCTGTTTATGAACTGTTGTGGGTGGCCGGTGTATAAAGAAACACTTGCTAATTATGTTTTCTTCTTCATTATTTGACATTCAATGTCGTATAAGTTATCACCAGCCCAGAAGTCAACACTTCGGTGTTGACATGAATATCAATAATGAATGTGGTCATTTTTATAAATGTCCTGTTTACAAAACTTTGAATTTTTCGAAAAACTAATGATTTTCCTATCCCAGGCATAGATTTCCTTAGCCGTATTTGGCCCAACTTTTTGGATTTTGGATCCTAATGCTCTTCAACTTTGTGCTTGTTTGGCTTGTTATAATCCTGGTACCTTTGATAACTATTAAAAATCTATAACATTTGAGGTGACATATATGCAATACCTTTATAGCATTCTTTATTGTGTCTTCAGATTCCACTTTTCTACAATTTCGAAATTCTGCTAAAACGTTTTTAGGCATCTTCCTTGTGTTCTGTCCAGGAGAAGGTTCCAGTCCAAACGCCTGTATCAAATTTTTTAATTAATAATTTTGTGAGTATATAATAATTCATATAATCTATGTACAGGATAATAGCTTACAAGAGCCATTTGAAAAGTTTTTTCGTTGTTGGAAGTACAAATGAGAAATAAGTAATAGAATTTGAAAAAAAAATAATAGCAAGTTTGAAAAATGTCATTTTCCTTGAAAAATGTCCCTCATCTATAATTTTCTGATTTATTTAAAAAAACAAATCTTCATCCAAATTTCAAGAAATTCTGATGGATATTTGAAAGCCCTATATTTGCAGCAAGAATTAATATTCATACTGAAGTAAATGTAAATAACACTTTATTAATTTTGTGCGTGTGAAGCAGTTTTCTGGATTTACCTGCATCAGGAACTCTCAAGCTCCAACAATTTAATGTCAAGGATTTTTAAGAAATACACACGTGAAGAGTACTATTTATTACATGTTTAAAGATTTATTACATGTTTAAAGAAACATACTGATGAAAATGGCTGGTCAATACATTTATTCCACATGATAATCATATTCTCCTCCTGCTTCCTTGTATAGTTATTACAAAATGCGTCTCCACTCTGAAAGAAAATAAAGTTCCTCCTTAATTTGATTTCATATTAAACAAGTGGATTACTTTAGTAAAAATATGATAAGTTAAAGAAAAATCTTAATAGAGGCTGTATTAATCCGCAAATATTTTCGACTTTCTGGCTTCGAAACTCACCAGTAATAACGTATTTTTAGGTGTTTCCACTTTTCTGTTTCTATTGTTTTTCTTCTGATTTTTTTTTCTTCTGCCTAATTTTGTTCTTGCGATAATTATTTGTTTCGCATTATGCTCCTTAGATATTTGGTATATGATATCGAACAGTTTATGCGCCTTTGAAATTTACCCTGCATAACCAAATAATTTTCTTTGTAGGAGTTATCTTCCCGAACACTGTTTTCCTTGTGCCCTCATCTCCTCCATAACCGTAAAAGAAAACGACAAATTTATTTTATAAAATTGCTCGTTTTATCCTTCGCATGATTTGTCCTATTTTGACCGAAGCAATATGAACGCTCCATATGAGAGTTATTTCTCCTTATGCATTTGATATAAGTGATATGCATTCTATCTTGTAAACCAGAAATGATAGAGACCTATGATCTTTTGATTTGAGGTCCTTGGCCAAAAAAAGTGAAAAATAGGTCAAGGTCAAAGGTCAAGGTCATATTCTAAATTTTGATTTTGGCTCATTTTTCACTAAAAAACCATATAATATATTGAAAAATATTTTTACTAAATTGTTAGTTGCGACATGTCGTAACACGTACATTTTGATAGCAAGAGTACTAAGTTGAACGTAAAAGGGAGTTTTCTCCCCTCTTGTATTTAAAAATACACGTATGGTGATATAACTCATTAACCAAATATAATTAAGACCTATGGTATTTTGAATTGAGGTCATTGGTTTATGACCTTGAAATTGATCTCAAAGTCATAGGTTAATTTGACGTTCTAGATTTTGACCTTTTGCCTTTACCTCATATGTATACATGATAAAGCCATGAGACTTTTGCCAATAGGTATCAAACCATTTAACCTTGACAAAAACAACCGGAAGGGCCCTTGTGAAAACGGTTTTGGTTATTGTTGAAGGCCAAACGGTGACCTATCGAACCTATAGTAACAGGGAATGTATCAAGGAGACAATACCCAGAACAAGGGGCTAATGTAAAAAAAAAAGTCCCCCATGAAAAATGATTTGTCAGACAAAAATACACTTAAAATGTTGTCTATGGACACTATTTCAAAATTAAATACTGTGTTGGACAATAATAATATCGTATTATACATAACGTCCTAATCAAATATACAAAATTTAATACATTCTTTAGGAACATGGTAAAACGGGATGACAGTGACCGTCACCATCTTCATAGGAAAAAGACTCCTTGGTACAAAACAACACGCTTCATAAACAGGAAATAAAAGTTTATGCGTAGGCGGAAACCCAGTTGAAATAGAACAAAAGAATATTAATCGAAGCTCTTTGTTAAAGAAGGCGATAAATGCTTACTGTACTGTTTACTTTAGTAACAACAATTTTAAAAGTGTTTTTTAAAAGTTAAAAGAAACAAATAACACGACTCAATTATGGAGTGTTTTATTTTAAAAACACCATTTGCATAAGTTTTCAATTTATCTATTACATAGTAATGCAGAACAATTAGATATCAAAACGACGACATGGGTATCTATCAAGTTGGTTGTAGAAAACGCATAATCTCCGATTTAAAAATAATAAATAGCGCGGACGGAGAACATATCAATCATTTAGTTCAGTAATTTTCGTTTCTGCCCTTCAATTATGTGACTCAAGAAAAGTATAAAAAAATGGGTAAACATTTTTAATCGAAAAGAGAAAATTGAGTGCACCATTTTATATTAGGGCGTGTTTGAGGTGTGTATTTTGTCTTTAAAACGTACAAAGCAAAATTATTTTATATATCAAAGCTACAGGTTGACTTTATAACATTAAAAAATCACAGTACGAAAAGATGAAACATATGGGTCAAGTGAAATACCTATCTAAGGAATCACAAAAACAGAGTAGGTGTGTTCGAATAGCTATTTTTTTTTAACTAAAAGCACTTGACGACAGTCTTTTAAGTTGGATGATGAAAATGCATATCTTCGAAGAAAAAAATATTTTGTGTGTGTGATAACTATGGTTTATAATCTACAACCACTGAAAATCTTAAGTCTGCCCTTCAACGAAATATTTAGTTACAGTTTTTTTAAATGTTTAAGAATTTTCGAAAATTCCACCTGACAACCGACTCAGACAATAGTTTTAAGTTGAATCAATGCAGACAAGATCATTAACTGATGTTCCTTAGCTAGTAGATACATTTGTCTTTTAAAATACAACTGACATATAAGGATCGTAATGGTGCTATGTGGATAAATTTATCGATTTTCAAGAGCAAAATTGGCAGCGCGTCATCCCTACAATGGCTTCCATTTCTACAATTGTGAAAATGAACTGGCGTCATGGGGAGATAATTTTGACGAAGTAGAATCCTGACTGTGCGTACACCTTTGCCAAATACAATAAGCAGCTGATAAACAAAATAATTAAAACTTCTTACCAAATCTTTGTCTATAAAATTCATTTTCTATAGCTTCTATGGTCAATACACTCTTCATTTCTTATCCCAGGAAAAGATTACCTTAGCCGTATTTGGAACTACTTTTGGGAATTGTGGGTCCTCAATCCCTATCAAATTTGTACTTGTTTGGCTTTATAACTATTTTGTCACTGATGAGTCTTATGTAGACGAAACGCGCGTCTGGCATATTAAATTATAATCCTGAAAACTAGGCGGATCCAGGGGGGCCCTGGTGGGCCCGGGCCCCCCCTTTCGTGGGAAAAATTTGGTTGATTATATAGGGTATCATTGAAGCATGACTGGAGCGGGCCCCCTCTTTGGTCAGTCAGCGGCCCCCCCCCCCCCCCCCTTAGGAAAAGTTTTGGATCCGCCACTGAGTCCTAATACCAACCACAATTCAAATCTCAATGGATGTATAGGCAGCTATAGGTCACATTACAACTATGCAACAATGAGCAAAATCCATGCCATATTTGTCAACATCACATTAACTATTATATAAACACTAAAAGATTTATTAACAATTTAAATAAATGCTGATACTTGTAAAAGTGGAAAATTTTATTTTTTCTACGAATTCAGGGTACATATTATAAATCTATTCATTAATCCTCCTATTCATGTCTTTTACACTTAATACTTTGTTTGAAACTTTTTAATAAATTAAACATACCTTAATGACTTCCATTAATAATTTGATAGCCTGTTCTTCTGTTTTTGTTTCACTACCCCGTTTTGCAAGGGTTAATGCTTCTAAGGCTGTAGTCCATTCTTCGTCATAAATAGAATGGAACTTTTCAGCAATTTTTGTTGGCCTGTTTTTATCACTAAGATCAGTAAAATCTGGATTACCTTCAGTTAACTGTTTACTAGCAAATCCGCTGAGTCTATATGAAATATATCAATTATACAATTATAAAAATTCCCTTTTATCATAAGTGATTTTAAACAAGTCTCTTCTTTATCAGTAGGACCTATAACTTTTTAAACAAGGTTTTCAAGAGAGGGACAGTCAAACTCATAAATCGAAAACAAACTGACAACGCCATGGCTAAAAATGAAAAAGACAAACAGACAAACAATAGTACATATGATACAACACAGAAAACTAAAGAATAAACAACACGAACCCCACCAAAAACTAGGGGAGATCTCAGGTGCTCCGGGTAAGCAGATCCTGCTCCACATGTGGCACCCGTCGTGTTGCCTATGTAATAACAAACTCAGTAAATAGTCTAATTCGGTAGGTCACATTCATGAAAGGGAAGGGGATTGTAGCTACGACGTAAGGAACATATCCGATATCATTTGTGAAACGGTTATTCCATAACGGTCAACCAACTCGTGATGGCGACCGTAAAATTTACGAAGGGATGCTTTCAACTTCACCATTTAGAACTCTTGGTTTAATAGCTTCCTTGTGAGCAGCAACTCTCTTTCAAGAAAATCATGATATGAAATGCAAGCACGGGAATATCGTATCAATTGGGAGATATATAACCCGTATGCAGGTGCTGTTGGAATGTTGCTACTTAGAAATGGAAAGTTCACAATTGGAAAGCTGAAATCATTTCTTTTGTCGTAAAGTTTTGTTTTCAACCGACCTTCTAGATGTAAGTCAAGATATGAGGCCGATTTAACCGTATCTGTTGTATCCTTTATCTCTAGTTCGATGGGATAGATGCGTTCCACATAGTCACCAAATTTTGAATTATTTAGTGAAAGAACATCATCTATATAGCGGAAAGTAGAGTTAAAGGATATTGCTAACTTCTTATCTTTCTTTCTAAGAAGTTCCTGCATGAAGTCAGCCTCATAATAATAAAGAAACAAGTCGGCAAGTAGAGGGGCACAGTTTGTTCCCATTGGAATGCCGACAGTCTGTTGAAAAACACGTCCTCCGAACGTAACAAATATGTTGTCAATCAAGAAATCAAGCATCTTAATAATATCAGTTTCAGAGAATTTTTTATTTGAATCAGAGTGATCCTTTACAAAGTAGGATTTATCCCTTAATGTTATCCAGCAGAAAATTTAAAGCTTCAATCATTTCCTAACATTTCCAGTAAGTGTATCTAGCATACTTACCTTTTTCGTTACAGAAAAGGACTTTAAACGAGTTACAGCAAATAAAATTACAATGAGATTTTCCAAAAGACCATTATATCAAATACGAAAACCTTTTCTTCACAAGATTTTGTGGAAATGTAGCATACAGAGTAGAAAAATAATAACTGTCAACAGAATTATAAGGACCATCAAAAGCATGTATTTTATCTAAAACCTCTGAACAATTTTTAACACTCCAAAAATAAGTAATATCATTATTTTCATAAGCTTTATTATAAAAGTTAATAACCAGTTCTTTAATAGAAGTAAGGGAAGTAGTTAGAAGCACTGATAGATTAGTAAAACACTAACTCGATGCGGAGATGAAACGGAATTTAAATGGCTTTTTTTTGGTGCAATTTCGGTAACCAGTAAATGGTAGGGACTTTCAAATGTTCGGAAGAGGCTTTAAGCTGGGTAGTGACAGTGATATGCTTGTTACCGATTGGACTTTCTGTGGTGCGTACGGACCTGAATGCAGATGAATTGATAATTTCGTTTTGAAGAACTTCCGTGTAGTATATGCGTCACACCACCACTACATTATTGACTGCCTTGTCTGCCGGTACGAACACAAACCGTTCTGCGAGTACTTGGAGTTTATCTTTTATTCTAGAAATGGAATATCCTGGATCCTATAATTAATTTCAGAATTGTTTTCTAAATGAGATATTCGAATGTAAACTGTATTCATAATTTTATTCAAATATCTGTCTAGAGAATATTTTATCAGATTTTTCACGTTTGCACCAATTTTTACAGTAGGCAGACAGAGCGTCATTGATGACCCGACGACACTGTTTCCCATCTATTATAGATGGAGGACGGTATTTCGGTCCTTTCTTTAGAAAAGTTTTGACCTCACAGTCTTCGACGATGGTGAGGTCTCCTGTAATAACATGACCATAGGTAACATATCTAAAACTAGATGTTTCGCAGTCTCAGGTGGAAGGAACATTATTTTCTATATTGACGTTTGATGTAACTGACGTATAATTAAAAATCAAACTTCTGATCGTTTTTTTATAAGAATATGAAATAATGGGTGATCTGTATTATCAAAATATGGATGTATTAAGCTATAGACGGAAGAGTCATTGAATATGCTAGACAAGTAAATAAAATCAATACCTCTATTTATATATTTAAATAGTTTAAGAAAATGTCGTTTATGATTTTAAAGTTGATCAATACTAGCCTGTGATGACAAAAGGCTGTAATAATACGGGTGTATTCATAAAACGGGCTAAAAAAAGAAGTTTTATCACACTCTAGAAAAATAGCATATAATTAATCTATTGGTATCTGACCAATTTTGCTTAATACTTGATGTCTACCATTACTTTTTTTATTAACGGGATGTATAAAAACAGAGCCACGTCAAATGAATATCACAGAAAACAGACCAAAAAGTAAAAGTAATTTTAATAATAGAACAAAGACAAATAAAAGAACAATATACCACGACGTTAAGATGATTAACAACGTCAGTACGCAGAATCTTTACATCAAGACCATCATGTATTATTTGTGAAAGTTGATACGGAATATTTATCAACATGGTCTTGGTACCTTCCGATGAACGTTTTTAGTAAAAGGACGAGATGTTCTTTGACATGTCTTTTATAAACTTACTGGAAAATAAATAAATTTTACTACCGATGGAAAAGTTTTTTAAAAGAAGTTGATCGCTTTTAAGAGAATAATTTAAACTGCATTTTGGCCATTTTATATTGTGATAGACGAAATCTATAGCTTCTGCTACATTTCAATTTATATAACCTACAATTGGTGTTTAACAAAATGTATAAAATGTGCAAACTGTTACAAAACAACTCGTAAAAATATCATGGATATAATTTCGTAAGCAAGGCGTGCGTTTGAGTCTGATTATGACTCATCAATGGCACACAATTCAATGAACCTAGAAATATATCAATAATTTCTCATAAATCTACAAACCTGTTTCTCAAGTCATCAATCTGCTGATTAGCGTCTTTCAGATCCTTTTGAAGCTTATCAATATCTTTTACTTGTTCTGATGATCTATGTTCCAACTGTTTATACATAGATTCCGGATATAATATATTTTTATCTATCTTAACGGGTTCATCAACATGAAACCGATTTGACGCAACATCCACTTTTGTTTGTTGATAAACAGTTTGTGGAAATCTTCCAGTTGTTGGTTCATGAATGTTGTCGTAGACTTGACTAGTTCCACTATGTGTTTTACTCATATTCTGTCTTGCCTGTCTTGTTTTCTATAATTATATAAGATTTGGTAGGATGAAACACTGATGCTCTTCACAGCCTAAATCTTTTACTTTGACATCATACAATAACATTAACCGTACCAACTTTTCTGCACCAGATGCGCATTTCGACAATACATGTCTCTTTAGTGATGCTCGTGGCCAAAATATTTGAAATCCAATGCTTACATAAAATATGAAGAGCTATAATCCAAAAGTTCCAAAAAGTATAGCCAAATCCGTGAAAGGAATCAGAGCTTTGAATGAGGGAGATACATTCCTTAATTTATAATAATTTCTAACATTTTGTAACAGAAAATTTTAATAACACAAAACATCCGTATTTTCATGCCAGTACCGGAGTACTGGCTACTGGGCTGGTGATACCCTCGGGGACTAACAGTCCACCAGCAGAGGCATCGACCCAGTGGTAGTAATAACATTAACGGTACCAATTTTTTGTACAAAATACGAATATGGATTTTGAATTTAGTGCGAAATCGGCCACAAATTTGGATAATAGCCGAACGGCAGCCAAAGCTTATACGATGCCACTCGAACCACACACATACAATGTATGCAACGATCTTTTCGAATATATTAGGTATCATATATAAATTATGTTCTGTGAAAAGTTTTTAAAAAAATGGCGATAGCGACGAAAATTTAAAACGGTAAGTCTGTAATCTAATGGTTAGAATAGACCGCTTAAACACATTGAAAACGAATGGATCATAAACAACTGCCATATATATGACTAGGTAGAGACATTTTATTATGTAGAATATAGTGGATTAAACCTGGTTTTATAGCTATCGTAACCTCTCACTTGTATGCATGACAGTTGACTGAAAGTCAACTATATTGACAATGATGTGTGAACAAAATAAACAGACATAATAGGTATTAAAAGGTCAAAAATAGGGGTATAACAATCAATGTTGTGTTATAATCTTTAACACTAAACAAGCATGTTTGAATTGTTTTACATTGTCTTATCGGGGCCTATTATAGCTGACTATGCGGTATGGGCTTTGCTCATTGTTGAAGGCCGTACGGTGACCTATAGTTGTTAATGTCTGTGTCATTTTGGTTTTTTGTGGATAGTTGTCTCATTGGCAATCATACCACATCTTCTTTTTATATGTGTCCACAGTACACGGATGCCCCATCCACACTATTACAGTAAAAACTCTAATTTGGCATTAAAATTAGAAAGGTCATATCATAGGGAACATGCGTACTAAGTTTCTAGTTGATTGAACTTCAACTTCATCAAAAACTACCTCGATCAAAAACTTTAACCTGAAGCGGTACAGACGGACGAACGGAGTCAAAGACCAGAAAACATAATGCCCATGAATAGGGCATAACAAACAAATATGCAACAAAGAAACACAAAAAGGCATATACACAAATCACATTAGCAAAAATGTAAGGCAAGTATGCAAAAATCATACCATATCACAATCACGCAATGACTGGATGTACACATCCACGTCAAATGGATTTCCCAAAACGCTTTACACGCATTAGTAATATCCATAAAGATATATTAAACACAAAAATCAAACTACACTATGTTTTGTTGTCAACTGTTTGACATGCAAAAGATTATATCACCACTTACGAAGTTGCTGGTAGAGCCCAGGACACTCAACTGTTGGTCATTCAATGGCAATTCATTCTTTTTTTGCGAACCCGTCTTCAGCTGAATGTGACTATGATTACTGTATCGTATTACTACACGGGCCGCAAGGGATTTCAAATCGAAAATAATTGCAAAACATGTGTTTTTGTCTCTTCGCAGGGTAAAGACAATAACTGTTTAGTGTCTTTAAATGTCAGCTGTATTTGTACTCGGCTCAAAACAGGTGTAATAGCTCGCTAAAAGCTTGTATACACCTTGTTTCCTAGCCTCGTACAGATACAGCTGATATTTAAAGACACTAAACAGTTATTGTCTATATGACAAACAAGCACGATGCGAAATTCAGTAATGGCAAATCATGGATTGTACTAAAAACAAAACATAGAAAGCAATTTTACCAAAGAATCGACTTCTCTGAAAGTATATTATAAAACAGTTTAAGAACTTTAAAGAGGTAAAATAAACAAATTTAATACTTTACCAATTTCTTATATTCTGTACAAACATCATTCAGCAAACTAAATTCAACCATCGCTTTATTACAGGTAGCAGATAATCTTTTAGTCTTATAAATATCGAGAATGTGTCTAATCAATAAACTCTCAGTATTTTCAGCTTTCAAGTTCTCTCCAAATGTAGTATAATTAGAAATTGAAGGTTGCTTGTACTTCATGCAAACTTTTTTATGCTGAAATGATACAAAAACCAAAGAACAACAGATGTTAATGTGTATAAAATAATAATATAACATCTTCACACGCTTAAAACACATGTCTCATGTCTATCTTTAGATTCGCCTTCCATTACAAGATAACACTACGACTATTGAAGTTATATTTTTATAAATAAATTTTGTGTTTTTACTGTCTTCTGATTGGTTAAAATTATTAGTTTTATTTTCAATGTTGTCAATTTTGATGGCGACACGCCTACTTTGACGTTGTGTATTCATACGCCAACATGTGTGTACGTTGTTATTGTTAATATAAATAATATAAAAAGTTCTTTGAGTCTTAGTTTGGATAGAAATTTATTTATAATGAATGGCAATAATTTATTTTGATTTTATTGAACCATAAAACTAATTTTTGACTCTTCACATTTTACGTAATCCGCTTCGCGGATTATTCAATGTGAAGAGTCAAAAATTAGCTTTATGGTTCAATAATTTCAAAATAGATAATAGCCATTCATTAAATAAAGCGGATGGGGTTGAGTGGAATAGACCGCTGTACACGAGGCTAAGCGATTGGTGTTTTAGTGTATCAAAGGTGTGGGTTCAAATCACGTTGAGGCACAAAAATTTGTCAGCATAAAAATCTAATTCTTATAAAAAAAAAAGATGTGGTATGATTGCCAATGAGACAACTATCCACAAAAGACCAAAATGTCACAGACATTAACTATAGGTCACCGTACGGCCTTCAACAATGAGCAAAGCCCATACCGCATAGTCAACTATAAAAGGCCCCGATAAGACAATGTAAATTAATTCAAACGAGAAAACTAACGGCCTTATTTATGCAAAAAAATGAACGAAAAACAAATATGCAACACAAAAACAAACGACAACCACTGAATTACAGGCTCCTGTCTTACACTGTTGTGTGTAATTTTCATGCTTACAGTAAATTTTAACACTCAGTCTGTTGTCTGTAACTTAGTTTCATGCTAACAGTGAATTTGCGTATTCAGGGACTCTACATAATCCTTGATATTGTCAGGAATTATGTAGAATCACTGGTTAGTTTATATATAATCCCTAGAAAAAACGTCAAGGTTTATACAAAATAATTGAAATGAAGAAACAGTTTGTGTGTATAAAGAAAATGAACAAAAGTTAAGAAATGTATGCTATCAAATCATATTAAAACTTCATTATAAACATAATTTGTACAATTCTAAGCATAATTACACCTTATATAAGAATACCGGATGTTGATGGGTTGATAATCAGTGTACTTTTTATACATTCTAACGTTTTTTCCTCATTTCAAACGAATGTCCCTGATTTTCAGCACTGCCAGTGAATTTGCCTCAAATACCATGGTATTTGCTATTTTGGATATTACTTTTTTACCCTCTTCCTCGAGCATCTTCCCGTCAAAATTTTTCGGATAGGACGTTACATAAATAAGCGAGCTAACGCGTATAAGTACATGTATATTTCAGGCGGTTTTATGATAATATCCTCCATGTTATCTCAAATTATGCAAACAATATCTTCACCTGTACAGATAGTTCTTAAGATTTCAAAAATTTCTTCAAATTTTTTCAGAGGGTTAAAAAGTATTGGGGGGGGGGGGGGGGGGGGGGGGGTATTCCTTTTCTGTGTCAGAAACCTATTTTGTGTCAAATATTTAATTACAATGCAAATTCAGACATGTATCAAGTGTTAATATTGTGTACAGTTTGGAACTTATTAGGTCTTTCCACTTTTCTGTGGAAAGAACTATTGTTTTTCTTCTGATTATTTTTTTTTTTTCTTCCGCCAAATTTTGTTCTTGCGATAAACATTTGTTTCGCAATATGTCGCTTAGATATTTGGTATATGATATCGAACAGTTTATGCGCTTTTGAAATTAACCCTGCGTAACCGAATACTTTTCTTTGTAGGAGTTATCTCCCCAAACACTGTTTTCCTTGTGCTCACAACTCCTTCACAACCGTAAAAGATAACGACAAATTTATTTTACAAAATTGCTCGTTATATCCTTTGCATGATTTGTCCTATTTTGACCGAAGCAATATGACCGCTCCATATGAGAGTTATTTCCCTTATGCATCTGATATAAGTGATATGCATTTCTATCTTATAAACCATAAGTGATAGAGACCTAGGATCTTTTGATTTGAGGTCCTTGGTCTAAAAAAATGAAAATTAGGTCAAGGTCAAAGGTCAATTGAATTTGGCTTATTTTCACTTATATCCAAAGACCGTATAAGATATCAACAAATTATTTTTACTAAATTGTTAGTTGCGACATGTCGTAACACATAAATTTTTATTGCAAGGGCACGTTGAACGTAAGAGGGAGTTTTCTCCCCTCTTGTATTTAAAAATACGTGTTTGGTGATATAAGTCATTAACCAAATATAATTAACACCTATGGTCTTTTGATTTGAGGTCCTTAGTTCATGACCTTGAAATTGATCTCAAGGTCATAACTTAATTTGACGTTCTAGATTTTGACCTTTGCTTTTATTTTATATGTATACATGATAAAGCTATTAAACTTTTGGAAAAAGGTATCAAACCATTTAACCTTGAAAGAAACAACCGGAAGTGACCTTTTGTTAACCGGAAGTAGCTATTTGTTGTACTTTATTAATATAAATGTATATAGAACCAGATATTTTTGGAATCAGTGTCGAGTAAATATTCAAATATAATCGTAAGTAACATTTTTCAAACCGGAAGTAACAAATTATTTCCCTTATTTAAAAAAATGTATGGAAACCAAATATTTTTGGAATCAGCGTACTAGAAGCTATCATTTGACGATTAAAATGACATTTTAAACTTAGTTTCACAACTTTCATATCAAAATACATTGTTTTGATGGAAAGACCTTCAATTGTTCTCTGAACAATTGGTTTTTAATTATATATAGCTTTACATCTTTATATTGTCATACAATAAATATTTTTTTCGTTCAATATCAAAGACTCTCTATTTTTAGATCCATGCCCACCAACCCCGTCCCTTCCTATAGTAATGCACAATGCTGCAAATAGTGTATTATGTATGAAATATATAGGATAATGGCAGCCTTAAAACAATTTAAATATAATTTACTTTGTTAGCAGATAGATTTTTAATACCAAATAGAAACAAGAAACTTGCGATAAAGATGGTAAACCACAAACACGAGGTACTAAAATTTGTACACCATATCTGGATTTCGACAATTACTGTATTTTCAGTGATGTTAGGGATCGAAAAGTATTTGGAAGGCAATATCATTTTCCTCAATTTAGGATAGACTCTTGAACTTTAAAGAGTCGAAATAGGATGAACAGATTATATAAACCGGAGGGAAACATAACACAAGCCTAAACGAAATAAATATAAACAAGTCTAAATTGAAAACAAAGTAAGACTGCGTAGGATAAAACTGCAATTTTTCATACTTGTGCATGTAAAAACAAAAGTAATGGAGAGGGGTCTAAATACAGCACAAACAAAAGACCAAAAAAGTGAAAAAGTATATTTTAACAAAACACATTTGACGAACAGGTCGAACAACTGATGTTCCTAGACCATGCTGACTGTATATATTATGTTCCGGACCATATGATATTTGGACCATACGCGTATGGTCATGACCATATGCGTATACTCATATGGTCGGACCATATAAGTATA
The DNA here is from genome assembly GCA_019925275.1 of Mytilus edulis. Taxonomy (NCBI): domain Eukaryota; kingdom Metazoa; phylum Mollusca; class Bivalvia; order Mytilida; family Mytilidae; genus Mytilus; species Mytilus edulis. The sequence goes on along the minus strand of CM034361.1, from coordinate 35,918,533 downwards.
ATACTCGTTTGGTTATTAACGAGCCGGGCCATATGAGTATTTGGACCATATAGTTTTTTTTTTAATATCATTATAAAAGTTTCAATAAAAACTTTATCTAAAAAATAATGATGGTTACATGACAATGTATTATTTTTATAATTCAAATACTACGTAAAAATTGGATATTTAAGCCATAGTTAGTTTTCATCGCTAATTACATTCTTGCATGTAGGCTTGGGGTGACATTTACTTCCACACGGTATCATAGCTTTTTTTTTTGCATTTGCAAGTCTTTGTTGTGCACGATCCTTTTCATTTACAACTTTTGTTTGCAGGTTCGAGGTCTAGGGCCATCATCATGCCGATATTTCTACCGAGTGTTTTTAAGAAGCTTTCGATCTCAAATATTGTAACATGACTGCAATACACTATATTCACAAGACAACTTAAATTAATTATGTTACTTTCCAGTGACTTCTTGTGTAACAGTTCATTAAGAAATTTGTGGAATTTTATTTTTTAAGTCGACATATTGCCATTCAGTCGTAACAGAGACATGTCTCTGGTCGTAATAACAAATCGGTAATGATCATCAGTACATGTAATGACCATCGGTATAAATTGTGTTTATTATAGTTTTGACAAGTAAGTAAAATTAACTATTTAAAACTTATAATTTTCATTTAGCTAATGTTTTTATTATAATATAATAATAAAATTTAATTAACCTATATGATGTCGGACCATATGAGTATATACCCATATAGTCATGACCATACGCGTATGGTCCCAAATACTCATATGGTCCGGAACATAAATACATACCCCAAACAAATCTATTTTCAATGAGGGATTAGATAATGAAAATTTAATCCAAATGGTTAAATTGATTTGTGCCTTATTCGTTATATCAATATTGTGCTTACTCCGTTGATTTACAATCAACAGTTTACTAGAAAATAAGTGTATGTGGCACATACTGTTTCAGAATCTTCTACTTCTAATAGATTTTCAGTTGTTAACATTTGCTCGTATTCTTCTTTAGCTCTTTGCAGGACACTAGTACGTCCACCAGCCTCGTACTTTAATATTTCTTCCAGAGCCTCTCTTCGTATTGAACCTCTTGGAACAGATATAGTCTGCCTAGATGACATGGTTCAATGGGTATAGTACTTAAATATATAAATAAATTAAATAATTAACATAAATCAAGAAGTATTGACTTTGTTTAAGTAACGGGTATACATCATGACACAGTGGGTGCCCATATTTATTTATGAGTTGCATGTTTCCAATCGTATTGGATTTTTCTTGTTTCTAATGATTTCTTAAACATGTTTGTAACTGTGGCTTTGATCTTATCAAGTAACGATATGACACCCTTCTATGATTTTTTTTTCATTTTTGGATTGTATGATTTCCCTTATTCAGTAAAGGTTCACTTGATGTTTTTTTTTCGGTGAATGTGTTTTTGAATTTGACCATTAAAAACGTTTGTTTTTATGCCCCCGCAACTAAAAGTAAGGGGTTGTTAGCACTTGATTTCACCTGCTTTTATGTATAAGATATCCATCGTTTTTACGCCTGTGCTAGCAAGCATGTATGATTCGTGTCTTGTATACAACCACGTGGCCGTACAATGTATGTGAAGCAGTTTCCGTCTGTCATACGTCCATTTTCCTTCACCTCATTTTTATGATTCAGCGAGTGCTTTAAAACTGAATTTGTTTTTGTTATGTGAATATGTCAGTTATTATGATTTTAATAGGTCAACTATAAATATAATTTCATACGGTTGAACGTAGTGAATTAGCGTGAAATTATTTTCTCTTGTCTTTTTCATGATGTATAGGTGTCGTATCATCCTGTCGGAACGGAGGTTTCGGTAATTCAGCACGACAGCGCCAAAGCAAGCGGTTCTTATTTAATCACTTGGTAAATTTTAATTTATTCAATAAGTCCCCCCATGTTTATTATTTATAAGATACGGTTGATAGGACTAGAGGGTTTTCTTTTCTTTCAATTTGATATTATGTTGTATGAAGTATATAGTTTTGTATAATATATGCATATGTGTATTTGAATGTTCATGTGTAACATATTTAATAAACATAGAAGCGGCGTCATTGTCGTGTAGCTTTGCACTTTAGTTATGAGTTTTTGTATTCTTCATACTTTCACAGTATGCTATTTCATTTAAATGGTTTATTCAAAGGCATATTTATCATGGGGTGACGTACATGAGACTAGTAGTATGTAGTGAAGTTTTAAAACAGAATGAAGGCTGTTACAAGAGAATATTTGGCATACGGTTCCTTTCAACGTCTACATTGTACTTATCGCACCGCGGGTAAAATATCACGTTGTGATTGGTTTAACACCGTCACGTGGTGACCCCCTACGGTCTCATTAGGGGGGGGGGTAGTAAATTTCATAGGGGGTTCATGACGCGTTAATGGTGACGTCATATATTAATGTTGTTGTGTTTCATTGTTTATTTTTCAACATAGAAAAAAGTCCAGCTTGCGATAAATTCGTTTGATCATATACTTAGACTAAATAACATGTTTTTTACCGTATGATAATAGCATTAAATTAACGTAAATTCCATATTTTTATACGCCCGTCAAAATTTTGACGGGACGTATTATGGTATACAAATGTCCGGTGTCCGTCCGTCTGTCTGTCTGTCTGTCCGTCTGTCCGGCGTAAACATGTCGCACCGTAACTTGAGAACGACTTATCCAAATTTCATGAAACTTAATATAGTTGTTTCTTATGATGGTCAAATGATCTGTATACTTTTTGGTGAAAATAAGATTTAAACTTTTTGAGTTACGGCACTTTGTAACTAAAACAGGCGTGTGTTTTTTTTCACATGTCGCACCGTATCTCAAAAGCGTTTCTTGATTATTGCTTAAAACTTTACACACTTCTTAGTTATGTTAATCTCAATATCTGTATACTTTTTGGTGATGATCCAAAATTTCATTTTTGAGTTTTTGAGTATTTTGTAAAAGGGGGAGGTTTTTTTTACATGTCGCACCGCATCTCAAAAACGATTTATGATTATTGCTTAAAACTTTACACACTTCTTTGTTATATTGATCTAAAGATCTGTATTCTTTTTGGTGATGATTCAAAATTTCATTTTTGAGTTATTGAGTATTTTGTAAAAAAGGGGGAGGGGTTTTTTACATGTCGTGCCGTATCTCAAAAACGATTTACGATTATTGCTTAAAACTTTACACACTTCTTTGTTATATTAATCTAAAGATCTGTATACTTTTTGGTGATGACTCAAAATTTCATTTTTGAGTTCTTGAGTATTTTGAAAAAAAAGGGGAGGGTTTTTTTTACATGTCGCGCCGTATCTCAAAAACAATTTATGATTATTGCTTGAAACTGTACACACTTCTTTGTTATACTAATTTAAAGATCTGTATACTTTTTGGTTTGATTCAAAATTTTATTATAGTGATATTTGTAAAAAAAAAACAGGGTGGGGGTTTCACATGTCCCACCGTGTCTTAAAAACAGCTTAAAACTTCCTCAGAAACTATTTATGATTATTGCATAAAACTTCCACACAAGACGTCGGGCGTATCATGCGCTAATGGCGCAGATGTTTATTTTAATTGGTGCTCAGCGGGCTGATATGGAAAGTTTATCACATGCTTCGACTGTTATCACATGGCATTCCGGTGATTCTCGGCAAATTCCGGAAAATACACCTCAATGCTACGTTTTCAGTGAAACACATTACAAAGTAATGTACAAAACAGTTATTTAAATACTGGAAAGTATAATGTGTACAATATAATTTAAAAAAAAAACAACAAGCAAACAAATTATTATATAAACGCATTTTTTAACAGTTTCAGACAAACATAGTTTAGAAAGTTACGTTTAAAAAAGTTGCCTTTTCCAAACATATTCATTATGTTTATTGTTGAATTAATTTTTTTGTCGATTCGGACATATCAAAATGTATTTCTTCTCTGTTGAGGCATATGATAGAAAGATTTTATATCGAAAGTACTTAATGTTGGAGTCCATCGTCCGTGAATTTTTACCCTTTGAACTTCTATTTGGGAACCACGTTAAAGGATCAATATATGAATCTAGATGTTATGAATGAACGTTATTTTTCTCAATTGTTGAAGCATGTAATAAAAAGATCATAACATGTCATTTTTCATATCGCATGTATTATCAGCCACCGGTCAACATCAGCCCTCGAGCCATGCGGCTCTTGGGCTGATATTGCACCTAGGGCTGATAATACATGCGATATGAAAAATGCCATGTAATAATCTGATATTATCATTTATCTTACCTCTTATACATTTCCAGGAATATGATTGGTTAAAAGCGTCCGCGTGCAAACCGTGTATATTTGATATTAGGTTAGTAGGGAGGCGGGGCTTATCTCATACACGGTTAGTAGTGGAGTTACGTCCCTTTATATTCCTTATTAGGTAAGAAGGGGGCGGGGCTTATTTCATACACGGTTAGTAATGGTGTTATGTCCCTTTATAAAAACAAAACGGTACTGAGAGAAAATATCTTAAAAGTTCCAACAGACGAAGAAATTGATGATTAAGATTGAAACAAATTCATAAAACACATTTAAACCTTACAAGTTATTTTTGGCATCTGTTTTTGTAGGATAAATGGAAGTTTTTTCTTAGTGCTTACAGTATTGCAGACTTGCTCATTTTGAGAACCACTAGTCTTAATTTCACACGTTAAGATAGTCGGTAAGATAAATTCGTTACATAGTGTGCTAGTGACGTAATACGGTATATATGGGGTCAGTAAATTCCATATGGGGATTCGAGCTTCGCTCTCACCCCATATGGAATTTACTGACCCCATATATACCGTATTAGGTCACTAGCACACTATGTAACTAATAATACTTAGACTAAATAACATATAAATTTTACCGTATGATAATAGCATTAAATTGACGTAAATTCCATATTTTTGGAATTGGTGCTTAGCGGGCTGATATGAAAAGTTTATCACATGCTTCGATTGTTATCACATGCCTTTCCGTAACGTTATCACATGGCATTCCGGTAATACTCGGCCAATTCCGGAAAATACACCTCAGTGCTACGTTTTCAGTGAAAAACATTACAAAGTAGTGTACAAAACAATTACTTGAATACTGGAAAGTATATTGTTTAAAATAATAGTAAAAAAAACAAAAAAACAAACCAAACAAATTATTTAATAAATGCATTTTTTAAAGTTTTTCTGAAACATAATTTAGAGAGTTTCTTTAAAAAGTTGACTTTTCCAAACAATGATCATTATGTGTATTGTTGAATTATTTTTTTGTAGATTCTTCCATATTAAAATGTGTTTTTTTCTCTCTCTGATGAGGCATATGATAGAAAGATTTCATATTGAATGTATCAAATTTTGGGTCCGACGGCCGTGAACTTTTTTACTCTTTAAACTTCGGGAACCACGTAAAAGGATCAATATATGAATCTGTTATTTTTCTCTACTGTTGAAGCATATGATAAAAAGATCATAACATGTCATTTTTCATATCGCATGTATTATCAGCCCTCGGTCAATATCAGCCCTCGAGCCATGCGGCTCTTGGGCTGATATTGAACCTAGCGCTGATAATACATGCGATATGAAAAATGCCATGTAATAATCTGATAATACGGTTAACTCCGGCCTCACCCCTATGAATTTTACTAACCCTCTATGGATCCGTAGGGGTCAGTAGCGAACCATATAACTTATAATGTCCGTCAGAAAAGGGTTCACTTGACATTGACCACATTTCATGAAACAATGATCATAGTGAAAGTTTCGGTATAAAGTCCTCATCCGATACTCAAAATTTAGCAAATGGTCAACTATATTTGGTGTATGGAACGTTTTTGAAGTGTACATGTCCGTCTTGCCTACTAGTATTTCATATGACCTACCCTCATTCATGGTTCGTTTTATTGTTTGCTCCGTGTTGGAGGCCTCACTATAACTTTGAGTAAAAAACGGGAAAACAAACGATTTTACTTTGCTTTTTTCTTTGTTTTTTGCTGACTCTGCATTCTGATTTTGATGGACTAATTCGTTCGATCTGTCTTTAAGTTTAGAATAATGAATACTAGTGTAAAGGGAAGTCAATGTTTTATATTGTCAATGTGTGTAACAACTACACAAGGAAAGAGACTTATATTGTATCAAATACTGTACTCTAACAAAATCTATTTTTTTAGTAATATCATCCGAATCGACCCCAGAGTGGACAGAATAATGACATAATTGCATTCAGTCAAGAAAAAGGGAATTGTTTGAACAGATAAGATATTAATTGTGCGTCTATTTTACTTGGAGCATTTAAAACAAACTTTGCTTAGGGGTTGGGAGGGGGGAATGCTAGCCAATTTTGAGTCTTAATTCTTAATTTATTATAATGTCATATTGGATTCCGTCATACGCCACACTTTTCAATTTCTCCATTTCTCCTATAAATAATGCGTTTACAATAAATTCAATTTTCTCTTAAAAAACAAATAAACTAATCTTCCCCTTTTATAAAAAACAGAAAACATAATCAAATATAAAGGTGACATCACACTTTATTCATTTTGTTCATTCCCCCCTAGGCCAACTTACTACCTTTATGTGCCTCAAAATAAAGATAGACAACTCTAATCGAAACCGAAAGTAAATATTGCAGACATAAATTCAAGCAAAACTATCTTAATTTTACAACAGATGCAAAAAAATAGAAAAGTAAAACCTTTTTTTTATCACAATTATCTACTTTTCTTTTAATATAATCTTATTATCACTAACCTCCTGTTCTCAACGCCCCACAACAATATCGATAATAGTACAAATTTAGCACGTTCTTTTTCGGTTTACAAAGTATAGTTGATGCAATTTTGTTACCAGTTTGTTTAAATACATGTATCAGTAAAATACATTTTTGCTGTCTTACTAAATATAAGATATTTTAAATAACCTTCTTAAATAGGGTAGATATACACAGTCGACTTACCTGTTTGTACAGAACAGTTGCTATTTGTGTTCTATTAAGAGGCTTCGTGAAGGGACTATAAAGCAAATTTTTAAACGCTGACTCAGGTTCAGTGTTTCAATTATCGAATCATATTCTGATTTTTGATTAATTACGCCGTGCTCTGTATTAAAATGGTTAAGACATTAAAAAAATATTTAGCTTTGTAAACAAAAATGATTTAGCTTCGTAAACAAACATGTTAGTTTCGTTTTACTTAACCGACAAGATTCCTCTACACCTAAAGCAGCCAAATTGGTCGTACTATCCAAATCATTTCTTTTTTGTACATTTTAATTTTAGTGTGTGAATGGGAGATAATTTCAGCAGGAATTAAAAAGAATATATACTCATGTACAGTATTTTGTTCTATAAATTTAATATTGTGTTTGTGTTTTTAAATGTTGGTAAATCAAATTTATAAATTTCTTAGGTGAACAGAAGCGGATGTTCTTGTGTTCGTTTGAAGAATCACGCCGAGTTTTTCCCCCAAATATTGAATATTTAATTTCGATTTTGTTCATATTACCAGCTAATTAAGGCTTTTTATTATGGTATACCGTTGTCTGTCTGTCCGTCTGTCGTCAACATGTCGGACATTAACTAAAAAACGCTTAAACTAATTTGCATGAAACTTTGGTGAATTGTTTATGCCTGTAGACGTTAGCATCCTTTCGTTTTTGATAAAGTTAAGTAATACGTTTCCGATTTATGGTGTTTTATTCATTAAAAAGGGGGATTTTGCAGTTTTTGGACAATAACTCAAAAATCAATTTGAAAGATATTTTGGTTAATTGTTTATATCTATTGCAATGAGCTCCCTTTCCATTTTCATAAATTTTAGATTTTACGTTTCCGAGTTACAGGGTTTTATTCATGAAAAAATGGGGATTTTCAAGTTTTCGAACAATAAATCAAAAATGCTTTCAGCAAATCTCATTAACGTTTGGTGAATAGTTTATATATATTGACGTAAGCTCCATTTCTCCTTTTATAAATTTTAGATTAAAAATGGTGATTTTCCAGTTTTCTGATAATAACTCAAAAATGCTTTTAACAGTCTCATGAAACTTTGGTAAACTGTTTATAGTAATTGACGTAGCTCCCTTTCAATTTTTAAGAAATTCTGATATGCAATTGAGAAGTTATTGGATTTTATTCTATGAGAGCGCATGTATTTATTCAAGTAAGTCATATGAAAAGGAAAGAGAAACAGTTCTTCCGTTTACTGATGACCGAACAGTATTATTGAAGATAATCTGAAGTAGGTTTGTCATTTTCTGGCATTGCACGAAAATACGTGTGGATATCCACGTGCGTTTTTTGTTGAACAATCTAGCTGAAGAGGCATGCACAAATTAAGCTCTTATAAAAATGAGCTTCGCAATAAAGGGATTACAATAAACATTTTGAAATTGAGGTCTGCAGACATATTTGAACATGTATGTTGCAACCGTCCAATTTTCCTGTAGACTTCTATCACAGGAAAATGAATAAATTGTGTAAACATGCGTTTACTTGCCTAAGTACTCCGTCCTTAACTAACTTAAACCACATACCTGTCCACACAGTGTATTTATTAAATTTTCGAATGATTGATTTCATTGTTTTGTGGACTAGGGACAAATTTGAAGTATATTTGTATCGAAGAGCATACACATTTTGTTTATATTTCTATGTCTAATTGAATAAGAATTTTGTATTATCAAATCATGTGGATATGTCTTTTTTATAATTATTCATAATTTTGCATACATGTGTAATCTGTAAATTAATAAGTTTTAATGTGTCAGAGCTAACATATAATCGAAAATCAAAAGTTACATTCTAGATTAAATACAAAATGTTGTCATATGAATACAAGGTGTGGTATGATTGCCAAAAAGGCATCTCCCTACCAGACACCAAATGACATAGAAGTTGGCAAATAAAGGTCACCGTTCAACACTAAACACGTACAATGAGCAAAAACTATCTCGCATAGTATAAAAGGCACAGAAAAATTATGTAACACAATCAAACGAGAAAAAAAATCATTCTGATTTAATTACAAAACAGTAAACAAAATACAAATATGATATTAAGCAACGAACAGCAAATATTGAATTTCAGGCTCCAGACTTGGGAAGGCACATTAAGAATGGGGCGTGGTTAAACATGTTTGCTGGCGCTAAACCCTTCCCTAACATTAGACAGTGGTGTAACAGTACGACATAGTAACAAACTATAAAAATCAGGTAAAAGGAACTTATAACATCAGATCGATACAAAGCATATAAAAGCCCTGACAAAACACAGAGGACGCAAAGTACTGATCTGAAAGTACTTGCAGTTTTTGTAAGCTAGTTCAAAGCAAAAGACAACTAATAAAAATAAACTGTCTATTTATATAAGCGTAGATTAAAATTTCAATCAGTACACACCCAACATCAAATGGACTTAATGTGAATATCGCATTAATAGGCAGAGAAGTACATGCAATGCCAACATATAGGTATTGACAGATTGTTGAACCGTGAAAATATATTAATTTTACCCCTATACATCTCTAGGAATATGATTGGTTAAATGCAACCGTGTGGAAACATTGCATATTACATATTGGATTAGTAGTGTTCCATATGGGTTAGTAGACGGGGACGATTAAAAGTAATTCATAGAATACATTTAAAGCTAACAAGTTGATATTGTTGTCATTTGTTTTTGTATAAACCAATTGAAGTAGGTTCTTTTAAAATACTAACAGTTTTTAAGCTTTGGTCAGTTTAACAGACCTCGAGATTAAATACCACATGTTCACATAGTCGATAAGATATTTTGCTCTCACCCCATATGGAATTATTTATTGATCATATTTTAATATATCGTATTAGGTCACTGACACACTATGTAACTAATAATGTGCATAACATTAGTATTAAGTTTGGTTTTTATTCATTGATAACAAAATCAATGTTTGTAACCTAAAAAACAATATTCAAAAACGGTTGAATCGGTAACCTTTTAGAATAAGTTGTTTTTGCCTTTTGAAATTGCCACCAATTTAGCAGGACTATATTAAAAAAAGAAGAAGATGTGGTATGATTGTCAATGAGACAACTCTACACAAGAGATCAAAATGACACAGAAATTAAAAACTATAGGTCACCGTAAACAATGAGCAAAGCCTATACCGCATAGTCACCTATACCCGAAATGACAATGTAAAACAATTCAAACGAGAAAACTAACGGCCTAATTTATGTACATAAATATGAACGAAAAACAAATATGTAACACATAATCAAACGACAACCACTGAATAACAGGCTCCTGACTTGGGACAGACACATACATACAAAATATGGCGGGGTTAAGCATGTTAAACTAGCCTGTATAGTATGGTTAAAACATACTTATAAGTACTAAGCTTGTTTCGTCCTAAAAAGTGTATAACATTGAAGAATATATTTGTTAAAATGTACCATATGCCAAAATATTGTTATAAGGATAATTGTAAAAAGCAATGATTGTAACAGGATGCTGTAACAAACTCTCCCAAACAAAGTTCAAATATGTATAAACCCCTTTAGACTCCATTTTAAGCTCACCTGGCCCGAAGGGCCAAGTGAGCTTTTCTCATCACTTTGCGTCCGTCGTCCGTCGTCGTTGTCGTCTGTTAACTTTTACAAAAATCTTCTCCTCTGAAACTACTGGTCAAATTTAACCAAACTTGGCCACAATCATCATTGGGGTATCTAGTTTAAAAAAATGTGTCCGGTGACCCGGCCAACCAACCAAGATGGCCGCCATGGGTAAAAATAGAACATAGGGTAAAATGTAGATTTTGGCTTATATCTCTGAAACCAAAGCATTTAGAGCAAATCTGACATGGGTGAAATTATTTATCAGGTCAAGATCTATCGGCCCTGAAATTTTCAGATGAATCGGACAACCGGTTGTTGGGTTGCTGCCCCTGAATTGGAAATTTTTAGGGAAATTTTGCTGTTTTTGGTTATTATCTTGAATATTATTATAGATAGATATAAACTGTAAACAGCAATAATGTTCAGCAAAATAAGACCCACAAATAAGTCAAAATGACCAAAAAGGTCAGTTGACCCCTTAAGGAGTTATTGCCCTTTGCAGTAAATTTACGTAAATTTTTGTAAATTTTAACAAAATATTTTCATCTGTAACTAATGGACCAAGTTCATTATAAATTGAGATAATTGTAAGAGGCAAGAATGTTCAGTAAAGTAAGATCTACAAACACATCACCATCACCAAAACACTATTTTGTCATGAATCCATCTGTTTCCTTTGTTTAATATGCACATAGACCAAGGTGAGCGACACAGGCTCTTTAGAGCCTCTAGGTTTGAATATTATTATAGATAGAGATAAACTTTAACATCATAATGTTCAGCAAAGTATGATCTACAAATAAGTAAACATGACCAAAATGGTCAGTTGACCCCTTAAGGAGTAATAGTCATTTTTTACCAATTTTTCGTAAATTTTTGTAATCTTCTACAAAAATCTTCTCCTCTGAAACTACTGGGCCAAATTTGATCAAACTTAGCCACAATCATTATTAGGGTACCTAGTTTTAAAAATGTGTGCAGTGACCCGGCCAACCAACCAAGATGGCCGCCATGGCTAAAAATAGAACATAGGGGTAAAATGTAGATTTTGGCCTATAACTTTGAAACCAAAGGATTTAAAGCAAATATGTGACAAGTAGTTAAATTGTTTATCAAGTTAATATCTATCTGCCCTGAAATTTTCAGATGAATTGGACAACTGGTTGTTGGGTTGCTATCCCCCAATTGGTAATTTTTAACGAATTTTTGCCATTTTTGGTTATATTTTTATTATCTAGAATACTATCATAGATAGAGATGAGCTGTAAAGAGCAATCATGTTAAACAAAGTAAGATCTACAAATAAGTCAACATGACCAAAATGGTCAGTTGATCCCTTAAGGAGTTATTGCCCTTTATAGTCAATTTTTTACAATTTTCATTAATATGGTAAAGAGGTAGGGCCAATATGCCGTGGATTTTGTTCACAGAAGGGCCAATTTCAAAAAGTGCCGACAGAAAAGAATTTACTATAAAAACAAAAAATTAAAATGCTTTTTGCTCAATATCTCGATTTACATATATTATGATATGTGTGATAAATAATTAATTCAACCCTCAAAAAGGATGAAAGTCCAATATGCGAAATTTAGGGTGTTTTTAGGTGGTAAAACAGGGAATTCCCCCAGAAGGACATTTCAAACCAAAAAAAAGTGATGCTTTTTGTGACTGTTGTAATTTATACTACTTTTTCCTTAAAAAATGAAATTGGTTTGGTATGTCCTTTTTACATAAAAAACAACATTTTAATGAAAAAATTGTAACATCGCTAAATTGTACTAATATAGGTTCGAATCTCGCTCAGACTATTTGCATTATTTGTGTTGTTATATTAAATTTTAATGTTTCTATCATATTTTTTCGGATGTTGGCTTAATTCATAGAGTCAATCTGGTTCATTTTGACTATATAGTTTACTAGTTTATCATTTTATTAAAGACAAAATAATGTATCGCTTATTGTGTGTATTCCTATGACTGTCCATACTCTTGACTTACTTTCTATAAATGTGTTTACATTTATTACATACTAGAACACACCCGCGAAATCGCGGGCATTCAGAGCGTAGTTGACTGGAGAATTTCAGCAAATGTATCATAAGTCATGATAGGTTATCGGGGACAGGAAAATATTTTTTGTATCCCTCCTCCTTCATTTCCAAAATTCCCAATTTTTGGTTTTCTATCAATTTCAATATGAACATACATTTAGTATGTTATGAACATTTAAGTAAGGAACCTGTAATTCAGTGGTTGTCGTTTGTTTATGTGTTACATATTTGTTTTTCGTTAATTTTTTGTACATAAAACGGCCGTTTTGTACATAAATATGGCCGTTTTGTACATAAATATGGCCGCTAGTTTTCTCGTTTGAATTGTTTTACATCGTCATTTCGGGGCCTTTTAAAGCTGAGTATCCGGTATGGGCTTTGCTCGTTGTTGAAAGCCGTACGGTGACATATAGTTGTTAATTTCTGTGTCATTTTGGTCTCTTGTGGAGAGTTGTCGCAACAAGGCAATCCTACCACATCTTTTTTTTGTTGTTGTAATAAATGAATTTGGTAAAAGATTTAATGATTGGAGAATTTCAGAAAAGGTATCAAAAGTTCACATGAATAATTTTAGTGCTTATCTGTATATTATGAACATTCATTACTATATAAATAAAGTGTATTTACTTTCAATTTCAAGTTTACTAATCGATCCATGGTGGTCAATTGATATAGTATACAGACCCTCTCCATTTAATAAACTCTGTGACCGCCGTGGATAGTAAACTTGAAAATGATAGCAGATAGAATTAAAATACACTTTATTCGTAGTATATGTATGTTCAAAGTATACAGAAAAACGAAAACCGGAAGTCTAATCTGACTTAAAATTTCGTCCAATGACGGGACAATATCCGGTTGCCTTTTGGTGTCATACCACTAATTAAAAGTTCCTATCTGTTCAACCAAATTTTGCAATTTTCACAGCTTTCTAAATATTTTACCTTAAGTTTAACTTCATAGAAACTAGGTATATCCTGAATTGTACAGGTGTCACCTTTCTGCATGCCAATTCAAAATCATATAAGAAAGCAGAGAGCTTCCGAAAGGAGGTACCACTAAAAATAACCCCTAGTTTTCTGGAAATCTTAAATTAGTATACTATGGAGCGCATTAATCCTCAATTTTTAATGCACACTCATAGACAGGTAAATTTTAACTCAAAATGGTCTTAATATATTTCTCTTTCAACAAAACTTTCATTTCTGCAAATTTGTTGGTTAGTTTAGGTGAACAATGACATCAAATGCACTTTTTTTGGTCCGAGTAGGCCTAATTTCACATACGTTCTAAATTTGAGGGAGTAATTGGTGGTATGACACCTTTTTTCTCGTTTTTCTCTAAAAATAACTCAATCTGAATAATCATATAAATGGATGACAAATACAACTATGCACTGTACCTATAGGACACAGAGGCGTGTTGATTAATTTATTGTGGAAAGAAGAGAAGCGACACACAAAATGAGTTCTTCTCGTTTAATAGTATAGATATATGCAAAGAACAACTTCCGTCAAACTAATGTAGGTGCCTGTACATTATACCCAATAACACGAGAATTAATTATTATATTGCAATGAAGCCCAAATGCTGCGTGTGTAACATACACATAACTTAAAATGAGGCCATTGTATACAGATTTCAAAACAACACAAACAATTTTTCGAAACCTTTTTCGAACGTGGTAGTATATGTATCAAATGCAGTACTGACATTTTTACCACCGTCCCTGCACCGGTACCTAAGTCATCAGAAAATAAATAACACCACAGAACAAATCAATTACACTACAAATCGTGATCATCAAGAAGCTATTGCGTCTGTTTCACAACGAAGGGCCGATTTGTTAAAATTCCAGAAAAGGCCATATAACATGTGTTAGTAGCACAAGGTGTTCTATGACCAACTGATGTAAGATGTTCTCCGGTTAAAATATATATCATCTTATCTTATAGACGATAAAACCTTAAAAGACCAGGCCAAATACAGATATACATATATTCAAAATGAGAAAAACAGCATCCCATTTGAATTTGTTCGATATTATTTGGCTTGTTGGACAAGTTACGTGGTGTGGTACCTTATGCACATACAGGGAGTTAACAATTAAACAAAGTTAACAAAAAAATCAATAGTCTTGGCCTTTTTTTTTTGTAGGAATACCTGTTCAAGGTATAAAAATAAATAATGTGACGTATGTGAAACAAACAATTTTTTTTTCTCAAATCAAAAACAAATTATTTTTTTCTCCAAAAACTGGAAACAAACTTTTTTTTCAAAAAAAAAACCATAGCCTCCCCCCCCCCCCCCCCCCCCCCCCCCCCATAAAAACAAATGGTCGCTGCTTAAGATAATATTATTATTATGTTTAGAATATGTTTTTCCTTTTTAAACTGAATGACTGCAAAATATGAAGAATTTGGTAATATTATACTTAATTCCAAAAAAAAAAAAAATGTGTAGAACATACAAATGATGTTCTAGAATAGCCACTTTATTTTTAAAGATAAAGCGTACAAAAATGAAGCCCTACATACCCCAATCAATACCTTGTGTCGAAATGACTTTAAATAGCTGGAATTTAGAGTTAACACGTACAGGAACAGATTAAGGTTTATGTACCCTTCTGTAGCCATTTTTGTACGAATTTTTCAAACCTCAATTGTATCAAAACTAAAAATATAATAAATAATAGAGATAGGCCACTTAGTACATGTTCAAAGGGGAAACTTGATGCAAAGCATTATTTTTTACTGTTTCATTGCATTTGATAGAAAAAGAGGACTTTGTGGCAAATAAATCAAGATTTTTATAGAAAATTCACACCCTTTAATACAGAGATTGTTGTTATAAAATTTGAAACATAAATTACTCACTTGATTTTCTATGATGTGCTAGTGTTTATTTTTTACAAAAAGTTCTAAGTAACCTGTAAATTCCAAAACACCTCGTGCTGAGTCACTAAAGTCGAGCGCACCGCACCCTAAAAGGTGTACTTGATTTTGGCCATATTTATACTTGTCTTAACAAATAACTACATTTATAAACTTGTTTTAAGGAAATCAATGCTAGCACTGCATGCAATAATCCTATATCTATCAGTCATCAAATTGCCAAATATAAGAGTACAAGGATAAAGGCTGTGGATTTTCTATAAAAATCTTGATTTCTTTGCCACAAAGTCCTCTTTTTCTATTAAATGCAATGGAACAGCAAAAAATAATGCTTTGCATCAAGTTTCCCCTTGGAATATGTACAAAATGGCCTATCTCTATTATTCATTATATCTGTAGTTTTGATACAATTGAAGTTTGAAAAGTTCGTACAAAAATGGCTACAGAAGGGTACATAAACCTTAAAATATTAACTGGGGTAGTAAAGCAAAAAACATAACTTGTGTAGCAATCAGTGGTGGATTCAGATTTTTGTTCACATTGGAGGTAGGTACTATAGGGATAGTCTCGCTTAATTTTACGATATTATATTAAAGCAGTTTGAAAATGGGGCCCGGACCATAAAATTCCATGAGAATTTTAAATAAATCGTAGATAAGGGGGACAGGGCCCTTTGTGCCCCCTCTCAACTCGCCTCTGGCAATAAAAACACTTTTATTTACACAAAATGTTCCTGTAAATTTTTGTAACCAAGGTGTGCTCGATTTGTATATGAAAAAGATGAGGGTTTCTTATCGTCGAGTTGCAAGTTGCGAGTTAAGATAGTCGAGTTACGAGTTACAAAAGTCGAGTTGCGAGTTAAAAAAGTCGAGTTGCGAGATACAAAAGTCGAGTTGCGAGTTAAGAAAGTCGAGTTGCGAGTTACAAAAGTCGAGTTGTGAGTTAAGAAAGCCGAGTTGCGAGTTAAGAAAGTCGAGTTGCGAGTTACAAAAGTCGAGTTGCGAGTTAAGAAAGTTGAGTTGCGAGTTAAGAAAGTCGAGTTGCGAGTTAAAAAAGTCGAGTTGCGAGTTACAAAAGTCGAGTTGCGAGTTACGAAAGTGGAGTTGCGAGTTACAAAAATATTTTTGAGGATTGATTCACATTTGATGAAGCATGCGTGTGTAAGTGATAAATGTGTCCTGGTAAAATATGTCTGGGCGGACAAATATTGCTAGTATGAAAAGTCCATGGTTACTGTAAGGCTTTAATCATTTAGTGTGGTATAGGTTGCACAATTTTGATTTATAATATATACTATTGTTGAAACGACATATATGTCGCCTTGGTATCAAACCCCCAAACGACGTATATGTCGCTTTGGCATCAACACTGAAACGACATATATGTCGCTTTGGCATCAAGAGGGTTAACAAATATAATGCCTACTCATGTTAAAATGAGCATAGAGCATGGCATGAAACAATTATTTCTTAATTCAAGTTATTTTACACGTCAACAATTTGATGATAATAATACGCAACGACCCTAACGTTATATAGAGGATTTTTTGAGAAATTTAACTAAGAGTGTTGCTTTGTTTAAAAACAACGCAATAGAATAGCAAATGGAAACGGGAAGGTGCCGAGGGAAGAACAAGCCGACAAAAGAGCAGAAAACAGCACAAGGTCACCAATGGAGCGAGAAAGACAGATTAATAAAAGTTTTTCAAAACATTTTTTCCGAATCCCATGTTTGAATTTCATGTAACCTTGTAATACTTTATTGTTGTATTTTTTCATTCATAAATACTGTTTTATCTAACGCAGCGAAAAAAAAATACTGCTCCGGGCTAGCCTCAACATTTTTTACAAGTACTTATTTAACTATAATTTAGATAAATGGATACCACTATAAACTCCAAAACACACACACACAACTGTCAACATAAAACTAGAGGCTCTAAAGAGCCTGTGTCGCTCACCTGTATTTACTGATGCTTTGGAAATCATGTAAAATAAGGTTAAAATCATAATTTATAGTATAAAATATCATTAGATACTATACTAATATCTATGATAATAGCAAAAAACTGCAAAATTTCCAAAAAAATACTAATTCAGGGGCAGCAACCCAACAACAGGTTGTCGGATTTGTCTGATAATTTCAGGGCAGATCTATCTAAATCTGATAAAACATTTTTGCCACCAGTCAGATTTGCTCTAAATGCTGCAGTTTCAGAGATATAAACCAAAAACTGCATTTTACCCTATGTACTATTTTAGCCAAGTCTGCCATCTTGGTTCGCGGGCAGGGTCATCGGACAAATTTTTTAAACTAGATACTCTTATAATGATTGCGAACAATTTTGGTTACATTTTGTCTTAGTAGTTTCAGAGGAGAAGATTTTTGTAAAAGATTACAAAAAGTTAAGAAAAATTGGTAAAATTGGGTATAAAGGGCAATAACTCCTGAAGGGGTCAACTGACCATTTTTGTCATTTGACTTATTTGTAGATCTTATTTTACTGAACATTATTGCTGTTTACAGTTTATCTCTATCTATAATAATATTCAAGATGATAACCAAAAACGGCAAAATTTCCTTAAAATTACCAATTAAGGGGTAGCAATCCAACAACAGGTTGTCCGACTCATCTGAAAATTTCAGGGCAGATAGATCTTGACTTGATAAACAATTTTAACAAACGTCAGATTTGCTCTAAATGCTCTAAAAGAGTTGTAAGCCAAAATCTATATTTTACCCCTATGTTCTATTTTTTAGCCATGGCGGCCATCTTGGTAAAAGATTACAAAAATTTACAAAAAGTTGAGGAGAAGATTTTTGTAAAAGTTAACGACGACGGACGACGACGGACGCCGGACGCAAAGTGATGACCAGGTGAGTTAAAGGCTAGAGGTTCCTGACTTGCGCCGGGGGTAAACATGTTTTGTGAGATCTCAACCTTCCCTTATACGTCTATTCAATGTGGAACAAACAGACACACAGCAAAACGCAGAGTAAAACTCAGTTTAAAAGAAATCTGAGCCCGGTGTTTAAATAGGTTACAGAAGAAACAATATCGTAATAAAGTAACAAATGACTATCTATATTATACGATCATGGACTTGCCTTCAGCAAGTGGAAATGTATAAAAATGGAAGCAGGTCTATTTATAGGCATATTGAAATAAACATTAATTTTCATAATGGTCAACCAAATCGTGATGGCAATCATAACATTTCCTAACTTCCATAGATTTGATTTGTTTGTCGTTTGTAACATCATATTTCCCATATATTAGGAGCTGCCATAGATTTGAGGCCATTTTGTGTCTTCATTGTGTTTTTATTTTGGTAAGTGACACTATCATACATGATTCTTATGATTCTGCTTCTGTTGATTGAAAATTACTGTTGAACATGCCTTTGTGTAGGCCATAGTGTATTTGCAACGCATGCATTTATGATAGTATGGAAAACAAAAAATAATTTATTTGCATAAAAGAAGCAAAACGAATTGTATCAACAACATTACCATATTCATTATAATTCAAATGTAAAGCAAAATAAGTTTATTCAACGTTGGTAAAGTGAAATCTAATATCCTTTTGCAAAACCTTTTGTTATAAGCTGACCCTTCTCTTGTAGATAAAGAGCTGGCCAGACAGGAACCTTTACTTTCCGTCCTTTATCTTTCTGTTTATAAAATATATATTTTGTTGTATCAAATGTTTCGTTATATTCCGGCCAGGCAATGTACATTGGAGGGTCAAGAATACACATGTACCACAATAACTCGGCTGCTTTGTGGATAAACTTGATGACTGTAGGTGACAATTGCTGGGTATCCATACCAAGCTCATCTTTTATCACTTCTACTTTAAATCTCTACAATATAATAAATATACTATCATAATGTCTGTGTAAATAAAGTGAGCATATGAAATGATATAATACAATCAATATGTGAGAGATACATGTATAACTTATTGATTGAAGGATTAAAAAAAGACGAAAATAACAACAATAATAGGTACACTTTTCTTCCAGCAGCTTCATGTCTAGAAGTTCAGTATACGTTACGGCCGTGTTTCCATAATTTTTAAGAGGAAAAGTCTTCTAGATATAGATACAAGAAAATGTGGTAAGAGTGCCATTGAGACAACTTTCCATCCACGTTATAATTTGTAAAAGTAAACCATTATAGGTAAAAGTTCGGCCTTCGACACGGAGCCTTGTCTCACATCAAACAGCAAGCCATGAAGGGTCTCGAAATGAACAAAGTAAAACCATTGAAACAGGAAAACCAATGAAAACGAAAAACACTTATGAACCACACAAACAAACGACAACCACTGAACATCAGGTTCCTGACTTTTATGTCCTAATTATTTTTAATTTTCGAAATTTATCCATGTAACAGAACAAATTCAACAGTTTTTCAAACAATAAGTGTTTATCGAGATTAAAATTTAGTTATTCAACATACATCTACCACAGCATCAACTGATGAGACAGCCATCTGCTTCCTAAAATCTCTGGCTTGTTGTAAAACTAGATTGGATGACAGTCTCCCTGTTCTTGGGGTTTTTGTTACTGTGTTACTCTGCAATATCAAAACAATGTTACATTTTCTAAATAAGTTTAATGAATAATGGCTTATTTAAGATATAGAAACAAATAGCTTTATTATAATTACGCAGAAAAATTATAATAATCATAATACTTTAACTTATTACTAATACATCCACCATTTTTTACGTAAGAAAATGCCTGTGCCAAGTCAGGAATTTGACAGTTGTTTGATGTGTTTGAGCTTTAGATTCTGCCATTTGATTATCACTTTCCGTTTTGAATTATCCTCGGAGCAGTATTTTTGTGATTTTACTTTTTACAGATATTTTCTTTTCTTTTAAAAAGTTAAACCGCTGTAATAAAAGAGAGAGGTGGAAAAAAATCATCAAGTTGTTCAAACAACTATCTCATGTAATGACATTACCATCTTACCAATCGAGAGGCCGGTTTTACACCAGGATCTGCTACTGGTTGTGACATGGCATCCGAAAGTTCATCTAACTGCTCTGCGGCTAGCTTTTTACACCATGTATAGCCATACTGTTGAAATAATATTAAATGTTCTGGTATAAAATATTGGGAATAATAGATGTACTAAACTGAAAACCTCATTAAAGAAGCCAGGTTTATAATTTGTGTACACCAAACGCGCGTTTTGTCTACATAAGACACGTCAGTGGCGCTAGAATTAAATTAGTTGGTACTAAGGTGAAACAAAATACAAGACTAGAGCTTTAAATATCGAAAACTCAAAATACGGCTATGATTATAATCTATACCTCATAGAAGAACGTCTTGGTTTTTGAATAACTTAATAATTAACTGTCTAATATGATATGACAGCACCGCTACTTGTGGAATATATGCGTCCACTTAGAAATCAGTATTTTGGGACGGATATGATATATTACAAACGTTTATATTCTAGTATTGTCCGCTTATAAATTTTGAATTTATTAAGAAATACATCAGGCAAAGTTGACTTAAGATAGATTTGGCTATGGTTCTAATGTCATTTTAGCCTGATCTACCAGAACTTTAATTTGCATAACTTGGACAGATGCGTTATGTATGTGTTTTCCTGATTTGGTTTGTACATCACTTAATATTGCACTCATTTTAGATTTTTTTTTGTAATCTTGTAGTAACGAGGACTCTCTTTCATTTTTGTAAGCTCGTTTTATATGACATTTTGATGCTACTTCCATGTTATTTGTTTTCCTTCTTAAAGATTACACAGCGTGTTCTGTTCTAAAAACAGAACCTATCAAATCAGTCATTTGTTTTTTACAACCGTAGACACTTCAACTAAAATTGGTAAAAAATAACACTTTTATTTTGTGCGCTAGACGCATCGTTCTTGTTTCAGCGTCATCAGGAATGCTCAAACCTAAATAAAATTGAAACCAGGGATGTAAAAATAATTAAAAACTTTGGTAGTTTCATCTCATCATATATACCAGGATTGAAATTTTGTTTTTGCACCATACGTGCGTTTCGTATACAAAAGCAAAAGGGACCTAGATATACTAGTTACAATACCGGTAGTCTAAGGCCAACTTTGCATGAGGAAGCTGTAACCTTCGTTTGTGAAAGTTTTATGAACGAAAATGTATGTTAAAAGACAAATATGTTCCTACCAATGCAATGACTCGAATAAGGATATACTTACATGTTGGTGCATACTGTCAGAAAATCAAGACCAGTGTTTATAAATCTTTGAATCGTTCGAAATAATAAAGATTTTCTACCCAAGGAAAAGACAACGTCAGCTATTTTAGGCAAAACCCTTTAGTTAGTTTTGACACTTATTGCTCTTTAACTTCATAGTTAATTTGCATTTTTAACATTTTTAATTTCAACTACATTGATAAGTCTTTTGTAGAAGAAACGCGCATCTGTAGTAACAAAAAAGAAATAAGCCGGGTATCATTGATGAGTGACGATCAATAATTGTAAGTGTGTACACTTTTTCAAATCTTACAAGTAATACACGTGTACAATGTATACGACAATAAGATTAACTTAACTCACCAGAGAGAGGTTTAGTTAGCTATAGAACCAGGTGTGATCCACAATTTGCTACATACGGAAATGGCTCCACCAAGTCAGGAATATGGCAGTTGTTTTCCATTCGTTTTATGTGTTTTGAGTTTTTGATTTTGCACAGTTTTTCGTTATTTCTTTATTTTTTATATTTAAAAGTGTTTTTTTTTTAGATTTATTTGAAGATGTCTAATATCACTTACTCTGATTATTCGAAGTAGTTTGTATATTGCATAGTCCTCCTCCTCGGAGGTTTGATGCCTCCGCTGTCCTTGTTTAGTACCAATCAATCCCACAGCAGCGTACCATTCTACTTCGTACAGATTCTTAAATTTATCAGCTATTTTTGTAGGACTAAGATGTTCAGGAAAAGAATCCCTAGCTGATATGCTGCCAATCCTTTTACATGATGAATATACAAAAAGATGCTGTTATATAATTTCTTAGCAATATCAATATGCTGTATTTGTACAGCTATGTAACATTTCATTGTTTAAAATGTGCTAATAAAAATAGAATACATAATTAAGCATTCCTAATGTCTTTTCCAATATTTTGTCTAGATTGGATACCAAAAACCGCTCGTTATTTCATCAGCATATAATCGATTGTAAATATAATTGTTATTTTTTATTATAAATATAATTGAGAATATCACTTTATTAGCTACCTGCTTCTAAGCTCATTTATTTCTGCCCCCTTTCTTGCAATGACTTCTTCTTGTTTACCCAATTTCCTTTCTAATTTTTCATAAGCTTCAATCGGAACATACGAAATGGACAGAGCCTTAGAATCAGATCTTGGAGATTCATAACTCTGACTTCGAGGACTATATTCATCTTTTGGTTGCTGCCCCAGTATGGAGGTATGGACGTTAGGAATAGCTTTGTAGGTACCACCATCTTTTCCCTGCAATTTTTGGTACATTAAATAGTAAATATGTGTAGCACAGTACCATTACTACAATATGTATCAATAAAACGTTTTCATCTCTTAATTATATTACGATGCTTATGGAAATTTTGAAGTCATGCCTCTTGAACCCTACATGTCTAAGAATAAATAGAACAGTCTTTCATTGATGTAACTTCTTTTAAATCTTTTGATGATATACAAATAAGTGAAAACTAAAAAGTTTTGGAATCGCATAAACTCTAAAGAAGCAAAAGCCAATTAATTTGTCAACAGGTTACAAGTCTCATGCTATGTGTATCACCTCGCCATGCGATACCATACTCATTCAGAATCTGAACATCTGACGACTATATAAAAATATATATCAGTCTCTACGACTACCTACTTTCATAATCTGATAAATACAATTAAACTCAAATTACTTAGTTAATCTGATCTCATCTGAGATATTCTTTTAAATTCTAATAACACTCACATATGAACGCTCTAAGTCACTATAAAGCTTTGTAAAATTCTGTAGTTCTCTAAATTCTTCCATGGCTGTTTTCCCTTTAGGTCGCCAGTTATCGCATGCTTTCTTTAGAACTACATACAGGTTACTGGCAGTCAAAAAGTCGGAATCAGCTGCTATCTGCTTATCTATTCTTTGTATGTTTTGTACGTATGCATTATACTAAAATAACAAGATGTATGTTTCTTTGTATTGGTGTATACCAAACTGTGTCATGATTATCATCCTTTCTATCTTGAATTCAATGACAACTGTTATTTTTCTTTTTTCATTCCGTGTCCAAATAAATTACAAAATCGTGACTTTTATCATAAATTAGTCAAGCTTCCTTCGCCATTAGTGGCGAGTAAAACAAGTTGTCTGCTCTCCTTCACATTCATTTCTTTCGCTCAAAATACAAGCTTGATTATACAAATTACTTTGAACAGGTTTACCATTATTGAGTGTATAATATTAAGCAGGTAATATACATAATTGAATTTAGATTTTCGATTATGGATGAAATTGATCATAAGGTATATGAGTAAATGATTGAAATTTGAATATAGTTAAACTCTAAAGTATTTGTTTAAAGTAAAGCTATATAGTATAGAGAAGTGTACTACTTAAAAGTTAGAATTTACGTTGACAGATGCCTAATGATAATCTAACTTTATCACTGTACGCTTTCATGCTTTGGTTTAAAATTTTCGCTTCCAATAAAGAAAACTATTATTGCCTTACCTCTGTTCAAGATTTTATTTCACAACCCATTAAATTATATAAAATAATATCAACTACTATCAGATCAAAATTATATTAACAAGTTTAGTTAATTAAATTTAAAATGTATGCTACATTTAAATTTAAGATAACCATCTAACCTTATCTCGATACTTCTTCAGGAGATGATATTCATTATCCATAAGTGTCACATATTCTCGGTCAGCCACGTCTAACGTCCGCTTGTTGATATAGGACTCCATGTCTTGAAGAATCACCTCGATGTTTGGCCGTCTTCTGTACTCTCGGGGAATGAAATAATCTCCCCGACCAACAGGCTGTATTACAGACATTTTATACTTTTAATGATATACGAATAGATAAAACAGGTCCCCTATAAAATAAAAACAAAACATAGGGATGATTCTGCTATTGTAAACATTCATATGGGACAATGGAAACCTATAACTCATAAGGACAAAATTTGAGTGAGTATGATAAACATTCATTGGTTGAGAAGCATGCAACATACTTTTAATATATATTTTTCTGAGAAATTTAAAAACAGTCCAAAATTTTAATGGAGTGCTTAATATTTCTATTTTCGTCAACCGTTTGTGAAGTGGTGGTATACTAGAACAGAGGGTAATTTAGGTATGTTTGCAGATTCATCTTTCCTGCTGAATTTGGATACTTACCTCATCTCGTTTCACAAAATCTTTAGGTGGTCATAATGTCATTGTGACACACTTGTAGCAGTTACCTTATGTTTGAATAAACTTAGGGGTTTTCATTAGCAAACCATGAATTTGCATTCATTCATTCAAATTGATCAAATAGAAATGGAAAAGGGCAATCCGTTTTTTCTTTCTTACTGTTTCTAGCTATCAATATTTAATTAAACAAATATATACCAACCTCCATAATCGAATATTTAGTACTTCATAAAATTATTTACACAAAAAATCGAGGGGGAGATAGGGTGGATGTGTTTAAAATAAAATGTAATTTGCAATATTTTGCCCAAGAGAAGGAACAACCATAATGAAGCCAAATCAGATTTTTGTTTGAACAAGTTGTGATACAATTGAAATATGTTGTTGGAACATTTTGATTTGAACCTTTTATTAGTAACGATTACCTTCAATCGTTAGATTGTTTTGGTAAAATTGATTTGGATGGAAAAGGCAGGCATACACATTATTGTCTTAGTTTAGGTAAAATTTAAAAATAGTTATTAATATTTAAAAACAGTGTTTCGAAACATAAAAAAGAAATCTATACTACGATTAGATACGGTATTTAGATATCGATCAAAACCCATTTTTGAAATTAAACAACAATTAAGAAGCCCAAGAATCGTTACTTAAATATTTGCTGTGTTTGGTATAATTAGGCATTAGATCTTAGGAACAGTTCCTAGATATCGGAAGTTCAACTAGTTTGTATATGTATGAAGGCGTTTAGTGAAGAATTAAGGAGCTACTTGCAATATGTATACATAAAATGTATTTAACCCAATTATGCCGATAGTGAATTATTAATGTAGTTATCAACGTTCTACAATTGTTTTATATTAATTGACGAAGAATAAGAAGACACAATCATGACGATAAAGCAACAACAAACAAACAAAATTCGAATGGTTCACCAAACACTTCAAAGAAAATAACTTAAGTTTCAGCAACACAAACCCTATAACAGGTGAAAGCAGGTGCTGTGGAAGAACAAGAAGAAACCTGCTTATCTGATAGGTTATTTACGTAAATAGTTAACATAGTTATCAAAGGTAACAGGATTATAATTTAATACGCCAGACGCGCGTTTCGTCTACATAACAATCATCAGTGACTCTCATATCAAAATATTTATAAAGCCAAAGAAGTACGAAGTTGAAGAGCATTGAGGATCCAAAATTCCAAAAAAGTTGTGCCAAATTCTAAGTATTCAAAGAATTTGACAGTGTAAAAGTCGTTTGCGAAACATTGCTAGTGAACTATAATGACAATGAAAAAGGCTGCGAACACATCAAGGATCACAGTAGAAAATATACAAAACAATTATGAACATCTGGATTATCATGAAAGACTAGTTATGTATGGCATCAATTTTGTCGTCAGAACTTCAGTCTAAGACGAGTGCAGTTTCATATAAGAGAGCATTATTTACCCTTTCCGGGTCCTCTCTCCTTATATAAACTTAATCACATAAATTTTGGCGGAAATCATGAAATTAGACTAAGCACGCCTCAATTATTAACATCACAATGCTAAGCAACTCTAAGTGAGCACGTAACCAATTATTACGAGTGTGAATGTTACAAAAAATGACTAAAATGTTTCATTGTGGTGTTTATAATTGAGGCGAGCTTAGCCAAATTTCTCCTTTTTGTCATTCAAAAAGAGATATTCAAAATTAATCAGCTGAAGAGAAACTGACTAAAGAACGACGACAACAAGACAAACAAGTCCGCAAAACACTACATCGAAAACTAAAGACTGGACAAGAGATCCCCACTGAAAACCGAGATAATCTCCAATGCTCTGGAAGAGTCAGAAGATCTTTAAAATTTCACTAACTTTGGCATTCAATTTCGTTTTAATTAATTTAGAGAGAGTAATATTAGATTGATACATTATTCTACTAATTGTACATATGCAAATGAATATTTTGAATACATGTTCATGCATCACACTAATTGTGTTTAAATCCTGGCATTGTTTTCTTACCTTCTGTTAGAATCTTTAAAGTTCCACTGAAACTTAATATCGAAAATATCGACTAAATGAATGTTTAACACTTTCAATGTTTTGGAATCAAATTAGATATACTTTGACAAATCAATATAAACTTCCATTGTCTAAAATACATGATTTGTATGACAACCAGAAAAGGCCAACAAAGCAAATTAAAAGAAAGTTTAACTATGTATTGTTAGACAATTTTATTTATGTATTGAATGGCTTATAACCTTGTTAAATGGGTTCATAAAATCAAAATACAGGCATATTTGTTTTCATGATAAAATTTTGTTCAACCGACTAGATTAAAAAGTAAACGCAAATATACTGTATTGATTTTGTCAACAAGTAATGATATCGCTGTTACTTTGGAATTCAAATATAAATGTTTAAAGAGGAATAACTCTCTGTGTTTGCATTGTTTTTCTCTATCGATAGAATGCATTGAAAACTAATTTGAAATTTAAGTGAAATACGCAACAGTTTTTAGATAAGAACATTCAATTAGCGAATCTGTTTTTTGAATTTTAAACCGTATTTTAAAATATGATCTATGTACTGACATTTAAAATTGAAAAACTGCGACCTTTTTTTTTCCTCAAGTATTTCTGTTGTCGTCTCGTTCAATGGAACCCTTTAATGTCTTTGTTAATTCATATCAAATAGTGTTTATACTTTTTGTTATTTGACAGTAATTACACTCTATTAAACAACAGTATTTTGTGGTTATACTTTTTTGAAACCTCTGCACAAACAGAGATTGCTAAATTATTTTGAAAAAGA
Source organism: Mytilus edulis (assembly GCA_019925275.1). NCBI lineage: Eukaryota > Metazoa > Mollusca > Bivalvia > Mytilida > Mytilidae > Mytilus > Mytilus edulis. Next base: position 35,890,670 of record CM034361.1, on the reverse strand, counting down.
ATAACTTTATCCATTATGCTTTATAAAATTGAACGTAATATTCACACCACACTTCATAGCAATGAATTTGTCGTCATAAACCGGTCATAGAGGACAAGCATGTTCTTTTTATCATACTCGGCATTAAACCGGTCATAGACGACGAGCATGTTCCTTTTATCATACTCGGTAATAAACAGGGCATAGACGAGCATGTTCTTTTTATCATACTCGGCATAAAACCGGTCATGGATGACGACATGTTCTATTTATCATACTCGGCATTAAACCGGTCATGGATGACGCGCATATTCTTTTTATCATACTCGGCACTAAACCGGTCATAAATCAAGAGCATGTTCTATTTACATACTCGGCATTAAACCGGTCATGGATGACGAGCATATTCTTTTTATCATACTCAGCATTAAACAGGTCATAGATGACGAGCATGTTCTTTTTAACATACTCGGCATTAAACATGTCATAGATGACGACCTGTTCTATTTGTCATACTCGGCATTAAACCGGTCATGGATGACGAGCATATTATTTTTATCATACACGGCATTAAACAGGTCATGGATGACGAGCATGTTCTATTTATTATACTCGTCATTAAACAGGTCATAAAGGACGAGCATGTTCTTTTTATCATACTCGGCATTAAACCGGTCATGGATGACGAGCATGTTGCTTTTATCATACTCGACATTAAACCGGTCATGGATGACAGGTATGTTCTTTTTATCATACTCGGCATTAAACAGGTCATAGAGGACGAGCATGTTCTTTTTATCTTAATCGGACTTAAATTGGTCATAGAGGACGAGCATGTTCTTTTTATCATACACGGCATTAAACAGGTCATGGAGGACGATTATGTTCTTTTTATCATACACGGCATTATACAGGTCATGGAGGACGATCATGTTCTTTTTATCATACACGGCATTAAACAGGTCATGGATGACGATCAAGTTCTATTCAATTTGAAGACTGAACACTGACATGTTGAAACATATTGATATTTATGCGATTTTTTATTTGTATATTTCAAATTCTTCACTTGTTTTATCAATCAAGTGGGGTTCTTTCTGTAAAGAACTATGGCGTATACACAATTCGACAAACCTAGATACGTTAAGTGTAAGAATAGTAATAAGCAAGTATGACGATAGAGGATGCTTTACAAGAATGTGATTTTGAAGTAGCAAACAATATGTTTCACAGTAACGATAACTCAAAGCAACTCATAATCATTTAGTAATGAATTTTGTAATTGGGAACGATTTTTTTTCAGGTTATTTTGCATAAATTGGAAAACAACCTTACATTTGATAATGTGTGTTAAGCCGATTGTCCAGAAATCAATCATTGTCAAAATTATACAATTAAAAGTAATACTCAAATACGTGATGGTCTTTCATTTGAAATTCTATTCAAGCATAGACGTAATTTTATCTTCCTTTTATATTAAACATTTTCATTTAGTCTCGATACCTGCATACACCGACAGTTAATAATATAGGTTTTGAAATGCATCCTTTTTTTATCATTCTACAATATATTACATTGTTATCGTTGATAAGACATTGAAATGACTAAAGCCAAGTAAAAATCTATATTGCACTTTCAATGTTCCCTGTATTGTAGTTGAACTTTATTTGGTATGCCGTTTCGGAACAACATGACCATGACGAATCACTGGACCACCATGATATAACACGAGTGCCGGCCAAATTGTGTAATCTGTCACCTTGCCTTTTACCCGGAAATACATAAATTTGCTCATGTCTATTTGCTCATCACGTCTGGCTAACACAAATCTCAGAGGCGGATCATAAACACTCATTAACCATGTGATCTCAACACATTTATCCAAATAGTTACTCAGTCTATCTACAAGCTGAAATTCGGACCAGTTCAGGTTTTCCTGGAGGTAGAGTTTTTTGAACAGCTAAAATAAAGCAATAGTGACAATTCTAAGGTTTTGTTTACATTTACTTTCCACACAAAAATATAACTAAGCTAGAGAAATGAAAACAATTACATATTTATTCAGTATGATCTATATACAATCTAAGTTAGAACCTTGTGCATAAAATAGCAAATGCATAAAATTATGCATTTGTATATTTACTACATATTCACGTTAAGGGCATACGATACAGTTTTGATCCTGTATTTACAAGTTCATGAAAATTTGCATATAGGCTATTTTTTACCTGATTAAATCAAATATGTAATAAAAAATATACCTTCATGTGCTACTTTTTGAGTAAAATGAGGTCGAAATTTTGTATATTTGCTCGAAATTCAGATTTGTGGCCGTAATTTCTTTTTCGAAAGAAAGACATAACTTTTTTGTTATAAAAGATAAACACAAATTGTTTTTTGTTAAATAATCGGCAATTTCTGTATTTTATAAATATCTTAAAAAAATATGCAATTTTTTATTCAGAAATAACTCATATTTATCAAATGTTCATGAATTAAGGAAAAAACGTAATTCTTTACTGCATATTTATCCCAATTAAAAAAAATCCTCTATTTACAGTTTTATAAAATTTGGGTCACATTATCTCCTTGCAAAATGAAACCAAATGCAGTTTTGTAAAATAGGGGTCCATGAACTCGTTTTCAAATTAAACCAGTTTGAATGATAAAAATCAGTCGAAAAATGCATCTTTTCCCGATATGTCACAGTTTGACGTCGCGAAAATAACAAATTACGTTAGCAACGTCATTACCTTCTCTGTAACTGTATCGTATGCCCTTAAAGTTAATCTTCATAATCGATCTTTCTAACGTTTGTATGTATTTACATTTTTTTAAACTGCCGTAGTAGCTTTTATGGTTATATATATGTTCAATAAGTTTAATGCTTCTTTAAGAAAACAAACTTACAGAAAATAGAGATGGCAAAGATTTCATAGCTGTTGCTTTTCTGACTTCTTTTGCATACATTTCGTTCTGCTCTGTGACTTCGGCATCGTCTTTGGCCCTTTTACGATATTCCTATAAAAATAAAAGGAGATTTTTTATTTGAATATAAAAATACTGAACTCCGAGCAAAATTCAAAAAGAAAATCCCTTATCAAATGGCAATATCAAAAGCTATAACAAACCAAAACGAATGGACAACAACTGTCATATTTCTGACTTGGTTACACAGGCATTTTCTCAAGTACAAAATGGAGGATTAAACATGGGTTTAAAGCTAGCTATCCCTCTCAATTGAATGACAGTCGCATCAAATTCTTATTTTTAACTGCATGTACAAGTTATTGAGTAAACAATATACATCGCAGTCACAATATATTTGCTAATTTTCGAAATGAGAAATATTTGATTTTCATCTTGAGCATTAAAATATTTGCAACAAGCATCAAATAGAGGCATGCCAGAGGGACAGTGAAACTCATAGATCGAAAATAAACTGACAACGCCATGGCTACAAATAAAAAGACAAACAGACAATTTAAAGTACAAAAGACACAACAGAGAAAAATAAAGATTAAGCAACACGAACCCCACCAAAAACTGGGGGTGATCTCAGGTGCTCCGGAAGGGTAAGCAGATCCTGCTCCACATGTGGCACCCGTCGTGCTGCTTATGATATTACAAACCCGGTAAATAGTCTAATTCGCTAGATCACATTCGTGAAAAGGGAAGGGTATTGTAGCTACGACATGAGGAACACATCCGATATCATCTGTGAAACGGTTATTCCATAACGGCCAACCAACTCTTGATGGCGTCCGTAAAATTTACGAAGGTATGATTTCAACTTTACCATTTGGAACTCTTGGTTTAATAGTTTTCTTGTGAGCAGCAATCCTGTATCAAGGAAATCATGATAGGAAATACAAGTCCGGGAATATCGTCTATATTAATAGATATATACTCCGTATGCAAGCGCTGCTGCAGTGTTGTGTCATAGAAATGGAAAGTTCACAATTGGGAAGCTGAAATCATCTCTTTTATCGTAAAGTTTTGTTTTCAACCGACCCTCATTGTCAATCTCTAGATGTAAGTCAACATATGAGGCAGACTAACTGTATCTGTAGTATCCTTTATCTCTAGTTCGATTGGATAGATTCGTTCAACATATTCACCAGTTTTTGTCTAATTTAGTGAGAGAACAACATCTATATAGCGGAAAATTAAACTACTATTCATTATTTATGTCACGTGTAAATTAATCTTACCTGTCCTTCCATGTGTAAGGTAGGTTCTAAAACAGATTTATTAAGATGACTGACCAATTTCTCCTGCTCGTCTTTCGCAATGTCTGAACTAAAGTCGTAGGCTTTCTAAAATGAAAACATATTATATGTATATGTTTTCCTTGAGATTGAAAATATCTGAAAAATTTAAGCGTATCTGTTTTTTTGTATTACAAATGTACTTTTACTCATTAAAAAAAGTATAAATACCTACCAAACTGATGAAGTGTCATTTTACCTATGTAATATAGCTTGTGCCATAAAATGTATGTTATAGAAAAGTTCTATCCTCTTTAATTTGTTTATCGAAACATGATGTCTTTGTTTTGCAACGTGATTGGTCTACTTTCTTCCTTATGCTATAAGTCTAATCTGCTTTCATTCTCGTTTCACAGAATTTCTATTCTTTTCGTTTGAATGATGTATTCTCCCTTCCAAAGTTTGTTAGTGTCTCCAGCTTAATCGTTAAAACACTTGATTTTCAATCTTGATCAAAATCAAAAGGTCGAGTCCATTAAGTGGTGCATAATCTGATTTGATATTCTCTTCTGATACATATATCTTCATTGGTTTTAATAGGGTCCGTATTACAAAATCGTTAGTTTTTCTTTTGGTTGATTTGTCTTTTTTCTTTCGTATGTGTTTCCCTCTATCCCATTAACTTTTTGTCGCATTTTTCACATTAACTATAAATCTGGGTTTCCTGAAACTTACTATCGAGCTTCGTGTGGTCATGCTTTACCATACGATGCTTGCTCACGTTTATCACACATCAAATTTCATTTTAACCTTATACTTTTAGCGGGCATCATTGTTGAACATCTCATACCGGTAATTAAACTTGTTTTAATCTTTTTCTATTTGTAATGTCGTATGGATTTAGCTCATTAATAACTTGGATATAAATGTGGACTACCATATTATACAAATTACATAATGTATCTAAAATTGCAGTTTTTGTTAATGGAAACCATACCAGCAGCAAGTCTCTTAGAAATATAAATGCTTCTGACTCTTCTGGATACAGTCCCATTGCTAATGGAAGTGCTTCGTGCCATTGTATGTCAAATAAACCATCATACATATCTCCTATTCTTGTAGGTCGTATGGGATTACTAGTACCAAGTTCTATGTATTGTCCGTGGTGTTGTCTTCTACTCGACCTACATATATGTAAATACAAAACAGATTCATAAATTTCTTTATATTTGACTGGGTATACCAGAGTGAGCCAATAATAAAATGATGTGATTCAATTTATGTTAAGCTACATGTAGGTTCACACTGCCAATCAGATCAACTCGATTACCCCGATTGTCAACATTTCCACGACCAAGCGTGACCACATTCTTGATCGGTCCTGTTTACGACTTCTAACAGGCAGGTATCCGACTGTACACGACCTTATCACGACTCCATCACGACTGAAAACCGACCACTAATTGAATGCATATTCGATAATTCCGACCAATTCACGATCTCTACACGATCATTACTCGACTAGCTAGACCAAATCGACTATACCCGATATCAGCCTGATCTCGGCCAGACTAGATCGACTTGATCGTATAGGTGTCGTAGGGATAGTCGGGCATTGGTCGGGTATGTACAATTTCAGTATAAAAACATCTGAATTTATTTTATATCACCCCGGGCACTGCACCACTGTCCGTCCGTGAGTACGTATACGAACGTTCCAACAATTAGTTTCCGTTCTCTAATTTTATTTTGCATCAACCAAATTTTATGAAACGCAATACCATATTACACAGATCAAGTGCGAATTTGGGGGCGGGGGGGGGGGGGGGGGGGGGGGGCGTCATTTTTACCATTCTTGAGTAATGGCTCTTTATAACGTTATATCCATTATCTGTGTCCGATGGACACGTTCCCGTTTATTTGGTTAGATTCAGTAATTCACAGAATGTCTGAGTGAATTTTTCAATTAAAATAATTATCTACATGGAAATCAAGAAGTTGGATTGTTTGGCAAGGTGGTTAGGGCTCAGATAGACAGGTTAATAGCTGTGACGGAGCTTGAAGAGAGCGTAGAAAACAATCAAAAAGGGGTAGACGGCAAAGGGTACCGAAAAATATGCAGTGGCTGACAAGGCGACCACTGTGTGGGCAGTATTAAAAGTAATCACAAAAATACTGAACTCCAAGGAAAAACTTAAAAATTGTAATTAAGTTAGTATGGAAAGTCCCTAATCAAATGGCAAAATCATAAGTATGAGAGACTTGCAGTAGCTGAACAAAGAGGACCCCAATGGTTATAAAAACGTCCTGAAAGTAGGCTGGGACGCTGATTTGTTATAAGAGTTTTGCTGCGCTTTTCTTCAAAATGAGATTTGTTACTGGATTGTTACTGATGTAAGATAGCAATATACATAAATATTACCATCTCCTTTTACTTACTTTCTTACAAATTAAGCCTACTGTTTGTGTCATATATGTGCATATGTAGGTAATCAGTATTTTCCATAGATCTGATACCCAGTAGTTGAATGATTCAAGCTATTTGATTTTGGTGTATCCTTGGCAACAATCTGCCTTTTTTTACTAATAATATTGCAAAAAGGGGGCAAAGATGTCACATATGTTCCCAAAATTTGACCAAAAATAGAATTTCAATTCCCTTGAGCATACCTTTTCTAAAACAGTTTAGATATATCTATCACGAATTCAAATAAAAATCATTTGTCTTTCGTTTCATTTTTTTTAATAAAATTATTTTAAAAAGCGTAAGAAAAAAAAGTATTTGTAAACATTCGACAGTATGGTGACGTACATAGTTGTAAATTTCTGTGTCATTTGGTGTCCTGTGGAGAGTTGTCTCATTGGCAACTATACCACATATTTTTATTTTTATACTACAAAAATGTCTGGACATACGGAAAAGAGAAACAGTCAAACAAAAAGAGCTCATTAGCCAAAAAACTAACTTCGAAGGCTAAATAAGTCATCAGCTGTCTAATAATGAATTTTAATGTACAAGTTCTTTCATATTTTGAAAAAACCTCTGGGGCCAAAATGCAGAATCTTCTTCCCTTCCAAAACACCTGATATCATCCCAGGTTTTATAAGGTTTCGTGATGCTATGTTTTTATTTTTGTGTGTGTTGTGTTATGTTCACTTCTGTTTGTCTTCTCGTCGGCTTTCGTTTTTCGCTATGGCTCTGAAAGTTTGAGCTTTCGGTTTGATTGTTCATTTGGTATATGTGTTCTCTCTTTTAAACTTTTACACCTCCTTGCAAAAGTACAGACGCGTACTGTACATGGAGGAATTTGTGTACAGTTAAAAATGAATAGTGACAAGATTTTTTTGCAGAAGCAAACTTATGAGAGTTAATCAGAGCTGCACACATTTTTAGAGAATCGTGTAGCAGTCATGTATACTCGTGTATGGCCGAGTAGAGATCGAACAGTGGTCGAATGTGGTCGCGTAGAGATCGAGTATTAGTCGAGTTGATCTGGGATGAAAAATATATAAAAGTCGCAGTGATCATGAAGCGATCGGGCATGAGTCGAGTTAATTTTTACCATATATCGTACAGGTTGTCGTTGATCGGGAATTGATAGGATATAAGTCGAGCAAAGATCGAAATGACCGAGTACTGATCGGTAAACTATTTGTATTCCGACCAAACTCGATCTCGTCACGATCCTTTCCCGATCAATTCGACCGCTTCACTACGAATTATCGATCTCTTCTCGAGTGACTGGCTTCTCGATCCTTACTCGAATGTTTTTGACATGTCAAAAACTCTCGGGTAGAAAGTCAGATCGATGACGATCAAGGTAGACCACCCCCGAACATTATTGTCGATTGAGACGGACCAGTCTCCCGGTCGCTTAATTTGTCTTGATAGAGATTGATCGAGTTGGCCTGATCGGCAGTGTGAACCTAGCTTAAAGCTTACATACATGTTGACTTGTACGATATCTTTAAAAAGCACAATTCAATAAGAACTGATGTTTTATGCACTAAAGATTTTTTTTTTATATGTTATGCATTCATTAAATATCATTTACATTATTATACTGAAATATTATATGTGACCTGAAATGCTTAACATTTCAAAATTCTACTGTATGTAATAAAATCGAATATAAAGATTTGAAATGATTGCCAATGAGACAATTTTTCTTCATATGATTACTTGCAGAATTAATTTGAAATGTTACACTACCTAGAATTTAATTCATCGAGCTCTAGCTTCTGAAGTCTCATTTTTCTCCTCATGTCTTCATAGTCTTCTAATGGTATAGTGACAGTATCGGGTAACTCACACAAGCGAGACCGCTTCTTTTCGTCTAGCTATAGAGATTTATCATGCAATTAGCTGCTTTGTTTTAATAATTAAACGTATTCTAATCATCATGATAATAATAGTAATAATCAGTATCAACGTTCTGGGTCTGGGTTTTCATGTTAACTTATGCTTACTAAGTCAATAGTGGTAACCGAAAATTTGGTTTGTGAATGCATGGCACACAAAGAAGGAAATTGAGACTCAGTGTAAGCATATACAAGCAACAAAAGGAAAATCGCTAGTTTAGTGGGACTCAGTTTATAGCCTGTAATACACTATTACTCCTTCTATATACCAGTCGCTTTAAATAGTATAGACGCCATAAATATACATTCGGTAGCCTCTCCAACCCCTCTTCAAACCTACATCCCAAACAAAAGGGGAAACCCCCACTTTATACCATATGGCATGTACAGGAGACCCTACCTGAAAACGAGAAAATTTCGGCATAAAGAATGATCAACGAAAATGTAAGTAAACAAACATAATTAATTGATTAAGTTTTTAACCTGTTTTGCTGAAATAAGATCAAATGCTTCCTTTACTACCAAGAGTCTACACAGCTCGTCTTGTGCTTCTTTTTGTACAGGAACACCGTTTCTATCTGTGGTTAACATTTCATACAGAATATTGGCATGTTTTTGCAAGGGCGCTAATGCTTCAATCCTGTCCACATCCTGCTTATCTATAGCTAAGAATTCCTAGATGAAAATGAATATTAAGTACTAAATGCCACTTCACTTTTTATATAAATAACATGTTATAAAATATTGTGTGGAGACTTATTCATGTGCATCTTTGCAGACCTTATCCAATTTCTAATAATTTAGTTTGGCGGGGTTCTGTCTCATTGTTGTATCATATTCTGTCGCCTGATTGTGTTGCATTTGGATGACAACATTTTGCTTATTGTTTAAACAACATTGAAGAGGGAGCAATTATTGTTTTAGCAAAATTTCTTCAGAATTTCATCCGACATTTACAGTCAATAAATGCAGATATATCTGAACGTTTAATTCTATTATTTTATTACATCACATATATACAACAACTAACTTTCCCCGGGTATACTTGGAATCGCTGATCCGCAGCCAGTAGTCCTTCATACTCCCCTTGGCCTGCTTTATCTTGTCTACAGTATATGCATCTTTGACTTGTCGGAGTAGTCTAATGATTGCCGTCCGCCTTGATTTGGTAGAAGCACTACTGGTACTTTTCTATAACCAAGGAGAATGGGTTGAATTTCAATAATAATAATTGTTTAAGTTGTGACAATAAAGACAATTAATATTAATTTGTATTTAACAATGTATGATTGTGCTATTAAACATTCTAAATATGTTTATAAAGATAAGACCGTGTTGGTTTTCCAGCTTTTTTGTTGTATCGTTTTACACTAGTCACTTTGGGGTCATTAGATTATTTTATTTACATTTATATTGATATAATGGTAAAAACATAAGATAAAACAATCCTAGATGGTACTGTCCCTGTCTTATAACCAGAAACATTGTTACGTAAACAATCTCGCTACAAATGTTTTTATTTACGCATCCTACCTTCAAGATTTTCATGTTTCATATTAAGATATCCGCTTTTCGTATATAATTTTCATTTAAACTACAAACCTGATGTCGAAGTGCCATAACCACAAATAATTCCACCGTGTTTGGGGCGAAGATTACAATTATCTCCAAAATATCCAGTTTAAAAACTCACGACAAACAAACCATGACGGAACACTACCATCAAATCAAGATAAAATGTCAAATTATTTAAATATTATTGAATGTTATTGTAATAATTCTTGTATTGTTAATATTAAACTACAAATTAACAAAAGACATTCGACATAACTGTGTCTTTATAGTGTACCTTGTTCTGATTGTAATCTGGACCTTTGGTATGCTGCAACCAATGTTTCACAGTTAATCGACTAAAACGTATTCATTGTATTGTACGCATGTGTAGATTTCAATATGTAAACAACATTGTCGTTTTGAACAAAAATATATATTTTTTTTTTATCGTACGAAAATATTAATTTTGTAGATAGTCAATACTCCAACATGCATCTGGAGCACGTAACGTCAAATTGGTAGGCTAGGTATTGCAATGTTTTTTAAGATGCTATCTGTGGCATTTTCATATCACTGATGAGTCTTTGTAGACGAAACGCGAGTCTGACATACACTTTAATCTTGGTATCTATCATGAGGTTTTTTACAACTGGGTCAATGCCTCTTCTGGCGGAGGGTTTCGCCTGCCAAGCAGTCAGTGTTGACATAAACTATCACTGATAGGGTCATAATTATGACAAATTTTAAAACTGTTGACAAAATTATAATTTTTCGAAATACTAAGGATTTTCTACCACAGAAATGGCCTTACCGTATCTGTATTTGGCAAAATCCTTCTGCAATTTTTTGGTCTACAATGTTCTTTAACTGAGTGCTTTACTTGGCCTATTTAACTTTTTTTCGAGCTTAACTGACGAGTCTATGTGGATGTAATGTACAGATCAAAATGACTAGCAATTTATCGATAGAAGAGTTTACAAAATACGATACAATACACTCATGGTCATCTTGATCGTATTTAGGGTCTCAAGATAGAGTTGCAGTTGTGAATTCTAGAGATTATAATAAGCTGATTGTATAGACACTTAACTGGATTGGGTTTATGTTAACAATGTTCCTGCACATTTCATTTCTATAATCAAAAACAAAATCACATGAGCATAGTATAATGTTCTAAAACGCCTGAAAACAGTTTTCCGCATTTTTCACATAGTAGTTGTTCAACTTCCATACGTACAATTATAGATGTATAACTTCATAGATATGGGTATTACATCTATAGTACAATGATCTACAATAGCACAAATGTCAATAAAGTACTTTATATATATATATATATATATAATATGTTTTTGTCACTGAAGACGTTACTTGTTTGATGATTTATTCACACGAATCATATTCTAATTTTCTATGGTATCTTTTGATTTATATTTTTTAATGAAATATATTGTCACTATGAATAAAACAACTAATCTGCATGCTGTGTTAGCGATGCATGATTTATTTCTTCGGGACTTTCAATGCAAAGCAAATCAAAATTAAAAAAAAAAATATGATAACAGAGACATTAAGTAACTTAAGGAGTTGGAGGGTCTTACCAGTACATGCTGATTTCGAGGAATAATAACAAGAAATGATTGTAGACGGACGTTGTTACGTTGTCTTCCAAACAAAATCCCAATAATTATTAATCCATAAGGGCTCTCTGTATGTTTCATCCAATTCAATAAAATTTCATTAATTAATATTTCTAAAAGTTGTATAAATTGAAAAAAAAACATCTGTTGAATGTCAGATGTCATAGTCAAAATTGACCGTTGATCTTTTGTCCAGAAGTAGTCCATAGCTTCCATGGGAATTACTGACTGTTCTCAAGTTATAATCCTTTGAAAACAAAATAAAAATCCAACATGATTCTATAGTTAACTCCTCCCATCTTTTGTTCCCTAAAAGTAACCATTTATAGACCCTAATGAACAAAAAAATCCCAATGGTAACACAAGACATGTTAGACTAACATACTGTGGAACCCTGAGTAAATCTAACAAGCGGCTTTGGTCGACTACAAATTTAAAAAAGAACTAGAAGAAGTCTTCAAACTTTGAGAGACTTACTAGTAATTACAATTGTAAGGACGACGGAAAGCCAGAGCGGGGAACAAACATAGTTTTGCCAGATGATTGTTGTTTCTTTCTAGTAACCTGCGGGAAGTATTTCATGCATATTCAGGATATACAATGATAGGAATATGGATATCATACAATAGAGTTAAAACTATTGGTCTTTTATTTTTTTCATAAACGTTATGAACGAAACACCCGACTTATTTAAAGTGCACTGAAAACACGCAAATGCGGCAATATGTACAATCCATTTCACGAGCAATTAGTACTTTATTTTTGTTTTGTTAATACGGATTAACTTCATTTTTTTTATATATATATAAATTCACATTATATGTTAACAAACATGAGGATACTTCGCTTGAATTTGTCTTCTTTCTTTTTATTTTGAAAGTGTTATAAATAATGTAGAGAGAGAAAAGGTCAACGGATGCTTTGTTATACAAATTTTTTTTAAATGCTGGATTCCCCCCCCCCCCCCCAAAAAAAAAAACTTAACGTTTCATAGGCGGATTTCCCCTTTTACGGGAAAACTTTCAATTGGTTAATCATGTAGGGAATCACTGTAGCATGACTGGAACATGTCCCTTCTTAGGCAATCGGTGGCCCCCTTTATGCAAATTTCTGAATCTGCCACTGAATATTAATGTTGTCTTAATTTGCCACTGAATGTTGTTTTAATTTTATTATTTTAATGTCTAAGTGATAATACAATCTTATGTTCACAATCAATGTGTTCAACATCCATTATCTTTCTCAATATAACACCGCGATAAACAATTGCCATGCAAACGCATATAAAAGCTCAACTTCCCTACAAAAAGTCAAAGAAAGATTTGTATGTAGAGCCAGTAGTCGATTCCTTAGCTTCAACCATAAGTTCAGTTTCTCCAAAAATCATTTTCACGTCAACTTTGAGCTTTTCGTCGACTTCCGGTAGTTGAATGACAACCTTTCCCAAATACTCGCATCCTTTATCTGTTACATATCGAGGATTACTATCTTCAGTTGCAAATATTTTTAGAAGCATTTCTTTTTGGCGTTTCTTTATTGTGACATGACGGCCACTAACAGCTTCACCAACTTTCAAAGTTTGGTCGGCTTCTATGTACTTCTTGAAAACGTCTTTTACTCTGTCTGTACCTTCAATGCTAACACGTCTTTCTGGTGAATGTTCACCGGATTTAAATGGCGGAGAAATGTTAATTCCATATGTATATCTCGATATTCGAACGGAAATTGTTTGTGGTTGATGCCCATACATAACGGCACCTTTCAACACAGCTAACCCAGCTTCGTCTGGTACGACGACTTTCTTGCCCGGAAACGCATCTTTAATAGCCGACTGCATTATGGGAGACTCGGAAAAACCTCCGACCATTAATATCGTGCTTACATCCTTCAAAGGGCCTTTAGTCATTAAAGACTTCACGTGGTTTACCAAATGAGTCTTCGGTTCATTGAACAATGCGCGGAAAAGATTGGCCTCCATTCGTAACTTGTCTCCGACCCAAGTCATTTTGCCTGCGTATGCCATCTGTTTTATGACTTCTTTGATTTCCTCTCCCGTTTCTTTTTCAAATGACTGAATCAGTGAAACAGGGACTTTTAAAGTGACTTTTCCTTCGGTGTCGTTTGTAATGTTTCTCTTCTTTGTTTCCATTTCTCTCAAGATATCTAATGCATCAGCTTTGTTTTTCTCTTGAAAAATTCTAAAATGATGTCCACCAACAATTTTAATAAGAAGCTGATTGAATGCTTCATCTACACGTGTACCACCCCACGAACCCCCACTTGGTTTCTGTAGTTCTCGAAGGCTACCCTCGGCATCCTTCTGATGACATGTTATATCAGCTGTCCCACCTGAAATAATATTTTCCAAATATCAGTTTAACATATATAAAAATAAAGAGATGAGGTATTAGTGTCAACAAATCGCTCCACCTGAGGCAAAATTTCGCAGAAGTTACCGTAAGGTCTTCAACAATGAGCAAACGTATGTTCTACAGTTCGTCAAAATAAATAGCCCCAGATTCGTACCAGCCGAGAAGAATATATTTCGACAATGATCACGATTTATTATATAACAATTCTTTACTAGAATTACGTTCAACGAACTATAGTTAATTATTATCTACGCTATTATTGTTTTTTGCATACCCTGTATGAATAAACTGTTCTCTTTTTTTTGGTTCTGATCGTTCCTACAGTAATCTATAACTGTTTAACTTTAATCTAACTGTTTAACTTTAATCTAACTGTTTAACTTTAATCTAACTGTTTAACTTTAATCTATAACTGTTTAACTTTAATCTAACTGTTTAACTTTAATCTAACTGTTTAACTTAAATCTATAACTGTTTAACTTTAATCTAACTGTTTAACTTCAATCTAACTGTTTTACTTTAATCTATAACTGTTTAACTTTAATCTAATTGTTTAACTTTAATCTAACTGTTTAACTTTAATCTATAACTGTTTAACTTTAATCTAACTGTTTAACTTTAATCTAACTGTTTAACTTTAATCTAACATACCTCCCAAGTCAAGAACCATGTATTTTGCCCCTCTTCCGGATGCTGTAAATTCATTGCCTATACCATCCTTATCCTTTAGTTTTTCTATTGGTAAATGTTGACAATATAAGGATGCTGCCTCTGGTTCCAAACAAATACTAAGTTGTTCTCCACTAATACCAGCCTAAATAAATAAATGTCAATAATAAAGTTAGTTTGGTGTTAGACGTACCATTTGGTACTACCCGATATAAGAATATTTATCTTTAATATAATTTAAGTACAAAATATGAATTTTGTAGTTAGACTTTTCTCGGACATTTAGCACCCTTTATTCCACCAAACAGATATATGAAGTTAATAAACAAAAAATGCCATAAAGACCCCTCATACTTTACCCACGTAAGTTTTATTCACATTGGCCGAGTTTCAAGGACACAATCAAAATAGACCCATGGACATATAACCATTATTGATGCCACGAAGTGAGGTATCATTTTAAAAGATCTCATACTCATCTTTACAGTAAAGTTTGAAAAGAATTGAAAATGAATAAAAGATACAGGAAATTTAATATTTTGAATGTTGTCCTTAGCAGGAAAGCTTTATTAGATCTGACCCTTGTTGCAATCTTTTTCCCTTAAAAAAGTGCAATATTTGGAAAGTCCGCATATAAACTTCAAAACTTTATTTCTGCTAAGTTTGATCAAGTTTTGACGAAAATATGAAACACTTTAACAGACAAACACTCCAATTTTTTTTGGAGTCTTCTGAATAGTTTTCTCATTGAAAATGTTTGAACGGAACACTTTCATTTACTAGCTGTACTGAGTAACTTAATTATTTTTTGGTCAATTTTTGTGTGTCCACTTCCGTCAAACAAATCAATTACAATTGTGGTTATTTACATGCATATATATGAACATAAATAGCTTCGAATACGCTGGTCCCGCTGAATATTGAAAATAAGTTGTTAAAAAAACATCAGTTTACAGGTTCACGGTACCTTTTCTGCGGCTTCTCTCATAAACTGTTTAGCAGGTTCTGTCCAAATAGCTGGTACCGTTAACACCCAGTGTATGTCGTTATTATCTAGTCCAGTTCCTCGTGTTTCCAGTGTTTCTAACAAATGACCCTTTAGATATCTTATAACCATGGAGAATATTTCTAGAGCTGGCATTTCTTTACCATTATCATCTTTGATCATCGTTTTTCGTGTTAGATGCTTTAAAATAAATTGATAAATAACGCACGTTATTTACGAAATAGATGATCTGACAGTTAGTATATATTTCCTGCTAATAGTATATCTAACAATATATATGTTCCTGATATTTCATAATCAAATTGGTATATAATTGCTATAAACGAAACAATCTAATTAAAATACAGATTCTGATTTCAAATTGTGTTTGCGAGGATCTGACAACACTCCAACTTACTTTCTGCTGACTAATGAAATTTTAGCTTTCAATTTTTGAAGGTGTGTATCATTGCAACAAAACCAGAGAATCCCGACCGGTCTTAAGAAACAGATAGCAGAAGGGAGTATTTTCAGATCCATTTTGGAGAAAATCTGACACAGACAACCGTCCTTATAAGTTAAGCAATAAATTAAGCAAATGGAATAAACATGATAAATACAATATCTGATATGAGTGTTTAATATCTGATTAGAAATTTGAGATTTATGATGTTGAGACGAATTTAAGAACGTTTTTCGCCGGTTGTACGTGGGCTTTCAAAACAAATGTTGACCTATTTTAAAATAATACAACCAGTTATATTCCAGTTAAAGAGATAAATGTCTTAATTTTTTTTTTCGATTTTCAAAGAACCAAAGTTGTATGCCAAAATTTACAAAAAGCTGAGACATATCCCATTTACTGTCCTTGACATGAAACGGCATGTCAGCTGATACCTACTTATAAAAAAGAAGATGTGGTGTGATTGCCAATGAGACAACTATCCACAAGAGACCAAAATGACACAGACATTAACAACTACATTATAGGTCATCGTACGGCCTTCAACAATGAGCAAAGTCCATACCGCATAGTCAGCTATAAAAGGCCATGATGATATGACAATGTAAAACAATTCAAACGAGAAAACTAAGGGCCTTATTTATATAAAAAAAAATGAACGAAAACAAATATGTAACACATAAACAAACGACAACCAGTGAATTACAGGCTCCTCACTTGGGACAGGCATATACATAAATAATGTGGTGGGGTTAAACATGTTAGCGGGATCCCAACCCTCCCCTAACCTGGGACAGTGGTATAACAGTACAACATAAGAACGAACTATACAAATCAGTTGAAAAAGGCGTAACTCATCAGATGGACAAAAATACAAGTGGAATATCAAATTAAAAACATCTTTCAAATAAATGAAAATCTATTTTTAAAAATTACCTTTGTTTCATGTAGTAACATCTTAAACCTACGAAAGTAATAGTAATCATGATGTTCTTCATCTAAAGCAAACTCCGAGTACTTGTCTTCAGCATCGTACCCAAATGCCAGGAACTTTTTAGATTTGTCTAACAGAACAACAGTCGGTGCCTTCAGCGATATCAAGCTTCTAGAACCAGCTGTCCATTGTTGATTGACGGAAATTTTCATTGGATCATTTTCATAATCAGTTTTGAATGAAAACGCATATCCTGAAAACGTTGTTCCAAAGTCAATTGCTGCTACAAGGATTTTACTCTTTTTACTCATTTTGAATTATAGTTTTTTTTCCTTTATTGATTTTTCTTTTTATCGAACTTATACTTCAGAAATCATTCTGTAAATAGATACAACATACAAATTATGAATAAGAAGCTACAAAATAACGGCTTTTCATCTTTCGTATTTACAGCCCTAACAAAGGTCGTGGGATCCTCTCCTTTTATGGCTGGACTTTCGATTTTTGTACATTTTTATGATTTATCGTTTGCTACCTCCTACAAAGCGATTGCCCCTCAGTCCCTTATTTGAAAACTGCTACAATAACTCTTAAAAGGGTTTTTCGTGTTGTTTATTCTTTAGTTTTCTGTGTTGTGTCATGTATACTATAATTGTTTGTCTGTTTGTCTTTTTCATTTTTAGCCATGGCGTTGTCAGTTTATTTACGATTTATGAGTTTGACTGTCCCTCTGGTATCTTTCGTCCCTCTTTTAAACAAACGTGGTGGTATAGTTCATAGAACACCTTTAAATATTCATTTGTTATCAAGACAGCAATCATTTCAAATACAAAAACAGTTATCTAGACGTGCATTAAGACATATAAGAGAGGAAAACTTCTTTCAGAGAAGTAGCTGTGAATAGTTTTAGCAGAGACATGTAATACAAGTGTATTATGATATGTCTCTGGTTTTAGCTTACATTCTCTACATCCGAATGTTCTGGTGGAACTAACCCAAAGCACGGTCTGCTAAAATACAAGCATCATGAAACAAAATTATACATATTTACATGTAAAACTTTTTGATTCCCCAAACTCCAACAAAAGTTTTTGAAACCCCTCATCCAATAATAAAAAAGACAAAGATTTGGTACACCAGTATCTTCGTTAGTCAAGGGTTTCTAGCCAGTCCCCTTTCTAACCACCAAGGTTGAAAAAACGTAATGGTGTTCGTTGGAGATCAAACAAAAGGTATGAAAAGAACTATTAACCTAAATGTAAAGTCAAATACACTGTATTTTTGTAAAAGTAGGTCAACTGACAAAACAACTTTTTGAAAGAAAGTCCGCCAGAGGAACAGAAAACGACAATATAAATGAAAATTTCTAAATACCCCGTATGTTTTCAGACAAAGCATAAATATTGTTGCAACGATAAACTATAATCGGAAAGTTCCTTGGCAAAAGGTCATATATATATAGTTGGTCACCGTTATACTACCCCAACAAAGTTCAAACAAATATAATAACAGTACGAACTTGAATAAAATATGCCGTTTTCCAGTGTTTCAAAATACGTTAGATCTATGCTAAAAAAAAATGCATGATGGACAAAGCCGGTGATAGGGTATACAAGTAATGTTATCTGTCATGTCTGTAATCTATATTTAATTTATATCAATATCATAACGATATATATATATTTTTTTTAAAAGTAAATAACTAAAACTCTTCCATGTCTTCAGTTTCTTTGTTTATCTTTATTCATTTCTGTTGAAAAAAAGAAGATCATTTACAAAATGCATTCTGCTTAATAATTATTACTGCGTAGTGCGAATGGTGTGCATGCATGGGCAGATTTACTGACCCATTTTTAAAGGAGGTTCCAACCCAGGATAAAGGGGGTTCGATTCAACCATATGTCCCCATTAAAAAAAACATTGATCGTCCTAAAAGGGGGGGGTGGGGGTTCAACCGCCGAAAACCCCTTCCCCCTCGACCCGTCACTGATGTGAAACAATATTCTGGTCGTGATACGAAAAAGGGGGAAGGTGTCTAGTCACTTCTTTTCAAACTCAAATAGCTTATTTGTACAATATGATTTATAAATTTGGTATGCAGACATTACTAAAACAGTTGTACGTAGTCTTTGGGATACTGTTGAGGAATGGCTTTTGAAAAGAAAGTACAAAATAACGTTTTGGATGTTAATTTCCATTCTGTACATCAGCTATTATTAACACTTCCTGGTGTTATAATCAATACACTACCACCAGGTGGTATACATAGGTATTATTTGCATATTTAATTGAAATGTACATACATATTCTTTTATTTTTTGTACTGGGTCCAACCGTTATAACAAAATAAGTAAAAACATATATATATACATACCCCTCACCTGTCCATTTCCCGGCGCATGCGTATTTGAAATTTAACTTTCGGTTTTAAATGTAAATATACACAACAGTCATAAGTGTATAAGAAAATATTAAAAACTACATAATTTATGATCATTTATACACCTAACCATTTTACATGGACAAATAGATCTTAAACATTGAAGGTAAGCAAGATAATAAGTTTACTAAAGTTTAATCTAATGACTTACTTTTGAACACTATAAATGGTTTATTACTTTACTAGCCTTTTTTGAAAAATCTTATCGGTGTTTTGCCCCCTATCAACAGGGGTAGATAGTAGTATATGTTATAATATGAATACACATATAACATATTTACATAATTCAAAATTAACATTAGAAAAAAAAAATCCCCAAAAGTTATAAATATTCTCATTGGATCAGTAACCAGGTAACAAATTATTTTATACAATCATGTAAAAACTCGTTTCAAATGTACAGAAGGTATTCTTAATATATTCTATTTTCCAGGTACACACATATGATCACATAGATTCTGTAATTCGTGGCTACTAGTATATTGATCATAGATGTACGACAAAGTGTAACTGCCCAACTAACATCCTCTTTTCCAAGAACCAACAGCATATCGATCAACATGATCAATAATGAAGTTAAAGTTCATACAATTATAAATATAATTCAAGTTGTCAAGCTAAATTTGACTATACATGCTATACCACAGGCGCTTGGGTCTAGGATACAGATTTTTTTTTTTTTTTTTTTTTTTTTTATTAAAATTTTCAATTTCTTAGTATGGATAGTAAAATTGGGTATTTTCTCTGGGTCGTTTAAATCACTCGAAACTAGGTGAGACGTGCACAGAAGTGATAGATATGTATTATAAATATAGAAAATTGAATATTTTAATAAAAAAAAAAAAAAAATCTGTATCCTAGACCCAAGCGCCTGTGTGCTATACAGGTGTGGAAATATACAGGGACCAATGACTCACCAATATAGAAAGTAAAAAAAAATAACAATGCCTTCAAGTTATGCTATATAATAATGATAAATATTTTATGCAATTCGTCAGACCAGTTTTTCGAAAGTAATTAAAGTACAATGTAAAACAACAGGCCCAGTTCAGAATAAATTAATATAGAGAAATTCAATTCATGACTTTCATAATAATTTGAAGACTTGCTATGATATTCCCTGTTTCTGTATTTATATTTTATATCTTAAAAATATCTGTAAAAATTGTAAAAGAAAAATACAGAACGATATTGTTAAGAGGTTTAAAATACCTGTTTAAATGTCTTAAGGAATGTGTGTGATATTGATATGAATAGTTGATTGAATATTTACAACGAATTCAGGACAAGGCATTTAACTGATAAAACATGTAGAAACACGAACAAATAATTCTTATGGAGTCCAGGGACATTTTAAACTTATGTATTTGATCACATATTTATAACATGATAAATACATGAAAACTATCTTTTAATTTGAAGACAATCAAGGTTATTAATACATGCATTTTTTTAGGTACTGTCATATTAACTTTTAGCACAAATTTATAAGAAAACCTAATACTAAGAATCACGTGATTTTAGAATATTGAACATGTATTAGAGAATAACTTCCTCATGGGATTATTACATGTAAAATTTTAAGGTTTGTTTGTTTATGAATATTGGTTTTTTAAGTTTATCTAAAAAACTGTATTATAGCACATACATGTTTACATTTAATTTTGTTGAATATTTTGTACAGTAATTTGACACATGTACTTTCGTTTCGATGTAACAATAACACATGAAGGATTATCTTGGAATTGTTTCAGTGGCGGATCCAGTAATGTACATAAAAGGGGGGCACTGGCTGCCTTAGAGGGGATCGTTTCAGTCATGATTCAGTGATTCCCTACATGATCAACCAAATTTTTGCCTCAAAAGGGCGGTGGGTGACACCCTCCCCCCTTTCCACCTAAATCAGCCTCTTATGTTTACTACTGGTTTCCGTGTCTAAATTAACCACCATTCATTTTGGTAGATCTACAAAAGACATTCTACCATTACAGATTCTAACGATCGAATTTATTGTGATTTTTTTCCTCGTCCTGTGGTGCATAAATATTTGGCTCTGCACATTAAGAAAACAACATTCAGTCAACGAATCAATCCAAATCCTCTTTCTTTAATCTATAAGTCGATGAAATATCATGCGATAACCGAATAGTTGAAGACATCCAAGTGCATGTAGGCCATCAACAATAACCTCTAGCCTGTCAACTTTGAGGTTGTGGTGTTGATCCCCGGCCCATCGTGGCGAGTTGTGCTCGTCTGCAATCTTAATTGACAAGGATTAGTACAATTTCCACTTTTAATTACTAGTATTTATTATTCTGTATGAACTGTTATCTTAAATCGAGGTCGAATAAATCGAATCAGTTATAGATCTAAACGAATTATATTATTATGAATTAAACAGATTTAAACCCTATATTATTTTGAAGTTAAAAATGAAAAAAGAATATCCAATATTTTTCTTTAGCCAATAATTTGTTCTTTGATATTTTGTTTTTTTACCAAGTGAGCTATGGAAACTTCAACAGACCCTAATTGGTGGACACAATGGTTCAATTCCATGTGTAACTGCAATATATGAAGATTTTGGGATCATTTCTTTCTAACACAAACGATCCAAACGGCTA
This sequence comes from Mytilus edulis, assembly GCA_019925275.1. NCBI lineage: Eukaryota > Metazoa > Mollusca > Bivalvia > Mytilida > Mytilidae > Mytilus > Mytilus edulis. The sequence continues at coordinate 35,868,437 of CM034361.1, read as the reverse complement.
AGCGCGCACATGTTTTGATCATTTGTTTCTATTAAACATACGTTTGCAAAGTTTACATAAACTTTGACAAACTATGCACTCGCTGAAAATGCGTCTACAGTTTGTCGTTCATCGTTTGTTAGAACAAACGCTACAGTTGTTTCTAACTTCACCCTGATCAAACGATGTATTTGTTTCTACGTTTGTAAAAAGTATCTTTACAAACAACTTGTGCATGCATTATTAAAAGTTCAAACAGGGTCAGTAAACACTTATTAAACGATGTATTTGATTCTACTTTTTTAGCGTTTAGAAAACAACAACAAATGCCACACAACGTTTACAAAGTTTTGGTCAGAAAGAAATGCACTCTTTGTGTTCACATGTAGAAATTCAGAATTTTACTATGCCAGATCAAAATTGTAATATAACATGTTTCAACTAAATAACATCGGGATTTCGAGCTGGTTTTTTTCGAGATTTAATGAAATACGGAGTTTTATATGTTTTTTCTTTCCATAAAGATGTTATTGTTCAATATTTAGGATGGCTTCCAAATTTACAAACACATTTACGTATGGAACCGGTCGAAAGTATGGGACTGTTTCTGGTACACCAAATTATCTTAATGTGGACACGGAGTCGTCGCCATACGGTTCAAGACCGACGTCGCCATACGGTACAGGATCGACGTCGCCAAAGCCGTTAGATAATTTGAGGCAACGAATAACATCAACTGATCGGCATGATCGGTATTTAACAAGTAGTGATTACAGTAATTCAACATACACTCCCACTACTTTGTCGAAGAATAAAGACGTTGCACAATTTGTGGAAATCGCTAGAAAGCTACAGACAATTGATCTAGATGCAGTACAAAAGTCATTCGAAAGTTTCCAGGTAATTTAGTCATTTATAAAATAAAAAGAAAAACATTACATGAAATCATAACGTAGAAACTTATTTTTTACACATTTTACAAAAGTAAACAATACTTTTTTATTTCCTGCAAGTCAACGTAATTATGACAAAGATTGATTAAGATTGTCATAACAGATAATTTTCAGAATATTATCATTTATTGAAATCACAACTACATGTATGTGACATTGGCATACACATAATATAAAAACGACTATATACTCAAATTATAGAACGATATATTTATTTGTTATTGAAGTATAACAACCCGTTTTGATAAATATTTCAATCCTTTTGAAGTTTTTTTTATTGTTTTTTATTGTTATCTGGAGATCACTAATTTAAACTAAGAAACATGTCTTTAGTTTGAATTCAATCATACGAATAAAACATGCGGGGGGGGGGGGGGGGGAAATAATGAACAAATAACATGTTGGCGAATATAACTTTACGCTAACTTTACCCAGTAAAACGAAATAAATTTGAACATCATGTATATAAACGAAAAACCGAATACTAGACCCATTACGATTTCATTAACAAGAATAATCTAAGCAATTATTGCTTGGATTTTGTTTATAATTTGTATTGTTTCTTAATCCTGTAACAGAGCAGACATGAGGATGGAAATTCCAAAGAGGAAGTCATCAAATTGAAAGACGAGTATGGGGTATTGGAAGAGACGTGTAAGAATTTCGAAAAGAAATGTATGCAGGCAGTTGAGGATAAAAGTGAATATGAGGAAAAATTTAAAAGAATAAAAGACGAATTGAGAATTAAAGAAAAGGAGGTTGAACGTCTTGAAAGAGTGGTTGCGGATAAGGACAGAGAACTAAAGCACATGGCCAAGGATAAAGAGTCTGCTCTTTCCAGGTAACTTTAAAAGTTTTCTTTCTCCCTCTTGTCATGCTTGTTAGATACATTGATTATATGTTTTATAATTATTTTCTCCTAAAGATTAGCATATATACATGACATAGCTTTTATACAAAAGAATTACAGGTTCTCTCTCCTATTATCTATTCTGTTGTGACCTATAGTTTCGCATCTCTGGTACATTTGCATTCCACCTTTTATATGGTTGACTGGTGCATGGATAAATAATTCGTTGAGTTGTTTTTTTCCCTCATTGTTTGCACTGAATATTAAATTTTCTATTCTATATCACTGCTTATAAAAGCTTGCATTACCTTGTTTTAGGTCAATTTAAGAACGCTGATACAATCCCTTATATGTTAAACATACGACACAAAAACCAAACACATTAATAGGGTAACTTGATATGTTCTTCAACAATAAACAACTCTCTAACAACAAATATATGAACAGTTGTAAAAGAATCACGTCTAAAGATCTTGTTTCAAACTAATGGAATTGATAATTATACTCCACAAATCCAGACACTGTTACCATGATCACCATTACACCAACAGCGGTATAAATGTAACCTTCATCAATTATTAGTCATCATCATCCTCGCTTTGTGTAATACTAGTACTTATTTTATGAGTAGAGTTTTTTTAAGACTTGCTTCAAGAATAAATGTTTCTTTATATACTTCAAGACTAAGTAAGGAAATGGGAGACAAACTGAGCCAAGACAATCCAGCCATTGCAGACTTGAGTGACCCAAATCGATCAACGAAAATAGCTGAAATGTACAACTCAATTTATGACAATGAATGGACTGATGCTTTAGAAACCCTGCAATCAACAAGACTCGATGAGGAACATGCTGTCATTGCTTTATTAGAAATTATGAAGGTAGTTTGAGACACACACCTACTAAAAATTATCGTTTTACAAATACGTAAACAACACAATTTACTTTAATTAATAGCAATTCTCTGTAACCATGGTAACAATCAACCAAGCTGCGGCATGGTCAGATTTCCCTGACATTTTGTTAGTTTGAAGCTACTTATATACATACAAGAAATAGATTGACAAAAACAGTATGTTATGATTGTCCTCGTTGCCATGTTAACACAAAGGTCATTTTATAAATTTCATCCAGGCTACAGCATTAATTTTACCAAAACTGGTCATGTTACAGATTTTTGTATTTATATTTTTTTTAAAGTTTCAACAACATTTTGATGTACTTAAAAAAATGTGACCAAGTCATAAATGCCAATTTAGGCTTCAGAACATTAATTTTGTTTAAAAATTGCGTAATTATTCAGAAAAAAATAAAAGAAAGGACATTGTTAACCACACAAAATATTCTACAGAAAGTAATTGTATATATTGTTTTTTCAGTTAACTGCATATAATGAACAAAGTCCTTTTATACCATTTTTTTCAAACAACACCAAAGAATTGCAATATTATTATCAACATCAAATAGGTAGCACAGAATATTGTGTTGACAATATGGAAATACATAAAACTTTGCATCTTTGTATAATACATATCAAAATTCCAGTAGGTTTTTACACTTTATAAATGCCATGCATCGAAAGCGTTTTTCTGGATTTGCCTTTCATCAGGAACACTCAAAGTCGACTAATTTTGACCCTACATGTATATTAACTAACAGGAAAAATTGGTTCTACTTTGCTTCAGAAGAGAAATGAAGAAATAGTTTGGTCCGTTGAAAATAAGGAAAAAAGTAAAACCGACATTTCCTTCTCTTCTTTTTTTACATCCCCCCCTTTAACACAAGATGAATGATCATGGATTTAAACAAATATAACGTGTCATAAGTACGGAATTTGACTGGTTTTGGTCTGTAATTGAAGCCGTTTCCCTGTGAACAAAAAATCGTATCTTTCAAATTGTTTTGTACTTTTCAGACCATATACCAATTCTGTTCCAATGTTAAAAAAGAGCATGTGGAACAACTTGAAAACCATTTACTTCGTCCGGTATGTATTATAACATTATTCATGAAATACTTCCGTGCCCGAACTTCTATCTTAAGTATATAATGCAATTTCCAAAAAAGCTTAGTATTAATGGGACGATTCATTCTTTTCAGTTAAGATGTCAGAATTAAGATTAACGATACATGTGGTATAAATGTCAATGAGATAACTATCGACCAGAGACTAAGGCACGAAGATTAACAAAACGATAGAACACTATGTTTTGTTTTGGTGAGCTACAATATGATTTTTGTAGTGGCTAGGACGAAATTTGAAAAAAAGCAGGACAGGAGATTTGTTTATATATATGTGTTTTTTTAATGCAAATAGATGTCATAAAACATCAATCGAATATTATCCATCAAATATCAGAAAAATTGAAAATTGCATAATTAAAAGATCTTCCAATTGATATTAGACATGTTCACCATAAGCCGATACCGAAACTACAAAATAGTAAGTAAGATAAATGGGAAATGTTTATTATTTTAATTAACTCAATCCTTCACTCAATTATATTACTTGAAAATTGAATACACTAGATGGAGTCTTACTTCAATTCATCAATTCACAGGTAGCTATGACAAAGCTTAGTTAAATTAAACCATTATCAAATACACTGATGCCAATATATACATTTTAAGGGAGTTCGCTTCTCAGTTTCAAAGTAATTAACTTTTCAAAACACTAGTTTATATTGATAGGGAATTAATAAAGGAATCAAAAGAGCAAAAAAATATATATGTCAATGTGCTTGTTTTCGAGATATTAGCCATTGAAATTTTGACGGGAAAATATTCTCTCTTGACTTTTCATAGCTTTATCATGGACAAGTTTAAGTTCTCAAAAACTAATAAAAAATATTTGAAATTTTATAAGACTTTAACAGATGGCTTATCATTCTACATGTAAACGATTTATAAAAGAAAAATGGGGGTTAATGGGCATTTTTTTTAAGGCATTCAAATGGATAAAACCAGAGGATTCCGAAAATCTGACAAAAATCCCAAAACATGACAAGCAAACTTCCTTAAGATGTTGATACAATTTGTTTATGATGTACATTAATCATGAAGCAGGTTTTGTCGTAGGGAAATAGCTGCACATAGTTCTACAATGGGTGCAATATCGTGCCTACTACATGTACTAATTATATAAAGAGAACCTATATTTATAAATGTTCATTCGTCTTATGAAATTTCTACATACACTCTTCTTGCACGAATCTTTTCATTGACACATTTGCGTTGATCGCGGATTATAACATTTCGATTGCGTAGCTGCCTTATATTATATGATGTTGCATTAGGATGTTCAGATTGATAAATGGTATCGCCAAATAAGTAGCAATCACGTGGAAACGGTTATTTCTCTTGTGGACCGATCGTATCCATCAATATGTAAGTCATCGCGTCATTGTTATATATGTTGTTCGTTGGTGGGCCTAACAGCATCAATTAAACATTATTTTTCTCTGAAACTAAAATACATCCAATATTTATTGTTTTCTTTGTCTCAACATTTTTATGAAAATCAAATATATAATATAAAATAAATATAAGCATGACTGCACGTTACATTTATATATTTTCAATATAGCTTTAATACCATTTAATGAAATGTATCCGACACTTGTTACGGACTCAAATACTCCTAGTTTGGATGCGAACAGTCTAACAGACCTTTCAGCAAAGTTAGATATCAAGTTCACAAGGTTGAATTTATATTTCAACACGAATTTGATAACTGAAGCACAGCGTTCAAAATGGCTTCGAAGGGTAAAGCATTATAGCTACATTTGTCTATGTGAGATAAATTCCTGTAAAAAGTAAAATCACAAAAATACTGAACTCCGAGGAAAATTTAAAACGAAAAGTCTCTAAATTGTGGAATTGAAATAATACTCAATCTAGTGTATTCGAATTTCAAACAATATATTGGAGTAAAAAGGTTGAGTTAATTTAACACAATTAACATTTACCATCTACCTCACTGCTATTTTTGGTTTCTGTATCGGTTTCGGTATCGATTTCGGTTTCATTCATTCATTCATATCTTTATTCCCTCTATAAATAAGAGATAAGGTTTCGGTATCGGCTTATTGTGACCATGTCTATTTGGAAACTGATATGATTATATCAAATGCTCGTGGAAGCTTCTTGCATTTCTGACACTGACCACGAGTCAATGTTTCAAAACTAATATTGTTTTATACATAAATGTATCCAGTTTGAGATCGATGACTTTGAAATTCTAAAGTTACATGGGGGAAATGATTGCCTGTCAGATATACGATACATCGGATCTTTTGCAAACATGTAATAGTGTCCCGAAACAAGAAGGCAACCGATACAAATATTATTTTTATGTCATTTGTGTCATGTCGATAACAGTCATCGGATCAACATACATGTGATGTATTTTAGTAACGTCAGGGCATTTTGTGCGCCATTTGTAAATAAAGGGGGCGAAATATGCCAGCGGGATATTCAAACTCATAAATTGAAAATAAACTGCCAACGTAATGGATAGAAAAATAAAAAGACAAACAGACAAACAATGGTACACAAAAACACTACATAGAAAGCTTAAGACTAAGCAAAACGAACCCACCGATTGCAAAAACTGGGGGGGGGGGGGGTGTATATAAGTAACGGAAATAATCGACATATCATTGAATGTTGTTAGATAAAAGTTTAACAAATCTTCTTGCTTATTTAGAACAGATTTTTTAAAAGATAATTTGATAGCATGTGGAAACTTAGTGCGATTTATTAGTGATTGCTTTACGCCGCATTCTCATTCAAAATAAAACCTTGAAGAATGCCTGCAAAGTGTATTTACTAAATTTGAATGGAAAGGAGGGCTCACCTTACAGAATACATAGGAATGAAATAGAATTAAATCGTGTCTTACGGACAATAAAACGGAACGCGCGGGTTTATATGGTTTTTTCAACAGGCAATGGTTTTATTACTCTTTCATCCGGAAATAAATCCTTATATCATTTTAGATGACAAAACGCGAAGCTTGGTCAGAAGAAAAACAGTCAACCCAAAGCAGTCAAAAGCAGATTCGTTCTTTACTGATGGAATGTATCAAATTAGGAGCAAAAGATATGATACCAAGTCTGCAAAAGGTAAACATCTACATTAGAATAACATGTCATTAATCGAACAAAGATATTTTTATTGCTATGTAATTTCAGAAAACAAATCTGTAAAACATTGTTTCCATATTTCTCTGGAACATGGCATGTGAACCATTTGTAAAACCCAATCATGTCAGAAGTGTTATATGTTGAATGCAATTTTAGATAATAATAAGAATAGGAAATCTTTTAAGTCCCAATTTGGTCGTAAATTTTCTACAAAACTGAATATTGCAGGAAAACCACCAAGATAACAGAGACAATGTTTCATCTCAATCAATTAGTCAGACGGAAAGACAGTCAAATCCTTTATCTGTTAGTACTCCATGTTTAAGATCATTTCTGAAATAACATTTTTAAAGTCTTGTAAGACAAACAGTCGTAACCAAGTTGGACCTTGACTCGTTCGTGCAACGCTTGAACCAATTTAATTTATGAAAGTAAATGTCCCTATAAACTATTATATATTTTATATAAGAAGTAGATGTAAGAGAGCATCAAATGCGAGGCACCAAGGAAATGTGGAAGAATATGCAAATGATTTTCTTTTCACATCATATGTTTCTAAAAGACCTTAGATGGCATATTGGTCTTGCTACAACAACACTTGTGTATTTGTGATGCATGATTGATCAAAGGTTGCTGAAAATAATTCAAAATATTTTCACTCGCTTTGTAGGAGAAAGGAAAAAGAAACACTTCGTCCTTTATATATTTTTCATACTAGACAATTGAAACAGTCTAAATTAACTTTATCAAAGCTTTATGTGTAAAGGTCAGAGGCTTTTTTCTGTAATGACTCGGTATCATTTTTATTTCAGAGTTATTTGAGTATGCGATCAAAATCAATGTATGCAGAACAAATTCCTGAATACGTGCAAAAAGTTATGGAACTGTGTTGGCTTATGAATATGTGTAATCCTCCTTTAGTTTTCGGAGATGTCCCTAGAACAGGTGAGGTACTGGATAAGAATTATTACAAGGAGTACACAAAACAAGGAGACATCGTATCATTTGTTGTTTGGTTTCCTTTACTAATACAAGAAAATGGATCGGTTTTGACCAAAGGAGTGGCACAGCCAATACCATCTGAAGCGAAACTTAGTCGGTCAAGTGTGAAAGAACGGAGTAGAAAGGACATAAAATATGGATGGCTTAATGACAGACCAGAAAGCACAGCATATAGCTCGCGACACAGACAAGAAGACAGTGAAGACAAAACGAGAAACAGACCAGGAGAAGGAGAGGAAACAACAGAAATGAGATCCGATAATAAAGAAGACGTGGTTTCACGGTTATTTGAAACTAATTCATCAGGAGGCCGCGTCCATGCAACAGGATTGGATGCTACACCTATAGGAACTAAAAACCATTTGTATGGAAACCAGTTTGCAAGGACAATTACTTCTACAAACAAATGGGACAACGATAATATTCCCTCATCAGGCTTTATGAAGTCTTACAGAGACCGTAGTCAGACCAGTAGAACATCAGATGATCAACATGGTATTAGAAATACATATTTGAGCAAGAGTATGCTGGCAGGAACAAGCAGAATCTCAAATTATGTCTCAGACCTGGAAGCCAATAACCATACTAGATATGACACAAGCAACACACATACAGGCAATACTTTTCCAAGTTCAAGCCATTTGCAAAGCTCTAACCAGCAAGACCCGCATCAAATTGACAATGTAGAATATGACCATCATAAAGGACGACTTGTCTATCGAATATTACCAGGCGGAGAGTGGAAATATGTTAAACGTTAAGTATGAATAAGCAGACCTAATTTTACAGTTTGACTAGTTTTGTTTTAACAGTTTCATATCAAGAAATTTAGGTTCTAAAAGTTATTTCAGTTTTGTAGTTTTGTTAAATATAAACTATTGTTTGATATTACATTTATTTTATCTGTACTGTATATATGTTATTGAAACATTTATAACATATCTATATAGAATTGTTATTTGTTTACCGGAAAATATTGAGAAAAAAACCCAACTCCATTTAATATTGTTATACCTAGAAATATTTTGACACTTATTACTAGTAGCATGAAGATGGGTGATATTACGAAATTAACACTTCAAACATTTCTTTCATACGGAGCACTTTCATCAGGAACTATCACAATATATTTTAATGTTCTTTAATAACCACCCGATTACACACGAAAAGATCGTGAGTTATTAATGTCATAACACGATCTCAATCAACTGACATAAAAAGTAAAATACGTGAGGAATATTTTTGAGCTCACCTGGTCCATAAGGACCAAGTGAGCTTTCTTCATCTCTTGACGTCCGTCATCTGTCGTCGTCCATAAACTTTTACAAAAGACTTCTCTGAAACAACTGGGCTAAAATAAACCAAACATGGCCTAAACATCCTTATGGTATCTAGTTCAAAATGTATCCGATGACCTTGTCCATCAACCAAGAAAACCATAAATTTTCAGACGAATCCAACAACCCGTTTTTGGGTTGCTGCCCCTGAATTGGTAATTTTAAGGATATTTTGCATTTTTTGGTTATTATCTTGAATATTATAATAGATAGAGCAACTGTAAACAGCTGAATTGTTCGGCAAAGCAAGATCTACAAATAAATGTAAGTCAACATGACCAAAATTGTCAAATGACCCGATTATAAACATTTTGTTTTACAATTTTTTGTAAATGATTATCTTTTACAAAAATCTTCTCCTCTGAAACTTCTGTGCCAAACAGATCAACTTTGGCCAAAGTCATCTATGGTATTTAGCTTTAAAATGTGTCCAATCACCCCACCTGCCTATTAAGATGGCCTATCTGGCTAAGAATAAAACATATGGGGTAAATAAAGGCAACAGCAGTATACCGCTGTTTTTTATGCCCCACCTACGATAGTAGAGGGGCATTATGTTTTCTGGCCTGTGCCTCCGTTCGTCTGTCCGTCCATCCGTCCGTTTGCTTCAGGTTAAAGTTTTTGGTCAAGGTAGTTTTTGAAGAAGTTGAAGTCCAATCAACTTGAAACTTAGTACACTTGTTCCCCATGATATGATCTTTCTAATTTGAATGCCAAATTATAGTTTTGACCCCAATTTCATGGTCCACTGAACATAGAAAATGAAAGTGCGAAGTTCAGGTTAAAGTTTTTGGTCAAGGTAGTTTTTGATGAAGTTAAAGTTACATCAACTTGAAACTTAGTACACATGTTCCCTATGATATGATCTTTCTAATTGTAATTCCAAATTAAAGTTTTGACCCCAATTTTACGGTCCACTGAACATAGAAAATGATAGTGGGGCATTCGTGTACTATGGACACATTCTTGTTCATACACATTTAAAAAAAAATGAATGTTGTCTTATTATGAAAGAAGCACACATTCCCCTCAAATGTTATCAAAATTCTTATCTAGAGTAGAGATACAAGTAAATGAATAAATCAAGTAATAAATAAATCAAACCATATATAATTACTGTCAAAACTTAAATAACACACATTTCATTCGAAGTACAATCATATATGCCAAGTCCAGTGTAGATATATTAAATAAAGAGAAACTACTTGAGAACCTACGTCACGGGTGTCATTCGGTTAAACGAGAGAAATGATCGTGAAAGAATATCTAACGGCGGTCAAGTATTGAGAGACGATCGTGAAAGTTCTGATAACGGATCGTGAAAGACATTTAATCGAGAAGACATAAGAAAGGTCAATACATATTATAATTTAATTAATTACACAGACAAATTTACGACAAAATAAAACTGTTTGTCAAAATGGTTAAACATCATGATCAGTATGTGAGAATATCCAGTTTTAAAAGTACACAGTTATTACAAAACAACAAAAGGCAGATTGCTTCTCGACATTTCAATGACATAAAAAATGTAAACAAACATGATTTTTTCACAAATTCGACTAGAAAAACTACTTTAATACGAAAAAGGGCATTCAATTTGAATTAATCAAATGGTTCTCATAGTTATTTTGTATAAACATAATCTGAAACTTGATAAATAAAGAACTATTTACACAAAAATTGATTTATCGGATCGTGAAAGATCACGTGCCGCATTTTTCAAGATCGTGAAAAGGATCGTGAAAGATCTGATGCTACGAAGACGTTCAAATTATTCTTCAATTATATCATAATTAATATTTGTTATTGGTATAGAGAAAAGCTATATAGGTCAACATCCTCAATAGGTTTAAGCTTTTCAAAGTATTAATATTTTCAGAAAATGAAATGTAAAATAGTTGGATGATTGTAGGATGAAGCTTTTTATTGTCATGTGAAGTACTCACATATCACGAGTTATAGGATACCCACATTTTGTATATTGGATCCTATAAACTACATGTCCGTCAGACAGGATTCACCTGACCCCGAATTTGCCTTATTTCATGGATGGAGATTCATTTTTGTGGTCAAGTCCGTATCGCGGATTCGTTAAGCTTTAGGACAACTGTCTGTTGTTATGATTGTGAGGTGTACATTTTCGACTTCTGCAAGGTTTCAAATAACATCGAACTCATTATCATGCATCATTCGGCAATGCTTGTTTTATGTTGTCTAGCTTTTTTGATATATACCTGTATGCTATAGCACTCTTTTTATGAACCATTGACAATCATAATTTGAAAAAAAGAAGATGTGGTATGATTGCCAAAGAGACAACTATCCACAAGAGACCAAAATGACACAGACAGTAACAACTATAGTTCACCGTACGGCCTTCAACAATGAGCAAATCCCATACAGCATAGTCAGCTATAAAAGGCCCCGATATGACAATGTATAACAATTCAAACGAGAAAACTAACGGCCTTATTTGTATAAAACAAAATGAACGAAAACCAAACATTTAACACATAAACAAACGACAACCACTGAATTACAGGCTCCTGACTTTCGACAGGCACACACATAAATAATGTGGCGGGGTTAGACATGTTAGAGGGATCCCAATCCTTCCCCTAAACTGAGACAGTGGTATAACAGTACAACAAAAGAACGAACTATAAAAATCAACTGAAAAGGCTTAACTCATCAGATCGACAAAAATACATTAAGCGCATTAAGCGCATTTGACACTTCTAGTAAAACCCTTGATATTAAAGACGTTCCAAAAATTAACAATCATAAGTAAAGCAGACGAGACATTACAACATTTGCACTCTGGTATTCTATAGTCTGTAGTGTATAGTTAAATCAATCCACATCTGCGTTGTATATACAGAACTTAAGAAAGTACTGTTGCACAAAATGTTGGTTATCGTTCAATATCAAATTACTCATGAAAGATGCTGTTTTGCTGTAATTTTATGTTTGATGGATATCATTTTGGTTTAAACGTTGCATATCCATATTATTGGCTAAATAGTGTCGGTTTGTCTAAATTGCACTTGACCGATTTTCAGAGGTGAATCTTTCAAACTTATTTAGAGACGTTTTTAAAGGCAGTGCTTTAAGGCCTGACTTTCAAGTCATGAGGTTCATCTTTTCATACGCAATCTATGCAGGGGGTCTTTTGGCCAGGAATAGATCCGGAAATGTTCGAATTTCTCCTCTTCTTTTTATGGTATGATATGGTTTTTGTTTCTTTCATTTACATTGGGGACTAAAGAAACGATCAGTGTGTATTTTTTGTTTTATAGAACTTGTTATTAATGTGTATTTTGCATTATAAGCAGTCAACCTGACTACAAACTATCATTATTTGTATTCCGTGTGGAAAGAGGTCGGGTCAATTTCGAGTGTTATCTGACATCTAAAGATTTTTTAATTAGTTCAGACGTTGATATAACTATGAAAAGTCGACTGAACATGCTTAATATTGCATCTTCTGTAATTCAAAGCGGAATTCGGTTTATAAACGAGAAACCGTAAAGCGTTTTCAATTTCGGTATTAGTTATGTATGTTGTCTACGTATTATCCTGGTTCCCGGTACTACGTTCCGGGTATTAGCTATTTGATATATCTGATGTGTAACATTACGATCAGGTACCAGCCAATCTACGTGTGTATGTGTACATGATTTCCCGCCAAAATGACCGACTTACAGCTATGGAAAAATAGTCCATAAACGTTCCGTATAATGATATGCAAATTCATAATTAATCGTAACTTTTTTTATCTTTATATAATAAATATAACAAAATGGATTCCACAAAATTAAAAATAGCATTATTTTACGAGGATTTCTAATATTTTTTTCACTTCCGGGCGCAGTAATACGTATGTTTTGAAGAAATTGACAAAGTGAATTGAGAAGGAAACGGATAGATATACGTCCTTGCTATCAGGTAAAACAATTTAAATGTACAGAAAAAACACATTTACTTCACACAAATAGTACAGGCTTAAGCATTTTATTGTCTTATACACGACTGTAGTCTAGTGTTTAAACAACGGCGGTGACCTACAAGGTACGGGTCATACTGGGTCAAGTCTAAATATGTAAACATATCCACGTGCTATTAGGTAGAAAGCATCGTAATGCAATATCTACAATTTTTTCCTCCTTTATACATCGTTTAACCAGATATATTTCTCTTTCAAATACACTTAAACACGGGTTGTATATACGTATCTTTTCTAGTGTTTTCTTGTCCTTATTAAAGTTCATTTGTTGATGTTTAAATATTTTTGAACGACTGAACACAGGAGTGAATGAATGCAACAATTATATATACTGAAGACTTGGGCTGTACAATGATAGTGTACGTATATCATACTGATAATTATTCTAGCAATAATTATGTTAATTTAGGATGTAATGACAGGAATTCATGAGCTATGCCTCAGGCTTTCTGAAAAAATATCAATGACAATGTAAACAGGAACAAAACATTGACACGAATGATGCTCTCTTCTATGTTATAGTTATTTAGGTATGTGTGTTGCACAAGTTTAAAAAAAAACTTAAGTTATAAAACTTTTTTTCAGGGCACAAACCCACTTTAAAGAGACTTGTCTACTGCCATACCCATCCTATTTTCATGCACCATTTGCAAGCAAGAGACTGAATGGTTTGCAAAATTAAAAATCAGGACGGTGTCCAATTAAACCAAAAGAACTAAACTGGATGAATATTGTAGGAGAAATCTAGAGGAAAGTTTTGATTTGTGAAATTGGTTTTCCTGAAAAGTCATTCATCCTAGCCTGCAGAAAGGAACTATAACTGTCCACCACCAACTGACGAGCTAATGTTGAGCTTCACATATGGAATTACTCAAATACCATCAATGTCTATGTTTTCAGAACAGATTTCACAAGTTATGACACAGCTGTGCTTTTTTTTTTATAACCTGTTAAAGAGTTGTATACTAAATTTTATTTTTTTATCAATAAATATATCTTGTGTCATTTAAGAACTTGTATTTTGCCAAAAGATGCATACTAGTGAATGAAAGTGGTGCAGTTCATTTTGCTTTGGTATATAGAATTGAATTACAATTGTTCATGTTATTGGAATGCATATAAAAATAAGGAGATGTGGTACAATGTATATACATGATATTTAGGGAGTTTATCAAGCAAAAGTGAATAAGAAATAGGTATAAGCAGTTACAGGTACTACTGTACAATCTCAAACAATGAGAAAAACTCATACCATAAAGAGAATTTCATATTTACAAGTAAGTTTTGTTTTTGCGTTGAATAATTTCTTCTATTGTTTTAATTGCAAATATGGGAAGTGGTTAAAATGCTAATGAGACAGCTGTTATGGCCACAGAGCCTTAATTGAAAACTTCTTTTTCATTCATACCGGTAGATTTTGCCTGGAGTTAGAAACATATCTGCCAACTTTTCAAAATGCACATAGGGGTTTTACGTGAAAGATGGTTCATATAGTCATACAAAACCTTCAAGGGGGCCTTCAAATGGAAGCAGGACAAGTTGCCCCACTGGCTAATCGCCCACTTTTAAAAAAAAACGCCACAAACTGATTTATCAAATCGCCCCACATGTGAAATTGGTTAAATCATGTTAAATATTACTCCTGCCAACCCGCCCTACTTATAAAAAAACGGTAATATTTAGATTAATATATATATACATGTATATAATTAAAAATAAAAACTCGCACCACTTTAATGAAAACTAATCTACACAGAATACAAACAAACCGAAAATTTATTTAATTACTATTATTGATATACTGAAATTATAATTCTAAAAAAAAAATGTATTGTTGAAGAATAACTAAGTTTTGAAGCTTAGTTATTTGCATAACAATTGAAAAGAAACCTGTTAATTGTATCATAATGCAATATAAGGAATTTAACTTATATTCAACGGGATAACATCTTTTTCCATAAGTGGGGAGAGTTGGCATTACTAAATTCATCCTGGTTAATAAATATATTTATCTAGATATTATCGTTTTCTATTAGGTGGGGCAAGTTGGCAGGAGTAATATTAAGGGATATAACACATTTCACAAGTGGGGCAATTTGGTTATCCAGGTTGTGGCAGTTTTTATTTAAAATGGGGCGAGTTAGTGAAAAAGTGGGACTATTTGCTAATGGGGCGATTTGTCATGGATTCCCTTCAAATATATTCTAATGTGGTTTTTGGCTTCTTCGTGCATAAACAAGCTCATTGCCATTGTTGAATTAATTGTTTTCTTTAAAATAGTCGACAAAATTGCTCTTACAAAACTTCCATTTGGGAGCCTCGAGCTCGATGGGGGAAATACTCTGCAAATACTGACAGTTGGCAGGTATGGTCATCAAAAAAGTTGATGTGTTACTATGTACATTTACCATTATGTTACTTGATGTTCTTGCTATACACACAGTACAGAGACTAGTCAATCTTGGTGAACTATTTTTTATGGGAGTCGTAGAATATGCGTATACAATCAATAATTAGAAATAGTCTATTTATATTGAAAAGGAAAAGTTCTTTTATGTCTAAAGAAGAGGGACGAAAGACACCAAAGGGACAGTCAAACTCATAAATTTAAAGCAAACTGACAAGGCCATGGTTAAAAATGCATTTCATGGCGAGGCACAGAAAATATACTGTAAACAGTAGACTATAGATATAGGTGAACTAGGTACAAAAGAACTCTAAATCTTAAATTCTACAAACCACCTCTGTTCTATGGAAGATAATGATATAACTGGACTAGAAATACACACAACCTGTAATTAACTGCCTTTACAGCGCTTTCGCGCTTTGATTAGTTGTTGTTTTTTTAACTTTCGAGGAATAAAAAAAATAGCTTAAATGTTCATCCTTATCAAAATAGTTACAGGCTTCAACCAGTTGCAGGTTTATCAAATGGTAAAAGAAATACTGATTTCTGATTACTATTAATAAGTCGGGTCACGCATTATCTTTCACGATAAAAATAATACGTTGCCTGATTTTTCACGATCAAGTTTGATGGATATTCAACAAATTCAAGGTTTTCATATACAAATTAATGCTTTTAAGAGAAGAACATACCTTAATTTTAATGTACTATCTGATACACCAAAGATTAAATTTCAAATATATCACGATAATCTGAAATATGACCATTATAGGTACAAAAAGCGTGTTATTTGTAATTAATTTCATAGACATGCAATGCGCCTTTTGTGTTTTTTTTCATTAAGTACTGATATTTTCTCTATCTTATTTCACAGTTATGTTGAGGAGGTTAAACCATTTTTTTGTTAGGATTTGTTCCGCGTTTTGAAAATTAAGCGATTTTTTCAAAGATTCTGACCTAGAAATTTCATTAAATGTCTTTCACGATCCGTTAACAGAGCTTTCACGATCGTCTCTCAATACTTGACCGCCGTTAGATATTCTTTCACGACCATTTCTCTCGTTAAAGCGAATGATACCCGTGTACTTGAGAACCTACATGACGTAGGATATCCAAAATTATTTTAATTTTTGCTCTTCCCCTTTCTGTATTTGTATTTGCAACCTTAAAAAATCTTTCTTTATTTAAAAAACTCTTGAAATAAAAATAATTGACATTTTTCAAAGGTTTATCATTGTTTATACTGTTTGAATGGTTAGGAATGCACGTTATTTTGATATGAATATTTTATTGATTACTATATATTTGTGACCTCAGGTATTTTGGCCTTCAACAGGTAGAAACACGAAAAAAAAATAATAAACACTGACACATAGGAAGTTTAACTTTATTACTTTATCAAATATAAAAATCCGCAAACAATCTTATGATATAATGAAGCGCTAAATATGAATTTATTTTATTTTTATTGTCTTCTAAAATAAATACTATAAAACTATTGTATCACGTGATTTTAGAATATAATATTAAAGAATAACTTCCTTGTGGGATTATTAATTTTGAAATTGTACGGTATGTTTTTGTTCATGTGTATTGTTATCTAACATGAAGTTGATCTTCATAATTATCTTATGTGACATGTCTACACATACGTTAACTAATTGAAAACATCGGCTCTTCGTTCCGATTTGAAAACCCACGAAGTATAATTTTATCAAGTATAATTATTACTACTGTTTCCCTATGGAGGTCGATATTAATCACCCTTCGTGTCGTTAGACCAACCTTGCAGAATTCGCACATCGAATTAATTCCAATTATTTGCGGCTGTACGTATATTAACTTCAACCAGTCAATGGATTTATCCAATTCCTCTTTCTCCCAATTTTAAAACATTAGAAAATACTTGCACCAAGTTAGGAGTATATATGACAGTTGTTATCCATTCGTTTGAAGTGTTTGACCTTTTGATTTTGCCATTTGATTAAAGACTTTTCTTTTTGAATTTTCCTCGGAGTTCATTATTTTTGGGATGTTACATTTTTTGTTGTTGAAGACTGTATTCTCTTCAGTATTACTAAAATAAAACGGCCAGTGCTAATGGAGTAATATTGTCCATGTATAAAGTGTTGAAAGTCGACTAAGGGTCCTCGTCGGTCGACTGATCAAAATAGTTAATCATCGATGGATATTAGCCTATCAAGTCTGTGGGTGTAAATTTGAACCTCGCTCGTGGCGAGTTGTGCTCATCTTAGATGGCAAGAAATGGCAATTTTCCTGTTGATGGGTATTTGTACCTTTTGGATATTCTGGCTTCCTCCGCCAAAAACAACCGACAGACATGAAATAAGCAAGATAGTGGTATGAAACACCAACAAACAAATTCAACTGTCACATATTCATCAACCCTGATACAGTATCCACAAGAGAGTTAATTGGTGCTCGCACCAAACTATGGGCCGGAAATAGGGTTTTTTTTTTTGGTGTAAACAAAGTGCAAAGTATTACATAAACAATCTGTATATTAAGTTGACTTTTATCCTCAATTGCCAGAACTGTCCCAATCCAATTAGTTAGGATTATGCTATACATAACTTAATTGTGCAGTTGATACAATCGAATATATTTTAAGTGCAGTTGATGAAATGAATATCATCTAATTCATTTCAAGACTTGATTTTGAAACTCTTGACTAAAGTTTCATCAACTGACAACATTTTTTAAGGCCCTCGATTCTGACGATTACAGACGCATCCACTGACAAACTATTATTACTGTACAAGTTGTATCTCGGATATTTTTTATCAGGACCCATCTATAAACAAAAGCTCAAGAACTATGACGTATACTTCCACAGGTAGATGGACTTTAACTGTGTGACGGACAGATCAAACACTATATATCTTTTCCAACTTCGATTGACAAAATATATAAAAATCTTAAAGCAAACAGATGTCAAATTATTCCTCTCAAAAAAGGTTGTGAAATCCTAGACATAATGTTTTCATTTCTTTTCGGTTTCGGTGAAAATTTAAAGTATCACCAAACAGTCATAATAAAGGGAATGTAGCTTTGCAGTCAGGATTCTACTTCGTCAAAATTATCTCCCCATTCGTCAGTTCATTTTTACAATCGTAGAAATGGAAGCCATTGTAGGGATGACGCGCTGCCAATTTTGCTCTTGAAAAACGATAAATTTATCCACATAGCACCATTTCGATCCATATATGTCAGTTGTATTTTAAAAGACAAATATATCTACTAGCTAATGAGCATCAGTTAATTATCTTGTCTGCATTGCTTCAACTAAAAACTATTGTCTGATCGGTTGTCAGGTGGAATTGTCGAAAAATTTTAAACATTTAAAAAAATTCTAATTAAATATTTCGTTGAAGGGCAGACTAAAAATTTTCAGTGGTTGAAGATTATAAACCTTAGTTATCACACACAAAAAAATGTTTTTTTTTTTCGAAGATATGCATTTTTATCACCCAACTTAAAAGACTGTCGTAATTCATTAGATAGGTATTTCACTTGACCCATATATTTCATCTTTTCGAACTGTGATATTTTTATTTTATAAAGTCAACCTTTGGCTTTGATATATAAAAATGATAGAATCTGAATCGAGATGATATATCAAATACTCTTGCTTTGTACGTTTTAAAGACAAAATGTACACCTCAAACACATCATAACATAAAAAGGTGCACTCGATATTCTCTTTTCGATACAATAGTTACCCATTTTTTGGAATTTATGCTTGAGTCACATAATGGAAGGGCAGACACGAATATTACTTAAAATAGATTGATATGTTTTCCGCTGTGGTAATTTAAAAATAATAAAATCGGAGATTAAACATTTTCTACATCCAACTTAATATATACCCATGTCGTCGACTTGATATCTAATTGTTTTGCATTACTATGTAATAGATAAATTGAAAACGTATGCAAATGGTGTTTTTGAAATAAAATACTTCGTAATTGAGAAGAAAATGGTCGTTTTATTTGTTTCTATTAACTTTAATAAAAAATTGATACTAATTTTATTACTACCACTGGGTCGATGCCTCTGCTGGTGGACTATTAGTCCCCGAGGGTATCACCAGCCCAGTAGCCAGTACTTCGGTACTGGCATGAAAATACGGATTTATTGTGTTATTAAAATTTGCTGTTACAAAATATTAGAAATTATTTTAAATAAAGGAATGTATCTCCCTCATGCAAAGCTCTGATTCCTTTCACGGATTTGGCTATACTTTTTGGACCTTTTTGATTATAGCTCTTCATCTTTTATATAAGCTTTGGATTGCAAATATTTTGGCCACGAGCATCACTGAAGAGACATGTATTGTCGAAATGCGCATCTGGTGCAAGAAAATTGGTACCGTTAATTTTATTACAGTAAGCATTTGTCGCCTTCTCTAACAAAGAGCTTCGATTATTTTGTTCTATTTCAACTGGGTTTGCGCCTGTTTGTATGATATTTTACCATTAATTCTGCTCAGACCGATGCGGAGGGTCAACTTGAACTAACTACCAGTTATGAGAACTTAAATATTGATCATCGTTGAACGCCTCATGGTAACTGGAAGATGAAGGACAACAATAAAAACTTTCCATATTTGGAATTTACCACGTATTGATATTCATATTATCGCATGTACATTTACTCCATATCCCTTCATATTTTAATTGGGCACACTACAGACTAAAACACTGCCACATACTTCTAATTAAAGTAGAACGCTTCAGACAATTTGTTATTTGTTTTTAAATATCAAGTCGTTTAAAAGCTCTACAGAGCTCATGTTTACCTTGTTGAAATGTACATATCATACTCGACTCTAAATAAAATTTACTTACTTACAGTATAGCAAATTATTCTCGTCGTAACAACTAAAAATCCTTGACAAAATGTTTTCATTTCAATCTGTTTTGTTGCAGGTAAATTGCAAAGTAATTAATACCAAGTGGATATTTGAGAGGTTTGGAGATCACTTTTATTTACTGAAACTTGGTAACAACTCTCGAGATCGTTTACGTTGAAAGTAAAGATATCTTTATTATGATTATTTTTTCTAAATGATGAACATTGTATATATAATAATCAAAATAGAATATAAAATCACTATTTTGAGAGAGAAAACGCAAACTATAAATCATTTCCCATATTTCGACGAGTTGTTATGAGAACTTGGTACCTTGCTTACATTTCTGAAAATAACCTGGTTTGGGAAATCCCCAAATATGTGTCGCACATTCTGTGCGTAATAAAACAATGAACATTAATTTTTATAAATATTTGGTATATTATTCTTATATAGAAATTAATTGAAACAAATGTATTTATTTCAATTACCTAAAATCTTTAATGTTCATATGCTGCAGAAAATAAAAATATAGATCCACAGAAACTCGTGTAACAATCTCAAACCCATATCATATAATTGACCGGCTAATTCCTGGCCCATAATAACTGATTTGCACATTTGCAATTAATATTTCTAACCGAAAATCGACCAAGGATTAAAGTATTGCATCGAATTATATTATCAATGTAGGTTTTTGTCGAGCCTGCAACTTTTGTTGCAGAAAGCTCGACATAGGAATAGTGATCCGGCGGCGGCGGCGTTAGCTAACTCCTTTAAAGCTTTATATTTTAGAAGTTGGAAGACCTGGATGCTTCATACTTTGTATATAGATGCCTCATGTTACGAAGGTTCCGTCAGTCACATGTCCAATGTCCTTGACCTCATTTTCATGGTTCAGTGACCACTTAATGTTAAATTCTCTCTTATTATAAGTAATAGGATATTTGGTATGTGCGTACCTTGCAAGGTCCTGATGCCTGTCAGACAGTTTTCACTTGACCTCGACCTCATTTCATGGATCAGTGAACAAGGTTAAGTTTTGGTGGTCAAGTTCATATCTGAAATACTATAAGCAATAGGTCTAGTATATATATTCGGTGTATAGAAGGACTTCAAGGTGTACATGTCCAACTGGCAGGTGTCATCTGACCTTGATCTCATTTTCATGGTTCAGTGGTTATAGTTAGATTTTTGTGTTTTGGTCTGTTTTCTCATACTTTTTGAAATAGGTCTACTATAATTAATGTATGGAATGATTGTAAGGTGTACATGTCTAGCGGGCAGATGTCGTCTGACCTTGACCTTATTTTCATGGTTCAGTGGTCAAAGTAAAGTTTTTGAGATTTGGTGTTTTTATCTAATACTATATGCCATAAATCAACTATATTTGGTGTATGGAAATATTTTATGATCTATATGTCAGTAGCGCAGGTTTTATTTGACCTTGTCCTCATTTTCAATGTTCATTGCTCAGTGTTGACTTTTTGTGTTTTGGTTTGTTTTTCTTAAACTATAAGCAATATATCAACTTTATTTGTTGTATAGAAGAATTGTTAGCTGTACATGTCTGCCTGGCATGGTTCATCTGACCTTGACCTCATTTTCATGGTTTATTGGTCATGGTTTAGTTATCTTGGTTAATGTTAAGTTTATGTGACAGTTTTAATAAAGCTTTATATTAAGGACTATCAACATAATATCAATGATTAATAAAGATGGCGAGACATTTCAGCGTGTGCACTCTTGTTAAAAACTTTTTGATTTACCATTTGTTTTACACGTTACAAATAAATGGCATCTTTTTTTACTAAACTGAATATCTGTCTATGTTATTTTTTGCACCAAATAAAGAAACTGACAAAGAACCTGATTGAGGAAAATGTTTTATTTAAAACATTGTGTATGTGTTATATTCAAGCTTTGTCTTTAATAAATTGGAGATGTGGTATGATTGTCAATGAAACAACTAGTCGTTTTAATTGAGTCCAAATGACGTGGATGTACGCAATCAAAAGTCACCGTACGGCTTTTAAAAACGAAAAAAAAAACACATGCCATTTAGTCAGTTATAAAAAACACATTATTTGACACAGCGTAAAAATGTGTTGTCTCCCTTTTCTCTCATTGTCACAAGTTTCCATACTAGCTACACCAATTACTTATTAATTTAATTTTTATATCTAAGATACAGGAATCATTTATTTAGTTTTAAATATTACCTTTCTTCATTGAAAAGCATTCATGTTATCATAAGACAATGTGTCGGTGTTGCTAAATTGAAATGCTTGAAACATTGAATATTAAAACATACCAGACTGCATTATACATTACATAACACTTCGACAACTGAACCTTAATCACTTTGATTACTTTGCCGGGTTTTGATTTTACTTTTTAGTCCATTCTGAAACCTTTTATAACATCATTGATGAGACAATAATTGTCGAAATATGCATTTGAAGCATTGAAACTGGCACCGTTAATGTTATTTTATTTTTAACAGTCAAACGATGACCAAATTGACATACAAATGTATTAAACTATTCGTGGTCTCCAATGAAATACTTAACGAACAACGTGCCAGTCACGCTGTAGATTATTCTTCACTTTAATGCAAAAAATATGTCTTCTTTCAACAGAAAATGTCTTACAAGAGAAACGATGCACATAGCAGAACCGTGGGTCCAGGAAGAGCTTCAAATTTATACGATTTTCTCAGTCCAAGCTCTGACTCTACATACAATCATCGGGCAACATCACCCCGTGATGAAAGAAGTCATCTTGATACGCACAGTAAACCTATTACCAGAAGAGAATTTCTTTCCAGAGACCACCAACCATCACCAACAATTTCTAGTGAAGGTGAAACCAACTATCATGATAGACACGACCGAATAACATCGACAAGAAAGGTTTATCTTTCCTCTGACAAGAAGTCATCACCAAATGTCACAATTGAGGATGACAGGACGAAAAGTAGATCATCGAGAGAATCCTCACAAGTGGACCAACTTCTAACTTTGGTTAAGGATTTACAGAAAGTTGATATTGATACTATAGAATCATCTCTGAAGGTAATTTTACTTAAGAGTAAGAAATTTCAGCTTTTTAGATTCAGAATAGGATTTTTTTTTATCGTTATAGACAATCCTGTAGTTCTTATATGTTTTCTACTCGTACATTTTACATGTTTAGATTTATTCATTCGTGTTCTTTGTTTGACATGGTAACATGATTATTACTTTACATTGTGTATCGACATCTACTTGTGTAATGTTGAAGAAGATATGTTGACCTCTTTTGTTTATTTTTTTCACGCCATGCAGGGATAGTGATACACCTTTGTGACATTTTACTAATTTTTTAAAATAAATCCAATAATAAAGACAACGAGACATAAAAAATGTCGGCCTTTGTTTGAAGCATTTGATTGTCCTATGGATGACGTATACTACATCCCTGTGTTTCCCTTTATGAAATTAATAA
Source organism: Mytilus edulis (assembly GCA_019925275.1). Classification (NCBI taxonomy): domain Eukaryota; kingdom Metazoa; phylum Mollusca; class Bivalvia; order Mytilida; family Mytilidae; genus Mytilus; species Mytilus edulis. The sequence goes on along the minus strand of CM034361.1, from coordinate 35,844,388 downwards.
AAGGGAGAAAGTAAGTATACAGAAGATGATCTGTTCATTTTTATTACTCTATTTGATTAACAGGAAACAACTACAGAAAAACTGAAGTCTGAGTTGCAGAGACAAACTGAGGAATACAATACACTTAAAGAAGTAAATGATGAATCCATGAAAAAATATCAAGAAGCAGTAGACGCTAATGATGAAATAATAACTAAAGCAAAACAGTTAATAAAGGAAGCAAAACAAAAAGCTAGGACAGAATCCGAAGAAACCATTAAACAATTAAAAATGCGTCTGAAGGAAAAAGAGACTGAATTAACAAATCTCAAGTCTGAAAAGGAATCAGCTTTATCCAGGTAATTTTGAGTTGAACGTTGTAGAAATCTAACAGTTTTCGAGTTTTCATAAATTTGTAAACATTTCAAATTCAAAAAGCAGTTCTATATTCAATGTTGATATGTTCACTTAACAAACGTTTGTATGAACGTATATCTATGTAAATCTATAAAACGCAGACGATTTGTACGCATAAAAAGTCATATCTTAAAAAATTGACCGAAGCAAAAATAGTATAGTATTCCTCGGTATTATATCACCACTGGCCTCAAATTACCGATCCATACAAAACAGCAAGTTTTGACGCAGCAATAAAATCAATCCACATGACTTTTATGGAAATACGAAAAAGATAATATAATTTGTTATGATAATGATATTGTATCAAGTCAAAAAATGTTTGTATTGATTATTAAGAATCTATGTAGAATGCAAAAAGAGTATAGTAACCTCGTTTATTTTATTTTATTCACGTTCTTTCTTCATGTACTAAATTATAATCCTGGTAACTTTGATAACGATTTATTCATAGCTACAGTATTATAGTTTAAATTTTCCATGACCAGATGCTAGCGTTCGTGATTTTGTTGGCCATGTGACTCTTTGACTGGGTTTTTTTAATCTTCGTACTTTTTTGTATTTGTGACAGGATATAAACTAAGTGTAGTCAAGTTTTGAGGAATACGATATTCCTAGTACAACGTATCTTCATAATTTTATGTTGTTTGTTTGCTATATCAGTACCTGTCATATTGATCTATGATCACCATGCTTCTTACTCGTCTGAATATTCTCTAATGCTTACACAATAATTCTAATTGTTAAGAATTCAAATTCGTATATTAAAGGTGAAAGTCTGAATAAATGAATAAGTATAAACTCAACTGAACTGTTTCTTATCTAACCAGATTAAGCAAAGAAATGGGCGACAAGTTAAGTGAAAACAATGCAGGAATAGCTGACCTAAGTGACCCTAATAGATCTACAAAGCTTGCAGAAAAGTACAACAACTTGTATGACAATGACTGGACAGATGCTTTAGAGAGCCTCACTACTGAAGGTCGAGTAGATGAAGAAGCTGGTGTCAGATTTTTATTGGAAATAATGAAGGTTTTTAAATATTTCTTCTGTAGTGTAATTTGATTATTTTTTTTTCAAAAACAGATATGAAATTAAAGATACATGTTTGCACAAACAACATGGTGAATTCAATATTTGCATAGTTTTTTTTTATAGTACTGGGTTTTTTTTAAGAAAATTTAGTTCCATTCTGATGATTGATAAAGAGATATTTAACATTCTTGAATGAAATACACTATTTATACATTTTTTTCGTCCGAATCGCTTGTTGTTTAGATTAACCCTCAAGAACGCGCAAACTTAAATATTTGAAAGCCAATGATGCGTTAATACTTTGAAATGCTAGGAGCCAAATATAAAAGGGACAAGACAAGAATAGCCAAATTTCAGCTTTGTTATTATAATTATTATGGCCCAAACTATGAACCATAGTATATATGCTAGGTCTTAACCAAATATTTTTTCTACACAGCTTCTTTTGCATAGGTACTATTTCTGTACTTAAATCTGTAGTACTTGAAATTTACTTTAAATTTGATATTTAGTACTATTTCTTTACTTTAGAATTATTGTAGTATTTAGATACTTGTTATTTCCAGTACTTGATTTGTACTTAAAATATTGGCACATAAATAATACCAACAATGATCACTGTATTCCATATTTGAACAGCATAGCTTTATGATATTTGAAATTGTCAAACTTTCAAAATGCTGAAAATGTAACCGTGCAACCAAAAATCTGTAGTACTTAAATTTCAAGTACAAATCAAGTACTGTAAAATACAGATACCTAAATATTGCAATAATTTTAAAGTAACAAAATAGTAATGAATATTAAAAGTAGATTTCCAGTACTACAGATTTATGGTACAGAAAAAGTACCTATGCAAAATTAGCTGTGTATATCCATGTATATTTGATAAGGACATCAGTAATATTTGACCAAGGTACAGTTTCTTTATAATAATTATAGTTCTAGAAGTAAAAATAATTATTATCTTTATATTTTGTATCGCATTACTCTTCAATGGTAATCATGATATGAAATAACATATTTGTCTTTCAGCATGCAAGTTTATTCTGTAAAAGGGCGTATATGGAATCATTGCAAAGTCTGGAAAGTATTTTAAGTAATCCTGTAAGTGTACTTTATTTGTCAACCGGAATAGTTTAACATACAAGAAAAAGTATGCAAAGGAGCTTTAAAGTGGGACCCTTTAAATTAACATGTGAATTTTTTATTAAAAAAATATATTGGCTTGCTTATTAGGAAATCCACACAATTGACCTGTTTGGTCAGTTTACATGCTTATTTAAAATCAAACTTTAGTGGCCTGGTCTGTTTATAATCTCCACGTTCGTCCATTCGTTCAACATATATTCACGTCATTTTTTTTCTCTCAAAAACTATTCAACATATTGACACCCCATTTGTTCAGCGGCTTGACAGTGATGAATTGTAACAATGTCAAAACTTTAACGAATAACAAACATGACAATACAGAACCAAACGACAACCACTCATTCACAGGTTCCTGACTTGGTTCGATGATACATACTGGATGTAAGCACCTACAAAATTTGGAGTTACTGAGCGAGTAAACATCATCAGTATCTGAAAGTGGAAATAATTTACTTAATACAGACCTGTTTTTTTATTTGAGCCGATTGAGTAAAATTTGTTTGTGATATGCGTACAAAAATAAGTCGGGCAATGGGTACACAAGTGGTTCTCATTGGAATACCGACTGAAAAAATATTTTATCGATCAAAAAGTCCATCATTTTGATTAGTATCTACGGATCCTATTTTTGAGGAAAATGATAAAATCCCTGAATGTGTAGTCAATATTTTCAATTGCGCATTGATAGTAGCACAAGTGAAGAGCATAGAATCATTAAACTTTATTTTATGCACCACCTACGATAGTAGAGGGTCATAATGTGTTTGGTCTGTGCGTCCGTTCGTTCGTCGTACCGTCTGTTCGTTCATCCGTCTGTTCATTCGTCCGTCTGTCCCGCTTCAGGTTAAAGTTTTTGGTCAAGGTAGTTTTTGATGAAGCTGAAGTCCAATCAACTTGAAACTTAGTACACATGTTCCTTATGACATAATCTTTCCAGTTTTAAAGCCAAATTAGACTTTTGACCAAAATTGCACCATCCTGTGAACATAGAAAATGAAAGTGCCAGTTTCAGGTTAAAGTGTTTGGTCAAGATAGTTTTTGATGAAATTGAAGTCCAATCAAATTGAAACTTAGTACACATGTTCCCTATGGTATGATCTTTTTAATTTAAATGCCAAATTAGATTTTTTACCCAATTTCACGGTCCATTGAACATGGAAAAGGATAGTGCGAGTGGGGCATCCGTGTACTTTGGACACATTCTTGATATTACAAAATTAGAAAAGACTTTCGAATTTGAAAGAATGCACATCTGATCGATGCTACTTAAGGAATAAACCCGTCACAGTTAAAGGTCATATTTAACCAGAGAAAAAATGTTTGTAAGAAGTTACAAAGGGGTTTATCTTGGTCAAAAGTTCAGATAATCCATCTAACTATGTATCGTTCTTTGTAAAGATTTTTTTTGTATCTACTAAACAGACGGGAGATGAAAATTGTCCTTATAAATAAAAAAATAAAAAATAATACACGATGCAGTTCTTTCAGTGGAAAAAATATTATTGTGTTGCCAACATAATATAAGCCATGCGGTTTCTTGCATACAGTAGGTTTTATATTTTTGCTTCAAAGATCAATCGTATACGTTTTCACATCAGAACTTTTTGAACATTTTTCATTCTTCAGTTTAATAAATATTTTCTGCCTTCAGCAAATTATTTGTTATGCCCCACCTACGATAGTAGAGGGTCATTATGTTTTCAGGTCTGTGCGTCTGTTCGTTCGTTCGTCTGTTCTTCCGTTCGTCCCCCTTCAGGCTAAAGTTTTTGGTCAAGGTAGTTTTTGATGAAGTTGAGAAGTCCAATCAATTTAAAACTAATAAGTATACATGTTCCCTAAGATATTATCTTTCTAAATTAAATGCCAAATTAGAGTCTTAACCCCAATTTCACGATCAACTAAACATAGAAAATGATAGTGTGAGTGGGGCATCCGTGTACTATGGACACATTCTTGTTTACTGATGTTTTCTACAACGATATTTTTGGAATAAGTTCTGCTCATTTTACATCTGTACTATTGTCCTCAGGTATCTTCTATAGGACATGCCACAGATAGTGCCAGGAGCGGAGAAGACAAACAAATTTCGCAAATGCTTGAAACATGTATCAAATTGAAAGCTAAGAGTGTGATTCTTAATTTGCAAAAGGTAAGATAAATACCCGTCATTCTTTGACAAATTTAATGACTATTATCATAAGCAGGGTAATATATACATATTAGATTTTCACCGGATGTTATCCTCAACAGAATGTCTTACTAATTGAATTCTGACATAAACATTCCGGTTCTTTTTAACTCATTTGTTTCCAATTTTCGTAAGCGTCAAAAATGTTTTATGTAGCAACAGTCGTCACAAACAACATTTTAAGTTCACACATACGAAACTTGTTCTGAGTATTTTTCATATTTGTTTTAATTGCTTATAAGAAAATATCTTATACATACGAATGTATTTGCCTTGCCTTGAGCGATGCACCAGTATTAACGGGATATATGAAATGGCCATGGAATGTTATCCAGAGGCAAAATGATGTGGATGAAAAAAAGCTATATTTCATAGTACGGCATTCAACAAAAAGCAATAACACATACATTTGTATCATATATTGTAAAGCTATAAAAATGCCCCGGAATGACAAACGATTCACTTGACTATGTACATTTTTCGGAGTTAAACATATTAATGAGCGCTAAAATCTGCTCCTTTGTGACATGACTGAATCGTCACAACAGAAGAACAAACTTAAAAATAAGTAAATAAGTACTTATACATTCTTAGATTTGAGTACTCCTGATGATGGGTAAATCATGAAAATCGACTCAATCTCCTATTCCTATATTACCGAAGATCAGATATAATTATATTTGAACACCAATCGAGTGATACTTATGTTCGTAATGGTTTTTTTCATTTAATTACTATACACAGGAAAACAGTTTAATATTGATGTTTTTTTGTTGTTGTAGACCTACATGGCTTCCAGTCGTAAACCATTGTACGCAGAAAGATTACCAGAGTATACAAATAAATGTATTGAAATTTGCTGGTTGATGAATACCCATAATCCTCCTCTCGAGTTTGATGAACCTCCAAAAATAGGAGAGCTATATGACAAAGATAGTTATAAAGAATTTACCGTACAAGGCGACGCAGTTTCGTTCGTTGTTTGGCTGCCATTATTGATTGAAAAGGATGGACCAGTTCTTACAAAAGGAGTTGTCCAACCGATTCAAAGGTCATATTCAACTTCCGTCTCTAAAACAAAACGAAACATTTCGACCGATAAAATGAAGGTTAGGGGTCGTCAAGAGTCCGAAGGTGAAAGACGTCAACGATTATTGCACAATAAAGAGGTTGAACGAAAGGACTTATACGAGCATAATCAATTAAAAGGAACAGAAACAAGGTTTAATGACCTACTTGGGGAAACCCAACATAAGCAACATGATACCACTGACCGACGTAAAAGGCATGACGAAGAAATAGACCGTCCAGGTTTAAATAAAAATGATCATCGTGTAAACGAGATGTTTCAGGATTCTCCATATCGGACGTATTCTTCAAATACAAGGAGTAACATAGATACTTCTCCATCTGCAAACAAATATTCACCTTCGAACAAACCAGCAACGGAAAACTACAGCAGTTATGGACGACATGGAAATCACAATAGACCACATTCAGCATTTACTGAAAAACACACAGAATATGATTATAAACACGATAGACCAAAAACTGCAGCAGTAGAATCAAAAGAGAACACTCCGACACACTTTGATCCAAAGTCGGCGGAAATATATCAAGCTGGACAGTCAAAGTATGCCCTTTACCAAAATCAGTTGTATGTACATGATCGGATAAGTAATGCATGGCATCTTTCGAGCGGGTTTGACACCTAACTGGTGCAGTTAGCTTGAAAACTTTTTAAAGTATTTTAGAACCTTTTTTTATTTTTATTGAAGTTGCAGAATTATAGACACTAGTTTTATCTTTCAACTCAATTTTGTAGTTTTATTTAGCAATTAAATGTAGATTTTATTCATATATATGTAAATAATATACTATTTTATGATCAGCACTCCAAAGAAACATGTATTTTCCGCCTAATTTTTTCTGCACATTGATATCACTATGATAAATGGATATTTGAGATTTATTTTATTGAATTATTTCATTTAACATTTGCGATTGCATAATTTTGTTACACAAAAACATTTGTTCATATATAGATAGAGTTTCATAACCGTCAACCAACACCCGTGATGTAAAACTTTCCAAGGAACGACTTTAACATTTCCACTTGGAACCCTTGGGTCAATAGATTCCTTGCTAGCAGCAAACTATCAAGGAAATCATAATAGGAAACGCGAGCTCCAGCTGGGAGATATTCATTTCATATGTAGGCGCTACTGATATGTTGCTACATAGATATGGAAAGATCACATTTTGGAAGGTGAATTCATACCTTGTGTCACAAAATTTTGTTTTCGACCTACCCTCAATATCAAGAATAAGATGCAAGTCAAAATATGATGCAGAGTGTGGTAATCTGTATTTCAAGATCGATGCGATAGAAGCGTTAAACGCAGTCACCAAACTCTGGATTACTAGGAATTTTAGTGAGAGATCATCGATGTATAGTATATAGCAGAAAGTGAAGTTAAAGTATTATGTTTCAGCAGATTGGTTTTTGGTCAGTCAATGAAATTTGGTATGCAGTCGCATTAACATGGTCACGACTCCTTTCTATGAAGATTATTCGGTAACACCTCCTAAGTCACGGTCTAGAGATTTTGAAAGGCTTTGCTTTTTGGTACGCAGTTGTATTAGTATTATCACATTTAATAAGCACGGAGTTATAACAATATGGTATCCCAGTCATTGATCATTACTTTGAAACTTTTGCATAATAAAGGATGTTTGCTTTAAGGGTCCGTGTACATGTCTTCCTGATATAAGCCACTGAAAGTTTGGCGGGAAATTATTCTCTGTAGAATTATTTTCCTACTTTTAAAATTGGCCAATTTTATGATTGCAAAAACTATGAAAAAAAATAAAGGATCTTATAAGATTTTCTAATACGATTTTTAAAACCATATGTAATAAAATTATGAAAAGAAAAGTAGGGGTTAGTTGGCAAAATGTTGTAATGTCAATAAAAGGATAAAACCAGAGGATTCAAAAAATCTGGCATTAATTTCAAAAACATGAGAAGCAAACATCCTTAATTACTTGTTAAAGCTAATGAATATGTAATTTTAAATAAGGAACCACATATGATATTTGGTATGATGTAATATTAAGGTTTGCAAGTCACATTTTCATTGATATTCTTTGGCCCGTAGCCTTCAGTCATAAATCATTGACCTTGGAATTTTTCGATGAAAAAAACTCTGAAATAAAAGTTAGGAAGACATTATGGTAATATCCTGACTCATTCTCCAAACATTCCAATAAAGGTGTTCCAATTAAATCAGTGCAAGACAAATAATGATTCGTGAAGATATTTTTTTTTTGTTCGAATACAAATTGGACATTTTCTTTACAATTAACATGAAGTTCAGTTCGTTTTTAATTACGTCTTCTTACTTTTGAATAAATTTATAGGTAGACAAACGCTATTCATTACAATCGGTTCAAGAAAGATGAATCTTTGATATTAAATTTGAAATGTATTTCATTTAATACATCGTGCTTACAAAACGTGCGAAAAAATATTAGACTAAATATAGAGAGGCGAAAGATACCAGAGGGACATTCAAACTCATAAGTTGAAAATAAACTGAAACGCCATGCTACTCCAGAAGGATAAGCAGACCCTGCTCCACATGTGGCACCCTTTGTGCTGCTCATGTAAGTACAAAAACAGTTATAAGTCTAGATCGGAAGGTCACACTCAGGACTTGCATTAACATACCAATATCCTCCAGAAAAAAATCATACAATAAGACATTACAAAAGACAACCATTGACGAGGTTCTTGACTTGAAATTGGCGCATGATTTGGTCAATGGGTCAACTACTAGTGACTTAGCTTCAGAAAAAGTTTATCCTCTTCTATTGCTTATATATATGTTATTACAAGATTCTCAGGCAATATCAATAAAGAGAATACATATATGTAGATACACTTTATATGTACATGTATTTATTGTCGCTCATAAAACCATTATAACATTAATACTTTTTTAGCTACAACATTGGCCATTCATCTAAAATCCAACTTTAATCTGTGGTCTGTTAACCTGAAATTATGCATTTTTTTTTTTTAAATCAGTGTACTGTAAGATATCATAACTACGGTAGAGCCACTTTGTTTATTGAAAGAAGCCATCATTTCGCTTTTTTCAAAGTGAAATATAACTCGAATAAATCAAGCCCTTGTGGTCTCCGAGTAACTCCGCCTTCAAGTAGTTAATTGAGTGATCGTAGTGTACGAAATATAACGACTGGATTATTCAGAAGAAAGGGAAATACATATAAACCGTATATCTTGGAATTATAGATGTATGTTGGGTTTTTTTTGGAATCTGCTTATATATTTTCCCATACAGTTTCGTTATCAAAGGTGTTAATTTTTGTAAATGAAACTGAGGCGGTTTTTCTCATCTGTTTTAAAGTTTGTCAAAACCTTTACTTTCACCATATGAGGTGAACATAACATCTGTGTTTTCAGTGAGTCATATGATTAAAGATTTCTGCTATTGACATTGAAATTTAGTTATCGTTTTAACATTACGGCAATGCAGATAATCATGCATGCCATACATAGTTCTCGTAGTTGTGCATTGATACCATACTAGTACGTCTGGCAGTTTGTGAAAATAATATTTAATTCAAAAGTAAAGCTTCCAGTCTCATTATGAAGAACCCTTGTTTTTGCATATATTTAATTTTGAAGAGTTTGAAATGAATGCTGAACAGGAATTTCTATATAAAAGTTTTTTTTTTTATTTTCCCCTGATCTCAATTTTCAATATTTCAACAATATCTGTTAAAATAACATAAAAAGAAACGTTGCCCTGTTTATTAATTGGAAATAATAAAAAGCTGTCAACGCTTCGTGTATATGCTTTTCTATACTTACGTTAACAACCGTTCCTGGGGTACGACAAATGTCTGGGACAGTGAACACTGACATGTCTATTATTCCTTGTTTAACATCATATATACCAACTGATTCCATTGTCTGCACTGTAATGAACAAAATTTGTCTTAGTTTTGCACGTTACACCCTCATGCAAAGCTCTGATTCCTTTCACGGATTTGGCTATACTTTTTGGAACTTTTGGATTATAGCTCTTCATCTTTTATATAAGCTTTGGATTTCCAATATTTTGGCCACGAGCATTACTAAAGAGACATGTATTGTCGAAATGCGTATCTGGTGCAGAAAAATTGGTACCGTCATTTGTTATAACACCTTTTTGTTGTTCTCTGTTTTCTGTTATTGTTACTACATTTCTTCAAGACTTTAGACAATCCGGCGCTTTGTAATTTACCATAAGGGTTAAAATGATGTGTGTTTGTACTTAACGTCTTGTCTTTCAAAATCTCTTATCATTGGCGATTTTGTATATGTGCATATAGTTTTAACTTTGTGCAATCTAGAACATTTATAGTGTTTTACAATTAAAATCATTGGTGTCATTGTATTGATAAACTAGTATACATACTCGTTCTTATGTTGTACTGTTATACCACTGTCCCAGGTTAGGGGGAGGGTTGGGATCCCACTAACATGTTTAACCCCGCCACATTGTTTATGTATGTGCCTGTCCCAAGTCAGGAGCCTGTAATTCAGTGGTTGTCGTTTGTTTATGTGTTACATATTTGTTTTTCGTTCATTTTTTTACATAAATAAGGCCGTTAGTTTTCTTGTTTGAATTGTTTTACATTGTCTTATCGGGGCCTTTTATAGCTCACTATGCGGTATGGGCTTTGCTCATTGTTGAAGGCCGTACGGTGACCTAAAGTTGTTAGTGTCTGTGTTATTTTGGTCTTTTGTGGATAGTTGTCTCATTGGCAATCATACCACCTCTTCTTTTTTATATAGCAAATTTGTAAATTATCTACTGGTCAGGTGTACATAAGGGTTTGTTGAGGTTTACAGAATAGAGAATAATGGTCAAAGGTATAGTATAATGGGGGGGATAAAGAATATAGAAAAGAAATGGACAAAAAATAAAGAATACAAATATTTGGTCGCTAAAATGTAAGCAACAGAGAATAATGGGCAAAAACTACAAAGATTAAAAAAAGGGAAGAAAAAAAAGAAATGAAGTCCCCCTTAATTTAGACCATAATACATAGGATCAAGTGGCGTGTAGAGAACAAACAACAAAAGGGTAGTTTTAGCTATTATGGATTCCTCTAGGAATATATCAAACACATATATTTTCTAATAAATATCATCTATTCTTATAGCTTTGTGAAATGTTTCTTTGTGTCAGTTTCAAATTGAAGTCTTAAACCCCCTTTCCATTGATTTTGTTTATCCAGTCATTATTGCAATGTTGACTTAATGATAAAATTTTAAAATAAGCAGACTTAAATTATTTCACATAAATGGAGTACAAGCGACATGATGCTTTAATGATTTATTACGATATGTTGGTGTAATTCACAACCTAATACACATATTCATACTTCATACAAAATCTTGTGCATTAATACAGCCACTTCGAGGCCAACAAGGGGTTTGTCAGAGGTCCGATTTACATACACATACTTACTTCCATTGATATTAGCAGTAACCTGATATAAAACAGGGATACAGCCGTTATCAGTAATAGTCAAATAACCGTCTCCAATACTGCCAAAAGGTATCTTAAAGATGGTCCCTGGTGTATGATCTGACCCAACCGTCGTCTTCATAACAACAGTTGCATTACCTAAAAGAATACTGAAATCTTAAGTATCAATTTAAGTCTCTTACCTAGAGAATAGTTGGTATTTATATAAATCGTAATAACTTAGTAAAGATATTCTACGCATTACTTAAAACGGCCACCAAATCTACATATAAACGCATGCAGTATAATTATCTTATCTAAATACGTACTAGGAACGCAGTTGAATGTAAATGGACCTTGCATTGCTGATTTTGTACACACGCCTTTCTCAACAACGTACTGCATCTTCTGAAAAAAAGTAAAATTACCGTTTTCAAAATAAATGACATATCTATAATTTTTACTTCATGGAAACTATTTGATTAATTTGCTTTTGTCATATTTGCATGTTCTTTTTAATTTTTTATCAATTATTCCTTGCATGAAGCTGTATGGTTTTTATATGATAGTCGGTTAAATAGATCACAAGAGTTCATGTTTTATCTGTTACCGTGACAATTGTATAAAAAAAAACGACTTAAAATAAAATATACTTTGAAGCTTACATTGTGTACTCACTTATTCAAAGTTTGAAATGAACATATACTCCTTGTAAAATTATATTTGCATTCAATTTTGGAATTAATTCTAGCACAATTTTGTTTAATCATTAAAATAACACGTATTGCTTAGACAACTTAGATTGCATGACAGAAAAAACAAATGCCGGAATATATAACTTACATGGCCATAGTCTTGTAACACAAACATATCTGATGTATGTTTAATGCCTCCTACAATACCAGTGGTCACTGTCATATTCAGTGCAATCTTCTCACCAGTTGTATCGGCAGATATATTCATGAAACCCTACCAACAAAGATGTTAAAATATATAAAGAGTCAAAATGAGGCTCTTTGTGACTGAAAGATGTACTATGATCCCAAAGTGATCATAAATTATAGAACCAATGAGAGAAGGATAGATTTGACTCAAAATAATATGGTTCTGAAAAAAAAAACACACCTCAAGTACTTGGCGTTGATAACACTTCTTGCCGGTTTTCTTTTTTCTCTCGAAGTTTTATAAGGAGGATAAGAATTCTGTAATTTGAATATTTATTGCAGGAAAGTATGATGACAAGATTAAGTAACAAAAAATATGCAACATCCACTTGTTATGATGACAAAACCTTCGGTAGCTCATTGATCACCGGGTAGCAGTAATCTCATAGTTTTGTCTACCATTTGTTTTACTTCGGTACTGTCATAATTTGTGGCAAACCTTTCTTGAATTGTCCGTCTATAGATTTAGAAATTATTGAGAAAATATAAGGTTTCAACACCCGAATGCAAATAGATATAGGAAGATTTGGTATGAGTGCCAATGAGACAACTCTCCACCAAGTCACAATTTATGAAAGTAAACCACGAAGCCTTGGCTCACACCGAAAGATATAGGAAGATGTTGTATGAGTGTCAATGAACCAACTCGCCACAAGTCACAATTTATAAAAGTAAACCATTATAGGTCAAGGTACGGTCTTCAACACGGAGACTTTGCTCACACCGAACAGCAAGCCTCAAAGGCCCCAAAAAAAACTACTAGTGTAAAGCCATTCAAACGGGAAAAACAACGGTCACGAGAAACGAGAACCACTTATGAACCACATCAACAAACGACAATTACTGGACATTAGATTCCTGACTTAGGACAGGTGCAAACAATTGCAGCGGGTTTAAACGTTTTAATGGTACCAAACCTTCACCTTTATCTGAAACAATAGTGTAACATCACAACATAGAAAGACACAGTTATAAAATATCAATTATAGAATCGCTTGTTGACTTATATGTATTTTGTTAGCCAACTAAGTTATGTTTATGTCCTTTTTGGTAATATAGTCGTTCTTATTCATCCTTGCAATTTGACGTTCAAAGATTCGGCTCAAACCGTTCCTGATGAAGGTAAATACAGTAAAACAAATGCAGTTTATAAAATGTTATCTTCATTTTTAACATAATTCCATTACGAGAAATCAAGCAATGATGAATTTAATAATGTGTTCATGCATATAGAACAGGTTTAAGTTTTCGTTAATATCTATAAAATAATTTACTTGGTAAAAATAATACGTATTCGAAAAACTTTCAGTTTTGACTGGTCAGTTACTTTCAATGATTTCCATATTCTATACCTGTGATACTCTGACTGTTCCATTCATAACTGTTCCAACATGAAAACCCTCAGCGCCTTCCCATTGAGATGGTAAACAACAGTTTGACGCTACCAATGGAACCAGTGCTACCAAACCCAGTATGCTCAACAGACTCGTCATATTTGTCTTGCTTCTTAAACGTAGAACTACTTCAAATTGTCTATCAATCTTTATTTGAAAGTTGCAGCATACTAGTATTTATATCAAAATCTTATCTTCAGTCACAAGATTCGATTGTTGCGAAATTGGTTTATCTTGATATGACATTAATGTGTATCTAAGTCAAGTTGTCTTGATGTAAGCAATATAGAGGATAAACGATTTAAAAAAATCTTAAAACGGTCAAGGTAGTTAGAACTCGGTCACGTTCAATGACAATCTTGTGATAATAAGTATTTTGAAATACGTATAAATTGTGACGAGGGTTATTATTACGGAAAACCTTTCAATCGAATTCTCCAAAATTATTCTTATGTAGTGTCTTTATTGGTTTTGAATCTGTTCACTGTAATAAGATGACGAAACGACGGCATGAATTTGGAAATCCTAATGCGGTGTCCAGATCATACCAAAATAAAAATTATGTTGTTATAAACTATCCTTCAAAAACAAAACGGAGAAAGACGCATACCCCACAAAACTCCTTCTACAGATTTGAAATAAGCTTTCATGGTCCAAGTTGTACTTTTAGATGTTATCGCCATCGCTTAGTTTACCTCGGTTATTGTGTAGTGCTTTCATCTAGCGCGGGCATCGTTGGTCAATTTTTTTATGACTCATTGTTCTGCTTTTGTGCAAGGTTCGGTCTAAGTAGATCGGCGACAGAGTAAAGACTAGTCGTCTATTGGTCAGAAAATGTGTCCGGTTGGCCGTTGTCGGATATTTGTTTTTCAGCTGACTACTACATTCTGAACTTATGGTTTCGCTTTTGTATACAAAGCAGGCAAAAGACAATGCAAGTGTCTATACAATTTTCAATTTCTTAATCGTTCATTGTAGACAAATTTAAAATAAATAGTACAGAGACTAATAAAGAGGATATCAAATGTGAAATATTTTGGTATAACATTGCTCATTTTATTTATCTAGTGAGATTATATTAAATATAAGGCTAATGATAGACCTAAAAGTTCATAAAGGTGTACTGCATTAATTCAATAAAATTGAAAACGGCAACGGGGAATGTGTGAAAGAGCCACCAAACGACCAAACAGCACAAGGCCACCATTAGGTCTTCAAAGCAGCAAGAGAATCTCACACCCATGCAGAGTCGGCATCAGTTGGCCCCTAAACAAAAACGAATGTTATGTTGATTAATCATGTGCTTTATTGTATGAAGGTTACTTTAAGAAGCCCCATGTTATTCATAAATGTTATGTCTCGCCGCTATGTAATTTTGATTGTAAATTACAAATTCTGAAATTGAAATAAAATGGCAATATTTATTTATATATAAACCTGTTATTTATGAAACATATTCCAAGTCAAAACTGAAAGAACTGAAGGTAATGCGTAACTCAGTAGTAAATCATCTCCCTAGAAATGAGATATATTACTGAAACTACTGCATGCCAAATATCAATGACTTTTCAGAAGGTGTTCCCCTTAAACTAACTTAATCACAACATGCAAACTATGCATAAGTCACACAGGCGCTTTTCTCAGAACAAAATTTCCCAATATACATATATTAAGGTATATAGGGGGAAAGATTTCCGAGACCAAGTGCATGTGATAAGTCATTGAACTATCATGATGGAGGAGGTAGGTCCATAGGATCTCCATGGAATTGAGATGAGCAAATTTTGATACAACTGCACACCAAATAATCATTTATTTTTCATTAGTGGTTCATCATAAACAGACCCAATCACAAATTCTAACTTTAAACCAAAGCATAAGTTTCAACGTCAATAGACCATGATTGAGGAGGCAGGACAAACCAATTTCCCTGGAAATGATATTTGACAATGCTAATTACGTGGCGCTATCAATTATCTTATGACCTACCGATAGGGGTTCCCCTTAAACTGAACTTATAACCAACTTTTACATGTAAACCAAGCAAAAGTTACAAAGTCAATAGATCAAGACTGAGGGGGTGGGGCCAAATGATTTTCACGGAGATGAGACTTGCCAGTGTTAATACAACTTCATACTAAATATTATTGACCTACCACAAGCAATTCCTTTAAAACTGACCTTTTCACAAACTATAACACATTTTTATGTCATCAACACCGAAGGTGCTGGAATCAGCAAGCTGAAGACTAGCCTTTTCCATTAAGTCAAAGTCAGTCAATAAACTGAATTAAAAAAAAAAGTGTTTTATTCCCACTATCTACTTTTAATCTAGAAACCTGCAAAGCTGTTATGTCAATTTATAGAAGAAAAAACCCTATGATACAGATATACTAGTATTTTTTATCCGTTATACTGATTTTTCATCTAACTGTGGAGGCTCAAGGATATCCAAGACAAGGTTTACAATCGCTACCAAATGTTCAAGAGCTGGTCCCAGATTAAGATCCTTGTCAATAGTTGTCTTTTGATATATCCCATGATAAAATAAATACTAATTAATAAATATCAAGTTTCCACATCAGATGGTTGGTCAGAAATTTAATGTTTATAACATTTTAAAATACAAACACTTGCAAGGTGAATGTTACGCATATTTTGATAAGAACTAGACTAATTGTAATGAGATGACTTCTGTAAGATTTTCAAAAATACAATAAAAAGTATGGGTCACCGGGCTATTTTTATGCTACTGGTTGTGCAAAATTGTAACATTTTGTATAGATTATGCATGGAAAATCCAATTTTGTGTGCTAAAAGAAAACTACACCATTATTTGAAATATATAATATGAGAAAATAGCTCTAATAAAATGCTTTCAGATAAGAAAAAGAAAAAAATAGGTCGTTTTTGTTTTGCTACACACTAAATAGGATAAATTCACACCACATACTTTTATAAAAATTACGTTATGTGATTTATCTCTCCTTATATCTGAATTGTATCCCCTAATTTGGCAAAGTTGAAAACAATTGAATCACACAAAAAATAGTTGTTTTTTTTTGGTTATATACAGCAGTAAATATGATAAAACACATAATTTTGTATAATACAAAAAGTCTTACATGAAATAAATACTACTCTCGAAATTTGGACATGTCATTAAAGATCTAGATCAAAGATGGAGGAAGACACCTCAGCCACCTTGAAATCATAACAGGTGAATGGACAACTAATCCATGTGTAATGATGGACCAATAACACTGAGGGTTTGCTGAAAATGAGATAAAATGTCTATGCAATATATAGCATCACATTTCTTCAATCCACATATTTCTCATCATCTTAGCTAGGAAAGGATTCAGATCCAGTCCCCTACTCTCCACCCTTGTCAGATTAAGCCAACAAATGTGATTACAATGCTGAGTATTCTATACCATAGACAAAATTCACACCCATTTGGACTACATCCTTCTTGACTAATGGCAGCATTTGAACTCTCTTTAGTGTTGAGGTGTAAAAATGGTTATGTCTAATGTTCAAATTTCTTGCAGTAGAACCCCAAAATAAATGTTGACATTCAAACATTTGGGCAAAAAACATACCCAGAAATTCCAATAATTGATTAATAACTTTAAAGTTGTCACTAAATAGCTTCATATGTTTTTCAGGTGAAGACTTGTTGCACAATGGGTATGTGGTAATTGTTTATTTTCATTTTCTATATTTGCATGAGATAAATTTGTGTGTACTATTGTTCGTCTGTTTGTGGGTTAACTGTACTGCTGGTTACTATCATGGTAACAGTATCTATATAAATAAGATGCAAACATTAATCCACCATTCTGCCTCTAATGAAGGTCCCCTTTGGACCAAAACAGGTCAGGCCATGAAACATCACCAGGCACTATTAATTATGTGAATAGACCATTTGGAGCCAATGTGTTTAGAGACCTCTTATGTCTGTACACCTTTCCTATATTGCCTATTGTTTGTCGGTTTATCTTTTTCTTTCTATGCCATGGCGTCCATTTATTTTCAATTTAAGAGTTTGAATGTCCCTCTGGTATCTTTTGCCCCACTTTTAAAGGCGATTTTTCATTGGATGCAGACAGCTGACCTCTGGCCTTTGTTAGTCTTGTATGATTTTTAATTTTAGTTTCTTGTGTACGATTCGGAGTTTAGTATGATGTCCATTATCACTGAACTAGTATACATATTTGTTTAGGGGCCAGTTAAAGGACGCCTCCGGGTGCGGAGTTTCTCACTGCATTGAAGACCTATTGGTGACCTTCTGCTGTTGTCTGTTTTATGGTTGGGTTGTTGTCTCTTTGACACATTCCCCATTTACATTCTCAATTTTATTTACAACTGTGACCAATGGAAATTATTATCTCATGGCCAAAAAAATGCTAATCTGTTTAATTATATATTTTGTGTAAATAAATTGATATATAATAAAATAATGTAAATATAACTACTGTACCAACTGTATACAAATACAAAAAAAGTAAAAATGTATTATCTTATAATAAAATGTCTTTGTCTCATACAAATACATGATGTTTCATATAGTTACAATTACCAGTTAACAAAATAAGTTTTTAATGGCCTATATTGCTTGCTATTGTTTAGTTTATAAAGAACCATTAAAACATTTTTAACAAAGGATAAATTTATACAACTATTACAAATGCATCTTCAAATGTCAAAGATAACTGACAATGCAAGATACAATATGAATTATATTTATCTATATGAGGGCTGTAACTGAAGAAAACATACTATATGAAATTGTATATAAAATTGCAATATATTTAGTACATAAATGCAGCATTCAAATATTCATCATGTACTGGCTAGTTTGTGCTTCTTTAAATATATGTTCATGATCAGGGATAACAAATGAAGTCAAATTGATACTTTATTTAGTTTTTCAGGTAATTTACTAATAAATAACAAGGAAATAAAAGTGTAATAACCTACCAATATATATATGAATTACTGTTTTTATGATGGTTGATGCTAATGATTTGTTTCTGTGTACTGTATTGACTTATATGTTAATTTAAGGCCAAGTATTGACACCACCAACTCAATGATTTCGGAAAATAATTTTTTTTATAAAAAAAAAACTAGATGGCCAGGTGAAGTCAATATCTTCATGATCTTAAAAAGGCTATTAAAACCACTTTAAAAAGTTTGCAATGACTGCTTTCAGAAATATATGAAATGAATGCAAATTTTTAATGGCAGTTCTCTTTATGTAAGTTCATTTCCTTTATTTACAACCATTATGTCTACATCACTAATATTCTAAATGTCTTCCTCCGCACATTAATAAGCTATCTCTAACATAGTAAAATGCTATCTTCTTGGCGACTGTTGATGACTTGATGCTAATGATTTTGTCTTGTCATATGTTCTGTCATAACCTGAAAATATAAAGACATGAATGTAAGGATCGGGACAGTTTCATATCTTTATGTTTTTGCATTATAACTTAAATTGAAATAAGCTATTTCAAATTAATATGAAATTTGAAGCTATTAGATAAAACAAATTTTATGGTCATATGCATAAAGTGTTAGGCATTGTTTAATGATTCTATCATTGTGTGAAATATAATCATCTCAAATATTAGAAACGCATGATATAAAGTCTGTAGAAACGTTTGTACATGTAGTAGGAGTTCTAAAATTGATACCCAGTGTTAAAAATGATTTGACGTCACAATTTTGAAAATTGCAGCCAAAATACATTATCTATTCAATTGCTCTTATTTTAACTAAGCTTAATCTACACTGAAATAACTCCTGGTATCAAATTTACAAAAAAATTATAACCAATTATAAACATGCATTTCTTTGTTTTTGTCAATATCTATTAGTTTGTTTCTGTGTCTCACACAACTATATACTGTATAATTAATGTATATCTTGGGGAAAATATACAAAACTAAAGCACAACAACATTCTATTTAAGCTCTTTTCTTTTCCAAAATCGTAATGACATGGGAGGCAATCAAATTTATTGAAATTGTGGTTGCATTTTCCTTGGAATTGTGTAAGAACTATCATGAACAAAAGTAAAATAAAATTTTTATTAAATGAGCGGTCTAGGTCTTACAAATATGCCACCAATACTCCCAATGCATTTAAATCAGGAACAGACTTGCTTGATCCATTGCTTTTTTTTCTGTTTTCTACATACATTTGTATAACAGTAGAGAACATTTTCCAACATGCTTTGAATTTTAAAAGGTCTTCATGGTATGTCTTTAACTAGACATATATATATATATATATATATATATATATGTCTAGTTCAAGACATACCATGAAGACCTTTTAAAATTCAAAGCATGTTGGATATATATATAGGGTTAAAGAACATCAGTTGTTCGACCTGTTAGTCAAATGCATTTTGTTTAAATATACTTTTTCACTCTTTTGGTCTTTTGGAAAATGTTGTTTGTGCTGTTTTTAGACCCTTCTACAACGAAATTTGTTTGACATGCACACGTATAAAAACTGCGGTTTTTATCCAACGCAGTCATAGGTTTGAACGTAGTTTTCAATTTAGACTCGTATATATATATATATATATATATATATATATATATAATTAGGTTCAAACTTGAATTATAGAACTTACCATATGGAAAATCACTAACAATCATATCAATGGAGGTATTAGACTTCAGTACACCAACAGCCTGAAATATCAAATAATCATTTATAAGAGATATGCTACTAAATGTGCATTATTTTTTCTTATACCATTTTGCCTCAGCGTAGATCAATGTATATTCAGACTTCAAATGAAAATCTAAATGTTAAATGTTTGTTAAGGGTTTCACTGTGATTGCTGCTGTCAGCATGGTCAGTGTGAAATGTAATGTAATACCGAAATTAAGTAATTACATGAATTATGTCCATTTATCATTAAAAAACAGATTTTGTTTCTCAAAAATTGATGAAGTTATTGATTTCTAAAAAAACTTTTACCAAAAATTGAACATAAATGTTGACATTAAAATGTATAATCACCATGTCTTGCTTTCTCTACAAAATGTTGCAGGATTGACAAGAATCTACTTGAAAGAACTTTATTTAAGATTGTGTTTCTATACACAAAATTTAGACAAGCATTTATGAATATATCCTTAAATTTAGGTGTAGATTTAAACTGCTTTCTCCGTGCTGTTGCAGTTCAATAGAACTTTTGGAAAGAGTGCCTTAGATAGGTGGAACAGAAAGTGTAAATAAGATCTTTAATTACTTACATAATGAGACTGATTCAAACATAATGAAGAAAAGGATGGCCATCTTTACAATATCTACTCCCTCTGAACTGCAGCAGTGGACAAATAATATTTATTAAAGCATAAGTATACTTACTTCTGAGTGATTAATGTTTTCAAAATTTATATGGTTCACAGCTAAGATCTGAAAAATAAAATATATAGTTTGATGAACCTAACAATCATTGATATATATATTCAATAATAAAATTCTATTTTGATATTAAACATTTGGCGTTCAATTGGTTGCAACTTTATATATTATACAGCTGTAGTTGAGTAACTTAGTAGTTTTTAATTCTGAACAATTTTTGACATGCTGTATTCAGTCTTGGTTTGCTTGATTTTGTTTATCTAGTTTTCTAGTTTTGAACTGGAAAGTTTTATTATTGTGAAACTATAATCATATATAATCATTGATATATATATTCAATAATAAAATTCTATTTTGATATTAAACATTTGGCGTTCAATTGGTTGCAACTCTATATATTATACAGCTGTAGTTGAGTAACTTAAAATCTCTTATCTTTTTAAATGGTATATTCTGTTGACTATGATATTGATCAGCTATACAATGTGTTCGGACCCAGTGTTACAAATCTAGATACAGAAATTAATCAAGGGTAAATAACAACATCTTAAATTTAGTGCATTTTGTTGCTGGTTTTTTTTATCATGGTCTAAACTGAACTTATCTGCAGTATACCTATATTTTGGTTTATATGTTCTGAACTACAATGAACTATAATGATGTTTAATCTTTTGTCACCTAAAGGTTTATAAAATTTAGAAGCACAAATCAATAATTTGCTGAATTTTTGGTCAATCTCTGTTTATCATATTATTTTTTCTATCCTATCAAAATACCATTATATAAAGTATCCTTTGTAATAAATGAGAGCATACCTGATCACCTTCCCTCAATCCTAAAAGTTCTGCTTCACTGTTTGGCATCACCTATAATATATACATTCATAATTAATAGAAACTGAAGCAAACTATTACACTGTGTCAAAATTATTTAGAGTTATATTTAGTCACATTAACAATTTAATAGCAGAAAATATGCAAATAACATATGCTGGAGAGACATCTTCTAAGAACATTAGAATATACAGTTATAATGATATCAATGTGAGGCCCCCTCAGGGCACACTACTCTTGGTAACATAAAGCTATAAAACTATATACATTTATATCTTAATTCTACAAGATCATTGAATGTAATGTGATATTTCTCCATTCAAGATAAATGAGTCATAAGATTGATGGTGGAATCTCTTTATTCAACATGTTAAAAGATCTAAAAAAAAATGTATGTACATAAAATTAATCTATTTCACATTTAATGATAGATCAACTCTATCATGCACGTTTTTTTTTATTATTCAATGCCACAATACATATGTAGCAAAGTTGTCAGAAAGCAAGAAAATTTGACGTCATAACTGAATTTTGACAGATGAAGAACTGAAATAAACCTAACATAAACTGTCTAATAATTAGAGAAATGAACATATACATGTATCCCAGTAATTATTATTTTTCAGATAATATTTTTACCTTGGATACAAATATCCCACAATGATGTTCTTGTCCTCCACGAATGTTGAAACCAAGCTAGGAATAAAAAGAATCATACATGTACATTTATTCAACAGATTTAATTATGCTTTTGATGTCATAGTACATGTAGTATATACATTTATATGTGTCAGAGGACCAAGAATGGATGTATAAACACAGAAATATGTGAAATGGTAACATGTTGTTCAGAAATAGAATACTGTTAATTGAGAAATTGTTGCGATTTTTCTCATTTTAGACTGATAAATGTGATTTTATTTTTGTACGATTTTGAGAAAAATCCTGTTTAACTCATATAAAAAAATATTTCAAAATGCGAGTTTAAATTGTTGAGTTTACAACTCTGTAGCAATTTTCACAATAATACTAACCTGGCAATAATTTCTGAATTTACAGTGATTATTTCATTTAATGAAATGACAAACATTTCTGTATTTAAAAATATCTATATCTAATGGAGATAATCGTAACTTTGTGTTTTTAAACTGATAATTTAATTTTATGTCTAACATGTCTAAACAGGCAACCAGTTACTGATAATAACACAATGCTAAAAAGTGTGCATCTAAGCATAGACATGTTCCAAAAGTTAAACCTGTGCAGTAAACATGTATGTGTGTGAACAAAAGATTTGGTCAAGTGGTATTTTCTTATCACCAAGAACCCAAAAATGTGAGTCAATAAAGCAAAAAGAATTTATCAATATTTACTTTTAAACTGTGTTGTTCCTTAATTACAAGAATATCTATTGTACTGAAAGTATCATCATTGTGGTAATACTTCAAGACCATCAAGAAGCACATTTTAAATTTTCATTGTTCAGAAATTCACTTGCTGATACATGTACATGTGTGTTACATTGTAATATCCATGAGTGTAAAATTCACCTGTTCTGTTGCCTTTGATCTTTGTAATTTTAGGGATCTTGGAAGGAACTGTCTAATATCACTGTTATATTCAGGATTGTTTTCCCTCTGAAATAAAAACAAATTTAATTTTTTATTTAATATTTAAGAAATGAACTTTGTAATTTTATTTGATTTTAAAAGTGTTGACCGAAGCACATGTATGTATGAACCAGTCAGTGGGTGTCTTTGGTACTTTTCCTAGTGTGAATATTATTTGTTTTTCATTTATTGTTTTGTACATGAATCAGGCCAATCACATGGGAGACAACTCCATAACACTAGTTTCATATTTTATATACAGGTTTTCATTTGTTCAGTTGGAGAGGTACAACATGTACAGGAAAACAGTTTTAAATGTGGGGATTTCTCGCAGCATTGAAGACCTATTGGTGACCTTCTGTTGTTGTCTGTTCTGTGGTCGGGTTGTTGTCTCTTTAACACATTCCCCATTTCCATTATCAATTTTATTAAAGCATCTTCTAGATGAATAAAAGTTCAGTGTAATTTTCATTTATATAGAAAAAAGATTTTTTTTTACTGTCATGACAGTGTTGAATCTCAAAATCAAAATTTTAAGATTTTTTCTTTCTGAAACACAAACACCTTTAACTTTTTGGGATGCTAGCTAGTGCCTGCTCTGCAAGTGTCAATAAAATGTGGATGTACAGACTTTCTTCATCTCATAGAATGTATATAATTAGTAGAAAAATCTGCTTTGGTCAGCCTCTGCACATTAGCCCTAATATGTTATATAACTTTACATGTACAGGTCAATTAAGAGCAACGTAAAAATAGTAAAATTTCGCCTCAAATCACACCGATTAAATATTTGATGTTACTTCTTTGCATTGCTCTTAATTGACTAAGTACCAGGATGTCATAGGTAACCTGTCGAAAAATAATATAAACCGGAGTCAAAGTGGGTAATATGAAAATAGGCTATTCCCTCAGTCCAATGGATGCAGACGTCGCAAAGCCCAGAAAATAAAATGCCCATAAATAGGGCATAAAATCTATCTTGAATACTTCACAGGTACTTGGGATGTGACACTGAGCGTAGCGTGGTAAATTATTTTTGGGACCTTTTTGTGCTCAAAAACATAAAATAGGTGTAAAATGAACTGATTAAACAGTTCCTGACGTGGGGCATGTATAAATTATTAGCTAAAGTGTAAGGATTTAACATTTGTGATGACGTATTCTCCCAAGTTAAATTTCTATTCTAAATTGATTGGTTGGATTCAAAGCTATGTACCAATATTATGTGGAATTTGTCAGTAGAAAATAGACATGGAAAAATTCTCTCTAAGCTAAGTCAGTCACTGAAATAGAGGTCATAACTAGTAACCAAAGAATGCATTGCGAATTTCTTATTAAAATTTATTGAGAGTTTTCTAGTGACGACTTCTGTACAAATCTTTTGTCAAAGCCATAGGGTTCACCTTAAAGTACCAGAAGCATATTCCTCTGATTTCGTCGAGAAAATCTTCAATTATTCTGTCATAGTCAAGTTCAATGTTTTTATGGACATACAAAAGTAAAAGGGCATTTCAGCGTTTAAAAAATATGCCTGTTTTTAATAAATTTGATGCTGAATAATTTTGTGGGAAGATTTTTTTTCTAACCTCAAAATAATGGGCAAGATTATTATTTCAACCCAAGTATGACTGCAAAAATTAAGGCCAGATTCTCATAAATATCTGTGACCCCCGCCCCTGAAAATCAAATGGTCCATACCTCAGATTTTTTTTTATCTATCTAGAGTACTGACTAGGGTTATTCAGCAATGTTATTAATTGGCTGGGGCATGTTGGGTTAAGCATTGTTTTTGTAGGTTATAAATGTTATAGCTGTGGAACGTTTTATCATATAAGTGTAATAGAGTATTGCCTTCTGCTGATTGGAATTGTGAAATAGGAGTCAAAATGTTCTTGTCTATCCTTTGTCGCTTTGAAGGCATCATGCTTGTTGTCTTCAGTCTAAGCAATGTGGTCCTGTAATTTGAATATAAAAATGACTGAATGACATTTTTTAGATGTACTGGTTAACTCCACGGTATCAAATCACTTGGACTTTGACATAGTCAATAATATATTACATATTAGTAAGGAATTGTCGCAAATATATACTGGATAAATTAAAGTCAACGAAATCTAGTCTAATTTATCATTTTACAGTCATGTTTTAAAAATAAAAGTGTAAGTTAAAGAGGAGCGTACACCCTATCTGGATCCACCACTGGCATACCCTGCTTAGAAAATTCTAGAAAGAAAAAAGAAAAATGCACGCAATTCTGTATTTCAGTTGAAGGACATGCATGACATGTAGGAACTGATTTAAGACTCAAATATTCGCTAAATATAATCAGTGGGTAAAAGGAACTATCACCAGACGTCAGTCAATATAGAAAATAATACTCCTTTAACTTGAAATTGTGTATCGCCGAAGTTTAGTCTAGATGTGATCCATATGTCAATTTTATTACAGGGACCTCAATATCGCCCATCCATGCAAGAAAAAGAGTATATAAACGTTTTGTAAAATGGACTGAAATACCGTATTCCATCTAAATTAGGTTGGAAACAGTGTCGTCAGGTCATAAAAGACTGTCTTTCCTCATTTTATAAAAAAAGTGTAAGCGGTGAAAATATGATAAAAAATCTGTTGTTTCTTATCTGTTGGCCAAACCAATGCCATAGAGTCATGCAACTGTGGAGCACCTGGAACGCCTCACCATTTCCTTCTGGAGTGTCCCTGCTATGAGAACGAACAAGAAGATATGTTACATCAAATATCCAAAGAGGTCGGGTCAGAAACCTGAATTTAGCTACTATGCTACCGAGACTGGACAGCGAGAACACAGAAGAGACAAAAGCCAAACTACAAACAGTGGCACATTACATCGACAGAACAGGCAGATTTAATACTATTGTTCTTCAATTCCAATCTTAACCAGCTGTGCATACATTTACCAATTTAAAGCACAGAGAAGAAAAAAAGTTGAGAACGCACCAGAGAGGAAAACTGCACATTGGGACAATTTGTGCCAACAGGCCTTCTCTTCTTCTTCTTTCAGTCAAAAGTCGGACTCTTCTTGAGTGTATAGAAATGACTCTTGCTCGTTAAATTATGAGGCCTTCCCTCCTCTGTTAATAAAAACAGCAGTAACTATTTACAGGAAAATTATTTACAAATAAAACTATGTACATCTGGGATCTAAGGAGTTCTAGGTGTGAGAAGCTCCTGTCAAGGCCTCTGACAAGATGATAAGGCTGGCCTTGAACTCTTCTAGTGTAGCTGAGGCCACAATTAAAAATATTTTGGTTTGCCCAAACCCTACCCAAATGTTGAGACAGTGGGTAGGTAGGTAGGCATTTTCTTTTTTTTCTTCAAAAAAACAAAATTGAAGTATCGGGTGTTTATTAGTCTTCATGCCTTTCTGATTAAAAAAAAACTTCTTCAAATCAGGACAATAAAAGAATTTGAGTAGGCAGCTTTTTTCTGGGTAGGTAGGGTTTGGGCAAACAGACCTATACTTTTTTATGGCCTGATTTTGTGGCTTTTTCTGGTAGAGTGTTCAATTCCATGGTTGGTCTTGGGAAGAAGGAGTACTTATTTTGGTCTTTCAGAGGGGTACAAGTCAAATCGGCACCTGGTTAAATCAGCACCCATTTAAAGTCAATTTGGCATCCAATGATATTTGATATGATATACAGGAATACAGCTGGGCATTTAGCGGTATCGGTTTGGATTCCAAGTATGTCGTCTCCGGTTTCCCGTTCGTTGTCTAGGCATTTGTGCGGCATCCGGGGTGACCTTATCCTTTATTTTGTATATAATGTTTTTTCATATTATGCATTTTTTATATTTTTGAGGATGAGCGAGTCAGGTGAGTGGGTGTGTTTGTTTGCTTTATTACTTTGTACTTATTGTTTTGGGGAAGGTTAACTTTCTGGTAGTAAGACCCGTCACGGCCAGGCTGGGAAACTGGATAGGCAAATGCTCACATTAAATCTGTATCGATACAGTGTGTTAAATGTCTTCCTTTTTACACCATAACCCATGGTGGTGCTCCTACTAAAGGAGGGAGATACAGAACATACATACATAAATATCACATATTGAAAATAAATTAGAAAGAAATAAAAGAGTGAATATATACATGTAATAAAATTGAGAATGGAAATGGAGAATGTGTCAAAGAGACAACAACCAGACCATGGATAGAACATGTGCTTGTGATCTACCGTGCGTCTTTAAAAGGCAATGGTAGAACAGTGTTTGGAAACCAAGTTTTGTATGTCAACATTTTAACAACCTCGTGGGGAGGAATCCATGGTGGGGGATGCTCATAAGGGGGTAATTTTGCCCTGATTAGCTCTCGTCTGTCTCTCGGTGTTGACATCGGAAATTATAAATCGTCAACTAAGCGCTTGGAAGTCTAAATATTTTTACCCTTGTCTTCAAACGCAAAAGTGATCCTTTTTTGATTTCCCATAATTCTTGCTACTCTACCTGCAACTTCCTTTTTTGCCTCAAATATAGCCGAAATGGCAGTTGGAAAGAATAAGAGGCTTACTAAAGGTGGCAAGAAGGGTGGAAAAAAGAAGGTGTACGTATTTAAAGTATCAATTGTTCATAAATGAATGTGTTAAGAAAGAGAACAAAGATCCCCGGTGTACTGATGATGCGATATTAAACTGATTTTTATTCGATTAGTCTTCATCATGCCCAAAGTTGTCGTTCATCCCTGCTAAAACACACACGACTCGCTCACATGTTTGTTAAACCTTAACCGATAGATGAATTACACAAGCAAATTAGTACACATGTTTTGTGGTTTAAAGAACTAGCTCATATTAATAATGGGAATACTTGTAAAACGACCGCCGTCGGGATGTTTTTACCTTGCAGCTTGCTTTATTTAGAATGTAGAGCACGAAATGTTCCCATACGTTTAATATAAAACATTAACATGCGTATTCTAAAGAGGCATAATAATCAGTTCATTGATTCTGCCCAGAAAATGGCATATAAGTCTTCTATAAGTACTGAGTAAAAGTAATAATAGGATGCATGGCCAGTTTTTGACAGCGTGAACGTCTTAATCAATACACTTTATCGCTTATCCCGGCTGACCCGGCCGCTTGAACTTTTGACGCATACAGCAATCACTTTTCCATTGTGGCATCAGATATTTTGTTATGTGACGTCAAAAATTTACAGGAAGCTGTGTGATATCTAGTAATGGCGGACAAATAGCTATAAGGTGTATGCAATGGGTAGTTCTTATTTTGAATTTTAAGTATTGATCTACAAATGTAGTATAGTCTGAATACTTTTCAATGGCAGAATTTCACTTCAGTATAAATGTTCATAGTCTTTACGGCCTTCAACAATGATCAATGCAGGTTAGCCAGGTGCGGATTTAGGGGGCCACCCCCTTTCTCTGGGAAAAATTGTGTTGCTAATATACCAGAGCTGGCCCCCACTTATGAAAATTTCTGAATCCGCCACTGTAAACTGGGGCTGTGGGATGTCATCCCATATCAAGTGGATATTTGCCTGTCTTACAAATAGATGAACACTTCATTGCTTCTGGTATTGATATTTTAACTTATTTTCAAATGAACGTCAAGTTACGAGAGACTGGGGCCTCAATACTGAGGTATGCAAATATTTATGCTAATTTTGGTATTACTATTAGTGATCTGTATCTGTATATTTCTTCACCTCCTTTATAGGAGAGCAGTATTAAACATTTACTATGATTTAGTAGCCAACCATGATAACAATAAAAAACACCTTTAGTTGAATAATATTATTTTAATGTTTTTCAGAGTTGACCCTTTCACCAAAAAAGACTGGTATGATGTCAAGGCCCCTTGCATGTTTGTAGTCAGACAGATCGGCAAAACTCTAGTTACTAGAACACAAGGAACAAGTAAGTTCTCACAATGAGTCCATCTTGTAAATACTGCATGTGTGTCATGACACACATGCAGTATTTACAAGATGGACAGTCATAGAAAATTTAAAGTGTACTTTAGAATATTATTCTCAAACAACTTTCGATTGGAAAATCTTGTATATCATATGTTTTTTTTTTATATTTTCACCTATGCATACCTTGATTTTTTTATTATTAAAAACTGAGTGCTGTCGAACTATATACAAAGGTTTTACTGGAATGGCCCTGTAGATGCATGTACAGCAAGTTAAATCTGAATACTGCAATACACTTAAAAATAGGTGATGTTATATATTTGGATCATGATGGTTAAAAATTCCTCTATGACAGAAAAAATAATACGGTCAACGTTTTGTCCTGCAGAATATGCATGAAATATTTGCCACTGGATGCTTAGCAGTCAACAATTAATTTAAACTATCAAAGTAAAATAAATGTACAATAGGAGACATCGATCATTTACAATAATTTGAGAGAGTACAAAAAGTATTGGTGTTAATTGTAAGATTGGAAAGATTTTAATTTAACAATAGTTGCCTATCTTTCATGAAAGCATGTACATTGTAAATCCATTTAATATATACATGTATTTAACCTGAAAATGTTATTACTAAAATTGGATGTACAACTTTTTATTTTTCAGAAATTGCTTCTGATGGTTTGAAAGGACGTGTCTTTGAGATTTCTCTAGCTGACCTCCAGAACGATGAAGTGTCTTTCAGAAAGTTCAAACTGATGGCTGAAGATGTTCAAGGACGTAATGTTTTAACAAACTTCCACGGAATGGATCTTACAAGAGACAAGCTCTGCTCTATGGTTAAGAAATGGCAGACACTGATCGAGGCTAATGTTGATGTGAGGACAACTGATGGATATCTCCTACGTATGTTCTGTATAGGCTTTACCAAAAAGAAGGCCATGCAGAATAAGAAAACATGTTATGCTCAGCATACACAGGTTTGTAAATGTAACTAGAATTCAAAAGAGGCATGTTTGAAAAATAAGTCAAATCATCATGATCAACATACAGAAATTCATGTTCATTCTATAAAAAACAAGACACAGTATGATTCATTAAAATCATCAATAAGTCTATCAGCATTTTGATCTGACTGCTTACTATTTTTCTAGATCAAGGACAGAACTTGCTAAAAATATTGAACAACGAACCATTTGCATTTATTTATCAAGGAATGCATGCGTCTTCATTAGTGCATACAAAATTACTGCTCAGCCTTTTGTAGGCTTAAGAAAACCATTTACACATATAACTCACTGATAAGTGGTGAAAAAGCATTTTGTTTTTAGGCCCCTGCGGAGGGGTATTAAGTTTGTCACTTGTCGGATGTGACCATGTCTATCTGATCTTCTGTTTATGCATCTCAAAATTGGTGTCTTGTTTCCTTCATCTGCCAATGTTATGAAATTTATACACAAGGATAATTACAAAAAAAAACAACAGATCAAGTTTGATGGTGTCACTTTTACATTAAAAAAGTTCTCTGTTCTCCAACTTTAGTTTGACTCATGAATCTTGTACCTCAAAACAAGAGTGAATTTGGGTAGGGTTACTTTTACCATTCTAGAGTTGTGTTCACTTATACATGTTATAAATTTAATTACAAGCCAGGCATTTTATTGTTAATATTTGGTCTGACAGCACAAGTTCATCATATACTTAAAAACCCCTTTCTTTTTTTTTGAATTTCACCAATAAAAAAGAAAAATTACCAAGCATTAGTCGACTGGCAAACAGAACAACAGACCACAAAAAACTAAATACAACTATTCATAATTGAGATACAATCATCCAACAAAAACCGGGAATGGAAATTGGTAATCTGTGAGTCGGCCAATCATGTTTAAACATTTTTCTTATTTTTAACTACTACATATATATCAAGTAATAAGTAGGAATTAGTGATAGTCATATTAACAATTGGAGTTTCATGATAAAAGTAATGCATTTAGGAAAGTTTTCATGACAATCGTGATGCATTAAATTTTAGGTTAAAATTATTCACAATGGAAGTTTTTATACAAATAGTGATGCCTTTATTTGTAGATTAAAACCATCAGAAAGAAGATGGTAGATATTATCACCAAGGAGGTGTCAACCAATGACATGAAAGAGGTTGTCAACAAATTGTAAGTCAAAACTATATCATTAAAACGCTGTTTAGCTCGTCTCCTTATATGATTCTATATTCATTGCGACTCTTTTTGTAATAGAAGGCCACTTTGAAGTGTGTGTGTAATAAGTATAGCTGTTTCAATAATTGGCATTGAAATATTTCATACATATGTTATTTTTCGATATTTTATTTCGAAAAGAAGCGTTGTGTGCGGTGTATAGCTGACCACATAAGTCCTTCTGAACTGTGCAGAAGTTAAGTTGCTGTACACGTACACAAAAACTTTATTTTCACACTTGTTTATTACCCAAAATGTTTCAAGGAATGAGTAATCACAAGTAGGTTTATGATTGGTAACTATTACTTTTGTCCTGTTTCAGCTTTCTTTCAGACAAAACATGCAAATGGCTCAACAACTGTATCGAAATTGAAAGTTGGTGTTGACATTCACAACTATCAAGTTAATTATTCTTTATTAGAATATCAAAGTTGTCTTATAAATAGGAAAAAATTGATGCGAAAATCCAAATGCAAACCTGTATCACGCCTGAATGTTGTGTCCATACTTGCACCAACTGTTCAGGGTTTGACCTCCGTGTTTGTATCAAGCTGTGCCTGCGTAGCATCTGGTTTTCATATGTATGGGGAAACCAACATTAATTTCTCACTGGCCTTATGTCCCTTATCAATGGAAAAATGTAGCTACAATCTAATGGTCTGAAACTTGTACACAATTCATGTTATATGGTGGTTCACGTTCACTGTTCTTGATCAACATATTGTAACATTGAAAAATTGTCACCAAATAAAGATCAAATTCAAACTTGTGGGTTCTTGGGTTATTTCACTTTAGGCCTAAACTAATATATTGTTTGTTTCCCAAAGCCAGGTGTGGGTAGGTAGGTAGAGAAATAATTTTATTTTTCCAAAAAACTTGGAACACTATCGGACAATCGGGCAAGCCTGAAAATCCAAAATGAAGAAAATAATATTTGACTTAGTTTTGGCAATATAATTTTATGAGTAGCACCATTTTTGAAGGGTCGGTCGGGATTGGGGAAACAAACAATATCTTATTTTAGACCTTACTAATGTAAATGTTGATGAAATTGCTGTTTCTGCATTTTTACTCAACTATGCTCAAATTCTGCAACCAATTGAAATGAAAAATGTACACAAATGCTTATTTTTACCAAACACAGATCAAGTTTGAAGTTATGTGGCGTCAATCCCATCATTCCAAAGTTGCACCGTTTTATAAATGAATTAATTGGCCTTTTAAGTCATATTTTAGTGAAGTGTTTTTGTCTAATGTAAACTTGTATATAAAAATTTCCATTTGTTTTCAGGATCCCCGACAGTATCGGAAAGGACATAGAGAAGGCCTGTCAAGGAATCTACCCACTTCATGATGTATATGTCAGAAAAGTTAAAGTACTGAAGAAACCCAAATTTGATTGTAAGTTTATAGATTATGTTATACTGTAGAAATGTATTGCAAACACTGCCAAACAGTCATTTTTGTCAGATACTTGTATTTTACTCCATACTTGTGATCACTTGCTGCATGCAATATTATTTCAATTATTGCAATTAGATTCTAAATGTTGTAAAGGGGACTTCAATTAAATTGTGAATGCTATCAGAAACTAGTTTATTAATATCTCTTGTTCAATTTCAAACTTTCCCTTTCATTAGATGTTGCATCAAGTTCCGATAATGTTCCCTATGATAAAACATTTTTTTTTCAAAGTGCAAACAAATACTAAGCGCCAACAAACTATTGATGAATTCATAATTGTTTCCAAAATTGAGAATTGCATGATCTGTGCTCTACCCACCTTTTAAGTTTTGCAATTAAAGGGGTTGCTAATCAAAATATTTAGTAGATTTATTTACAATATCAATTTCAAAATTATGTATATACATAATTTAAAAGAGTGTGAGATAGGTGGACTAAAGTATATACAAACATTGTAAACTTATTGACTGGGTATGAGTGGAATAGTAAGTTTATTGTCTTAGAGGTGCAACTGTAGACCTGAGGCATAGTCGAGGGCAATAGTTGTATACAATTGAACAATAAACTTATAATTCCACTATATCCAGTCAGTAAGTGTTTTATTATATATCGAAAAAGACAACAGAAAATAAATGGCTGTAGAAAAATAAACTATCGTAATATATAAAGCAGATATCCAACCATAACATTGACTTCACATTCTGAAATGCTAAGGTTATGTCTTGCATTGACTTCAACCCTAGATACAATAGGTAAAAAGCGATGTCGTTACTCCCACTGTATTTTCAAAATCGTCCAATCACGTAGCGGCATTGAAATTTCTGTGAAATATAATGATGCTTGCGGTCAAATAGTTTCATCGACTGGTCCAATAGTTCAGCGCTTGCAATTTGAAAAAATAGTCAAAATATTGTATACTTATTTTATATTGAAAATGATAACTGAGGTATAATTATGATTATTAGGCCAAGAATAATATTACTAAGTAAAAATGGGATTTCCCAGATCTACTTACATACATGTATAAAAAAAATTAATGGGGGACTTATGAAGGAAAAAGTCAGTTATGGAATTGGGGATGTACAGTAGGTGGGGGCTGCCAGACTGTTGTTCATTTACATGAAAATGCTTTGACAATTTTTTTTCAAATTTATATATTGTTTCCTGTGACTAAATGAAGGTTATTTTTTTTCATAATGTAAGCATTTCTTATCGTTGAGTTATAGCCCTTTCCCATGAATTCGTTTTTTGATAAATTACTCAATTTCTAGAAAAATGTCCCTTTACAAATGGAAAAAAATTGCTGAATTTTTCGTTTCCGTTCTATATCTTTAGTTGGTGTCAACCATATAATACATGTATGAAACTCATACACAATGATCATTACCACAAAACACAGATGGAGATTAAATTTTGATTGCCTCACTTTTACTGTTCAAGAGTTATGCCCCTTTCGAATGTTATATGCTAGTGTGGGCGTCATCTGTGTCATGGACACATTCCCCATTTATTTCCCTTTTATTTTGGTAAATTGTTTGTAGAATTTTGTGGTAGGTTTGTTTGTTATTCTGTATAAACTAATTTTCTGAATGCTATATATATTTAAAGAACATAAACTTTACCTGAAATGCATTGCTTTTTCAGTGGGAAAACTGATGGAACTCCATGGAGAGGGTAGTGCTTCAAAGACAGTTATTACAGAATCTGGAGAAACAGTCGAGCGACCTGAGGGATACGAACCACCAGTGTTACAATCTGTTTAAAATGCTGGACAATAAATAAAAAAAAAAAATTCAATGATGTGTTTGGTCTCAGCTGATTGATATGTACATGGTCATTGAAACCGAATTGGTCAATGTTGCCATTATTTATTTATTTGTATAATTGGTTGAAATATGAAATACCTCTTCTCCTGGTGATGGGACTGATTGTCAGTCTTTGTAAGAATCATTAGTTGTTGCCATGAGTTCAAGATAAAAGGGTATTTAGTGCTCTATTATGCCTCATTTCTGTTATAATTCACCTTATCCTTCATTGTCTGTCATCATTGGCCTCGTAGAAGTTCCTGTCAAATTTTGATGGTTACAAGAAAATGTCTGTTGTGAAATTAATAGTTTTTAGTGTTAAAATTTTGAATTGGCAATACAGATAGTGACCGCTGCTGCCTTTAACAATGAGCAAAGCATATATATTTATAGTCCACATTAAAAGACTATTTAAATTTGCCTAAATTTATTAGAGAATCCCAAGGTTCTCAATTCATACTACAGCAATGAAAGAAGAGCAAAGCTAACGGTTACCTATGGATAGCATCTTCCTGGCTTGGGACAGGCATTACATGTAACAGGATTTATAAAAAAAACATTTGCCACAGAAAAAACTGATGCCAACATTAGTGAATTAGAAAAATCAAATTTTCAAGTTAAAAAAAACAAAATGACTGGATGAATATTAGTATCCTGGAAGCATACAAGCCATGATTATATATTTTCAGTGCTGACCCTCGACAGTGGTAGAAAACTTTCAAATCTAAACATAAAACCATTTCTGTATCCCTTTCTAGTTTTGTTCAACATTTATAGTGACGCAGATCAGTTGCTTCTTTGTTAAATAGCGTGATCATCATATAAAACAATCTGAATTCTGGCTTTGGATGGAGAAGATCAACATTTACCTGAATAAGGGTTTGTTTAGTCAGTTGTATTTGGTGCTTCCTGCACCAAATTTGAAAATACCCAACGGGTGTGGGAAGATGAGAAAGAAACGAGTATGCTTCAACTGAAATTGCAAAAATAAAAGCTGATATTCTAAATTTGGCATTTTCTGGGTCAGTTTTCTAGACTAGCTTACAATAATACCAAATGTGCATAATTGAATACTGAAAGAAAGACTTAAACAATGATGAATATTTGGCAGCAATTATAATGGACTTGAGCAAACCATTTGTTTGCTTACCTCATGACTTAATACTCAATACTTGTGAAGTTGAAGAATTATGTCAGTTTGGATTGAGAGAATGTGCTTTAAATTAATAAATAGCTGCTTGACACACAAAAAACTGATAAAAGAAATGGTCCCGGTCAAATGATTAAAATATATACGTTAGTGTTGGACAGGGTTCCATTCGAATCTTGCTATTGGCATCAGTCATTAATTCCTTGTTAAAAGTCTGCGGCTGTCCTATTGCATGGTTCTCATCAAAGAAATGCAGGCTAATCCCTGAAAGCATAGCAAATTGTAATATGATGCATTATACAGAAACAAAATATATGGTCTTAAATGGATGCACTCTTAACATCTGATGGGGAAGTTAAGTTTCATTGAGTAACTTGATTTTAAGCCAGCACGTTTTGTTACAAACCAGCCAGTCAAAAAATGGATTGGAATAGACTAAAACACAAACGTCTGTTTATCACCCATTTAGCATTTCAAATCTTAGTAGTCTACTAAGATGACAATTAACTAGCAAGCACAACACTAAATAGAAAACTCGCAAGACCAACTTGGGCAAGCACATAAGATAAATTTAGAAATTTGAGCAACGCATACGAACAATCACTAAAACATGCAATCTAACCAGGAACTACAAGGTCTGTTTAAAGCAGCAACGTCCGTCTAAAAATGCTCCAATTCGAAAATCTGGAACAGATCAACATGTTCTTCAAATTTTTTTCTGTAACTTTTGAAAACAATAACTCGACGCCCCACGATTGAATTCTAGCTCTCGGTGTTTTTACATGGTTTGCTCTTGTTTCATTTATCTAATCTATTGCTTAAGATGTATGACCACTTCTGAAGTACTATGAAATTTTCAAATTGCAATAGTATCAAAAGAGGGGGGCAAGGGGTTTAACTGTTATGCTGTTATGGGGCAAATGCCAATTTAATTCTTTGTTGTCTGTTATTCTGAAAATATATTTGCTGTTAGCTGTTATTGGGCTTTTAGTTTTTTTGTTATCTGTTATTGTGCTAATGTATTTGCTGTTAACTGTTATTGAAAATTGAAATTTTAGCATTTTTTTGACAGCAAAATTTTCGGTAGAAATTGAAGATCATTGGATATTGGGGTCTGCCACTACTAAATATGTTGGTCCCGTATTCGGAGAAGGATTCCATTAGCATATACCCATCACAGAAGTGAGGTCCAGGACAATTCCAGTATATCTTATGATTATCCTTTGTAATAAATTCCATTTTTTTTTTTGGAACATGTATTTGGAATTATCTAAATTTTTTGTATGAGGATAATGTTCCTTGTTTCCCGTACCAACAAATTAAATAAAAAAACATACGGCCAGGAATATCTTACAAGAATCTCAATTAAGAACTAGGTCCTTACAACCAGTTAACCTTTTATATAATATGGTACATTGACTAATTAGCTCTGATTCTTTTCAAAGCAGAACCAAACACATTGCACAATGAAAGTTCCAACCATGTACTGGGTTCCGAAGCTGCACACAGCTCATTACAAACAAAGATTTATTTCGTCTTCAAGCCATTGTTCCCCTACTAAACCATGTATTCTACTTACTTGTACACTTGGTGCAATCAAAAGCGTGATAAACAATTGTTCAAATTGAGCCTTTGGAAATAAATTCCTTTTTGGAGTGTCAAAATTGGTTAGAGGTACTTGATAAATTGCATGCTTTAGTGATTTTGATTCATCTACCCTATATACCACTTTGCCTCCTAGTCTAAGTAAGAAAAATCCATATATTCAAACTCTTTTAGGTCATTTTTTAGTGGTAACAAACACAAGAACTATGTCAATTGGACCTGCTTTGATACCATAACTTGCCCTTGAATTTTTACTAGATATCATTTTTGTCTCTGACATATTCCTCATTTCCATTCTCAATTTCATTACACACTATTTAAATTACAAGCATGTTTGAGTTTCTATAACTGTATAAAAATAAATGCTGAAAAAAGTATTCTATAACAAATAAACAGCGCATGATACATCCGTTGCCCTTTTTGAAATATTCGATAACTTCTTTATGTCGTATCAGATATTTCTCATGAAAAATTCAAAGGGAGCCTCAGTCAATATATATAAACAATAAACCAAAGTTTCATGAGAACTGCTAAAAACATTTTTGAGTTATTGTCCGAAAACTGGAAAATACCACCTTTTTTAATGAATAAAACCCCTAAACTCAATAACATAAAATCTAAAATTAATGAAAATAGAAAGGGCGCTTACAACAATAGCTATAAACAATTCAGCAAAGTTTCATGAGAATTGCTGAAAACAATTTGTGTTAATGTCCGAAAACTAGAAAATTCCCAATTTTTGATTAATAAAACCCCTTAACTCGGAAACGTAAAATCTAAAATTTATACAAATTGAAAGGGAGCTCATGTCAATAGATATAAACAATTCACCAAAATTCCTTGCAAATTTATGAAAGGATTTTTGAGATTTTAGAAGAAAACTGAAAAAAATACCACCATTTTATTGAATAAAACCTCATTACTCAGAAACTTAAAATCTGAAATTTATTAAAAACGATCCAATCTTTGAAAACGCAAGCATCAGTGCAATTGATATAGCTATTCCTTTTGTCGTGGAAACCGATGTCTCTGATTCTGCAGTAGCCGGAAGTCTCAATCAGGGTGGAAGACCTGTTGCTTTCTTTTCGAGAAATTTAAATTCTCATGAATTAGGACACTCACCTGTAGAAAAGGAAGCATGTGCCATTATAGATGCTGTTCACAAATGGAGACACTTACTTAGTGGGCACTCTTGTCACTGACCAGGAAGCAGTTTCTTTAAATGTTTTATTCAAAGAAGCACGGTAAAGTGAAAAATGACAAAATAATTCGATGGAGAACTGAATTGAGCTGTTGCAGCTATGATATAAAATACCGTCCTGGTCGAGACAATGCATCAGCCGATTGTTTGTTTCTAGCTTACTGCTCATCCATCAGCTCCGACTCTCTTTCTAAATTACATAGTGCACTTTGCCATCCGGGGATCAATCGCCTTCTAAGTACACTTCGTCCATTCAAAGAACTTACCTTTCTCACTTGATGACGTCAATCTTAGTATGCTAAACCAAATGCATCATCTCTTGTGAAAGCTACACAAACTTTTGAACGCTTAAGCATTGATTTCAAAGGACCACTGCCGTCTGTTAGTACAAAGAAGTATATTCTTACCGTTGTTGACGAATATTCAAGATTCCCGTTTGCCTTTCCTTGTTCCGATATGACAAGCGCAACAGTTATTTAGTGTTTACGACAGTAATTTGCTCTTTTTTGTATGCCTGCTTATATATCACTCTGACCGTGGTCAATCTTTCATGAGTGCCGAACTCAAAACTTTTCTACAATCGCATGGAGTAGCTACTAGCAGGACAACGCCATACAGCCCACAGAGCAATGGGCAATGTGAACACTATAACGGTATCATCTGGAAAGCCGTGACACTAGCATTAGAATCTTTGGGACTTAAAGAGACGCAGTGGGAGAGTGACCAGGCAGAAGCTAGCGAACAATAGCTAGCGAACAATAAGCCAGCGAACAATAAGGCGATATATCGAGAAACCAAAAAACAGAATAAGACAACAACGGCCGTTAAATAAAAAAATATTCAAAAAGGCAGAAAATCAGTTAAAACATAGCAATTTTAACTCAATTTTGAAATGGTTTTTATCCAATCCATTGATTTAACAAGTCGCATAACTTTTTAAGCTAATATTCAGTACCACAATAACTCTGCATCTATCAACGGATTATTTGTAGGTGTAGGACCACCAATGCACCCACTTCAATTAAGAACGTATGTAAAAGTAGTCCTACCCTGTAAAATATAGCACCTTTTATGTCATTGTTTAATCTAGAGCTCAAATTTGAAAAAAATGTCAAAAAATTAGGGGGGTCGGCCTATTCCATGGCTTCTAGAGAAAAATAATGAGGGGTGTCACGGGGTAGGACTATATAGGTCTTGTAGAGGAGAAACAGGCGCTTCTTTTGCGCTAGGTATCGAAGGGCGCTATGTTCAAAAATCTGAAACTACAGCTCAAAATTTGAAAAAAAATGTCAAAAAATTAGGGGGGGGGTCGGCCTATTCTAGGACTTCTAGAGAAAAATAATGAGGGGTGTCACGGGGTATGACTATACAGGTCTTGTAGAGGAGAAACAGGCGCTTCTTTTGCGCTAGGTATCGAAGGGCGCTATGTTCAAAAATCTGAAACTAGAGCTCAAAATTCGAAAAAAATGTCAAAAAAATGGGGGTAGGGTCGGCCTATTCCAGGAGTTCTAGAGAAAAATAATGGGGGTGTCACGGGATATGACTATAAAGGACTTGTAGAGGAAAAACAGGCGCTTCTTTTGCGCTAGGTATCGAAGGGTGCTATGTTCAAAAATCTGAAACTAGCGCTCAAAATTTGAAAAAAATGTCAAAAAATTAGGGGGTCGGCCTATTCCAGGGCTTCTAGAGAAAAATAATGAGGGGTTTCACGGAGAATGACCATATAGGTCTTGTAGAGGAGAAACAGGCGCTTCTTTTGCGCTAGGTATCGAAGGGCGCTATGTTCAAAAATCTGAAACTAGAGCTCAAAATTTGAAAAAAATGTCAAAAAATTAGGGGGGTCGGCCTATTCCAGGGCTTCTAGAGAAAAATAATGAGGGGTGTCACGGGTAGGACCATATAGGTCTTGTAGAGGAGAAACAGGCGCTTCTTTTGCGCTAGGTATCGAAGGGCGCTATGTTCAAAAATCTGAAACTAGAGCTCAAAATTTGAAAAAAATGTAAAAAAATTAGGGGGGGTCGGCCTATTCTAGGACTTCTAGAGAAAAATAATGAGGGGTGTCACGGGGTATGACTATATAGGTCTTGTAGAGGAGAAACAGGCGCTTCTTTTGCGCTAGGTATCGAAGGGCGCTATGTTCAAAAATCTGAAACTAGAGCTCAAAATTCGAAAAAAATGTCAAAAAAATGGGGGTAGGGTCGGCCTATTCCAGGAGTTCTAGAGAAAAATAATGGGGGGTTCACGGGATATGACTATAAAGGTCTTGTAGAGGAGAAACAGGCGCTTCTTTTGCGCTAGGTATCGAAGGGTGCTATGTTCAAAAATCTGAAACTAGCGCTCAAAATTTGAAAAAAATGTCAAAAAATTAGGGGGGTCGGCCTATTCCAGGGCTTCTAGAGAAAAATAATGAGGGGTGTCACGGAGAATGACCATATAGGTCTTGTAGAGGAGAAACAGGCGCTTCTTTTGCGATAGGTATCGAAGGGCGCTATGTTCAAAAATCTGAAACTACAGCTCAAAATTTGAAAAAAATGTAAAAAAATTAGGGGTTCGGCCTATTCCAGGCTTCTAGAGAAAAATAATGAGGGGTGTCACGGAGTAGGACTATATAGGTCTTGTAGAGGAGAAACAGGCGCTTGTTTTGCGCTAGGTATCGAAGGGCGCTATGTTCAAAAATCTGAAACTAGAGCTCAAAATTTGAACAAAATATCAAAAAATTAGGGGGGTCGGCCTATTCTAGGACTTCTAGAGAAAAATAATGGGGGTGTCACGGGATATGACTATAAAGGTCTTGTAGAGGAGAAACAAGCGCTTCTTTTGCGCTAGGTATCGAAGGGTGCTATGTTCAAAAATCTGAAACTAACGCTCAAAATTTGAAAAAAATGTCAAAAAATTAGGGGGGTCGGCCTATTCCAGGGCTTCTAGAGAAAAATAATGAGGGGTGTCACGGGAATGACTATATAGGTCTTGTAGAGGAGAAACAGGCGCTTCTTTTGCGCTAGGTATCGAAGGGCGCTATGTTCAAAAATCTGAAACTAGAGCTCAAAATTTGAACAAAATATCAAAAAATTAGGGGGGGTCGGCCTATTCTAGGACTTCTAGAGAAAAATAATGAGGGGTGTCACGGGGTATGACTATATAGGTCTTGTAGAGGAGAAACAGGCACTTCTTTTGCGCTAGGTATCGAAGGGAGCTATGTTCAAAAATCTGAAACTAGAGCTCAAAATTCGAAAAAAATGTCAAAAAAATGGGGGTAGGGTCGGCCTATTCCAGGAGTTCTAGAGAAAAATAATGGGGGGTGTCACGGGATATGACTATAAAGGTCTTGTAGAGGAGAAACAAGCGCTTCTTTTGCGTAGGTATCGAAGGGAGCTATGTTCAAAAATCTGAAACTAACGCTCAAAATTTGAAAAAAATGTCAAAAAATTAGGGGGGTCGGCCTATTCTAGGACTCTAGAGAAAAATAATGAGGGGTGTCACGGGGTAATGACTATATAGGTCTTGTAGAGGAGAAACAGGCGCTTCTTTTGGCTAGGTATCGAAGGGCGCTATGTTCAAAAATCTGAAACTAAAGCTCAAAATTGAAAAAAATGTCAAAAAATTTGGGGGGTCGGCCTATTCAGGATTCTAGAGAAAAATAATGGGGGGTGTCACGGGTATGACTATAAAGGTCTTGTAGAGGAGAAACAGGCGCTTCTTTTGGCTAGGTATCGAAGGGCTGCTATTTTCCAAAATCTGAAACTAACGCTCAAAATTTGAAAAAAATGTCAAAAAAATGGGGGGTCGGCCTATTCCAGGGTTCTAGAGAAAAATAATGGGGGTGTCACGGGAATGACTATAATAGGTCTTGTAGAGGAGAAACAGGCGCTTCTTTTGCGCTAGGTATCGAAGGGTGCTATGTTCAAAAAATCTGAAACTAGCGCTCAAAATTTGAAAAAAATGTCAAAAAATTAGGGGGTCGGCCTATTCAGGACTTCTAGAGAAAAATAATGAGGGTGTCACGGGGATGACTATATAGGTCTTGTAGAGGAGAAACAGGCGCTTCTTTTGCGCTAGGTATCGAAGGGCGCTATGTTCAAAAATCTGAAACTAGAGCTCAAAATTTGAAAAAAATGTCAAAAAAATGGGGGTGGATCGGCCCATTCTAGGATTTTAGAGAAAAATTAATGAGGGGTGTCACGGCGTAATGACTATATAGGTCTTGTAGAGGAGAAACAGGACGCTTCTTTTGCGCTAGGTATCGAAGGGGCTATGTTCAAAAATCTGAAACTAGCGCTCAAAATTGAAAAAAATGTCAAAAAATTAGGGGGGTCGGCCTATTCCAGGGCTTCTAGAGAAAAATAATGAGGGAGTGTCACGGAGAATGACTATATAGGTCTTGTAGAGGAGAAACAGGCGCTTATTTTGCGCTAGGTATCGAAGGGCGCTATGTTCAAAAATCTGAATCTAGAGCTCAAAATTTGAAAAAAATGTCAAAAAATTAGGGGGGTCGGCCTATTCTAGGACTTCTAGAGAAAAATAATGGGTGGTGTCACGGGGTAGGACTATATAGGTCTTGTAGAGGAGAAACAGGCGCTTTTTTGCGCTAGGTATCGAAGGGCGCTATGTTCAAAAATCTGAAACTAGAGCTCAAAATTTGAAAAAAATGTCAAAAAAATGGGGTAGGGTCGGCCTATTCCAGGAGTTCTAGAGAAAAATAATGGGGGGTGTCACGGAATATGACTATATAGGTCTTGTAGAGGAGAAACAGGCGCTTCTTTTGCGCTAGGTATCGAAGGGAGTTATGTTCAAAAATCTGAAATTAGCGCTCAAAATTTGAAAAAAATGTCAAAAAATTAGGGGGGTCGGCCTATTCCAGGGCTGCTAGAGAAAAATAATGAGGGGTGTCACGGGGAATGACTATATAGGTCTTGTAGAGGAGAAACAGGCGCTTCTTTTGCGCTAGGTATCGAAGGGCGCTATGTTCAAAAATCTGAAACTAAAGCTCAAAATTTGAAAAAAATGTCAAAAAATTAGGGGGGTCGGCCTATTTTAGGACTTCTAGAGAAAAATAATGAGGGGTGTCACGGGGTATGACTATATAGGTCTTGTAGAGGAGAAACAGGCGCTTCTTTTGTGCTAGGTATCGAAGGGCGCTATGTTCAAAAATCTGAAACTAAAGCTCAAAATTCGAAAAAAATGTCAAAAAAATGGGGGGGTCGGCCTATTCCAGGGCTTCTAGAGAAAAATAA
The DNA here is from genome assembly GCA_019925275.1 of Mytilus edulis. NCBI lineage: Eukaryota > Metazoa > Mollusca > Bivalvia > Mytilida > Mytilidae > Mytilus > Mytilus edulis. The sequence continues at coordinate 35,800,304 of CM034361.1, read as the reverse complement.
TGAGGGGTGTCACGGAGAATGACCATATAGGTCTTGTAGAAGAGAAACAGGCGCTTCTTTTGCGCTAGGTATCGAAGAGCGCTATGTTAAAAAATCTGAAACTAGAGCTCAAAATTTGAAAAAAATGTCAAAAAATTAGGGGGGTCGGCCTATTCCAGGGCTTCTAGAGAAAAATAATGAGGGGTGTCACGGGGTAGGACTATATAGGTCTTGTAGAGAAGAAACAGGCGCTTCTTTTGCGCTAGGTATCGAAGGGCGCTATGTTCAAAAATCTGAAACTAGAGCTCAAAATTTGAAAAAAACGTCAAAAAATTAGGGGGGTCGGCCTATTCTAGGACTTCTAGAGAAAAATAATGAGGGGTGTCACGGGGTATGACTATATAGGTCTTGTAGAGGAGAAACAGGCGCTTCTTTTGTGCTAGGTATCGAAGGGCTCTATGTTCAAAAATCTGAAACTAGCGCTCAAAATTCGAAAAAAATGTCAAAAAAATGGGGGTAGGGTCGGCCTATTCCAGGAGTTCTAGAGAAAAAATAATGGGGGGTGTCACGGGATATGACTATAAAGGTCTTGTAGAGGAGAAACAGGCGCTTCTTTTGCGCTAGGTATCGAAGGGTGCTATGTTCAAAAATCTGAAACTAGCGCTCAAAATTTGAAAAAAATGTCAAAAAATTAGGGGGGACGGCCTATTCCAGGGCTTCTAGAGAAAAATAATGAGGGGTGTCACGGGGAATGACTATATAGGTCTTGTAGAGGAGAAACAGACGCTTCTTTTGCGCTAGGTATCGAAGGGCGCTATGTTCAAAAATCTGAAACTAGAGCTCAAAATTTGAAAAAAATGTCAAAAAATTAGGGGGGTCGGCCTATTCTAGGACTTCTAGAGAAAAATAATGAGGGGTGTCACGGGGTATGACTATATAGGTCTTGTGAGGAGAAACAGGCGCTTCTTTTGAGCTAGGTATCGAAGAGTGCTTTGTTCAAAAATCTGAAAGTAGAGCTCAAAATTTGAAAAAAATGTCAAAAAATTGGGGGTAGGGTCGGCCTATTCCAGGAGTTCTAGAGAAAAATGATGGGGGTGTCATGGGATATGACTATATAGGTCTTGTAGAGGGGAAACAGGCGCTTCTTTTTCCGTAGGTATCGAAGGGCGCTATGATCAAAAATCTGAAACTAGAGCTCAAAATTTGAAAAAAATGTCAAAAAATTAGGGGGGTCGGCCTATTCTATGACTTCTAGAGAAAAAAATGAGGGGTGTCACGGGGTATGACTATATAGGTCTTATAGAGGAGAAATAGGCGCTTCTTTTGCGCTAGGTATCGAAGGGCGCTATGTTCAAAAATCTGAAACTAGACCTCAAAATTTGAAAAAATGTCAAAAATTTAGGGGGGTCAGCCAGCAGCGGCATAACAAAAAAAAACTCATCATAAATACCAGACGCGCGTTTCGTCTACAAAAGACTCATTAGTGACGCTCGAATCAAAATAATGGTTGAAAGGCCAAAATAAAGGACGAAGTTGAAGATCATTGAGAACCAAACATTCCTAGCAGTTTTGCCAAATACAGGTAAGACAGTGCATTCCTGGTGTAGAAAAACCTTAGTTTTTTTCAAAAATTCAAAGCGGTGTTAATTTATAAGATTATATTAACGATAAGCCAAGTCAACACAAGTGCCGACTACTGGGTTGGTGATACCCTCGGGGAAATAAATCTCTACCAGCAGTGGCATCGACTCAGTGGTTGCATTTTAAGTTTTAACTCATCATATATACCAGTATTTTAATTTTATATTTACGCCAGACGCGCGTTTCGTCTACAATATATCAGTGAATGTCCTGTGAAGGGAAAACAGGCGCATCGTTTGCGTAAGACTTCAAAAGGTGCTATGTTCAATTTTGTCGAAAGGAACTTAAAAAATTTAACGAAAAACTCAACTGTCAGACAAGAACGCGAAAACCAAAAAAAAAAAGTCATATCAGAGTCAGTAAAAACTAATTTTCTAAATCTTGTCATATAAAGTCATAATTTCCCCATCCGATTAACATGATAAAAGAGTTTGTAAAATGTGTTATAATAATAATAATAATAAAATTCTTTTTTTAACGAAGAAAACACATTTAACAATTACATGTTAATCTTCCATGAGGCCTTCAAAAACTATTAATACAAATAGAAAACGGACAAAATACATACAAAATAAAATACATAATACAGTTAAATATAGCAGCTTAAATATTGAATAAGCACATATATGCATTCAGTAGAAGAAGAAAAAATATACATTAGTTTCGTGCATCTTTATTCTGTTCAGTTAGAAAATAGTTTGAACAGTTGGTCTTAAATGTATCTAAATTGTCTATATCTTTAATATTATTTGGTAAATTATTCCAGGTAATAAGACCAGAATATTTAAATGTTCTTTTTAAAAAATCAGAATTAGGTCTTGGTACATGGAGAAGTCCTGATGTTGTCGACCTCAGACAATAATTATAAAGATCAGCACAAGCAGTAAATTTAATAGATAGATAATCAGGTGCTAGACCACTCATACACTTAAACATTAACACAGCTTGAAAATAGTGTATCCTCGTAAATATAGTCATCCATGCAAGTTTTTTAAACATTACTGTTGATGGAAAATCAAAAGGAACAGATAAAACTAATCTTGCAGCACGTTTTTGGAGCAGTAGTCAATAATGGGTAATATATAGCTATTGTAAAAAAGAATAAGACCCTTTAATGGTAAATAACGTTTCAACCTTTTTAACAAATATATTCTGGTTGAAATAGTTTCGCATATTTTATCAATTTGAATTGACCATGATAGGTTTTTATCAATATGAATTCCGAGAAGTTTTTCAACTTCAACATTATCTAAAGCGATATTATCTTGTGATAAAACACATAAACATTCATACAGTTTACCAGTTTTCTGTCTGATCCAACAAGCATACATTTTGATTTCTTGCTATTTATCGTCATATCATTTTCTTTACACCATTTAATAACATTGTCTAAGTCTTTATTCAAACACATATTTAAATTTACAATAGATTTAGATGACAAATGTAAAGTTGTATCATCAGCATATAGATCAGATTTTGTATATTCTAAGGTTAATGGTAAGTCATTTATATAAATGAGGAAGTTATGTAAATATTGATAAAAAGAATGCTGATTACTAGCTGATTTTCTTTTTCAAGGGTATGTCGAAAAGAAAACGACGAAGATGAAAGAACTTTAGTGCGAATGCCAGCTGGTATATAACCTAAAGTTCTATATACACTTACAGACTTAATAGACAGTCTACTTTTTATTCTTTCAACAGTTTTTTCAAATCAGAGGTTTTGTACCATATAACCAAAATCAGCAAAGAGTACTGCATTGTTAAAAAAGTATGATAGTAAAAGTACATACAGACCAGTGAACTTTATCAATGACAATACAAGCGCCACAACCTTAAAGAAGGTATAAGTACCCTCGTCCACGTGCGGGTGTTGTCTGATAAAAATAGATGTATACACATGGAAAAAAGTTTTTGTAAAATGTGTTATGTAAATACTGATAAAAAAAATGCTGATTACTTGCTGATTTTCTTTTTCAAGGGTATGTCGAAAAGAAAACGACGAAGATGAAAGAACTTTAGTGCGAATACCAGCTGGTATATAACCAAATTGGAATTGAAATTAAAAAAAAACACTCTTTATTTTTTTCTGATATAATTTGTTAAAATAGAACTAGTTAAAAACACTATTTAAATATCAACTGAGTTTGATCAATAATTATCGACTCGATACGTTCTTATCTGCACATGCAGCTCCTGTACCCGTACACAGCAAAACATGTGTTTCATCCACATTGTTTTCAACACTTTAAATAACCAAGTTATAAAGTTATGTGATTGACACCTTGAAATAGGTCCTCCACAACTCATAACAGCAGCAAGATGGCAGATTATCAGCATGAGAGAGGCAGAAATGTCGCTGTGTCAATTGCACGTATTGTCGGTCATCACTGTTCCACTATAAGTCGTTTAGAGAATAAAAATTAGGCAATACACGATATATAAGACTATCCGAGATCAAAAAGACCCCCTATGCCACCTGCTAGGGAAAATCAAGCATGATGAAGCTTAGTCAGAAAGAAACTCATTGCATACAATACAATCCTAAAAAGAGAGGGGTGGGCATACAGGAGCCTTTTAACAATAATTGTTCGAGATTGAATCATCCCTTCTAGTTATTGTGCGATAAGACCATTTCATGGACGTTTGCTTACGAACAGACACACAGTTATCCGTATCCAATGTAGTGCAGAGCTCGCCAAAATTGGAAATAAGCATCGTGGAGGAAGATCCATTGTTCAAATGGAATTCTGTTTATCTTCCTTGGTCCAATCATTGCCCGGATTTGAACCATATCAAGGATGTATGGGACACTATTGGGTGTAATTGCACAAAAGGACACCCCAGTCCAAACACGTGATGAAATAAACAATGCCCTTCATCAGAAATGGTTGCTGCTACCTAAGCAACAAATTAGTCGATTTATGGCAGAAATCATAAGACGTTAAGTGGCGGCTGACCGTTTAAATGGAGACTGCGCACAAAGTACTATTTCTTTGGCGTATAACGATTAACCATGATGTGAACAATCATCTTAAGATTAATTTCGAAATGTCTGACATTGTAAAATTCGACTACAGTAAAAGTTGTAAAATGCAGTTTTTTGTACAAAAAAACACCTCATTTTGTTTTTTAGAATTGTGGTTAGATAAATATTTTTTTTTCAAACATTTTTTGTTCGTTAAAATGCCAATGTTTTCATAAACTATGTTTCAATATTATTTTACAAATATTTTATCATATTCCATCCAAAATAAAAGGATGATTATTCAAGTTTTAAAAGATCAATACTTTGCAATACTTTTTTCCATGTGTACATTTAAAAGAGAAACATTACTTTGCTTTTTAAGTAAAATATATTTAATATATTAGTTTGTAATATTTTCACGATTAAAACTAATGACCTGAATAATTTATTCATGATCATTTAGTATTTTTGTTTAAATTCGAAGATAACTGTACGCCATTTTCCGATTTCAAACAAATACGCATTTTTTTCAACCATTTACCTTTATAGAGATGGAACTGAGTTGTCCTTTTGATCATTAAATGTATCGAGCACTATTCAATGTCTCTAGAATGACTTTGAAAGGCGCTAAAGACTCGTCTTAGAGATACTGGTACAACATTTTAACGTCCCCGAGGTTGTAACTCACGTGAAACGCAGTTATGTGAAGATTGGCAAATCCGCATTATTCATCTCCGTAATCGATTTGGAGAAACTCATGGAAGAAACAAAAATAGGCTATATGCGCAAACAGTTTGTAACTAACTTCATCTAGGCAGCCTAAGAGCTCGTCGTTCGTTGAAGTGACCTATCCTTACGCAGAATCGAAGGATGTCGCGAGTTAAATGGAGAGGGTACAGATTCGATGACATAGACTAACATGGAGTCAAATCCTTTTTACTGCTGAATCGAAATTCAACTTGACATTTATCGACAGCAGAGACATGGTCTGCTGCAGGTGCAAGGCATGCTTTTTGATGCGTGCGTACAGGAAACAAATTGGCTTTAGGGTGGCGAATTAATGGTATGGGATGGATAACCTACAAGGAACGCCCCGATCTGACAATTAGTGAAGGAAACCTAACTGCAAAAAGGTATAGGAACGAAATTCTGGGTCCACTAGTTCTCCCGTTTCTCCGAAGGCATCGTTAAACTACATTTTTAACAGAAAACGCCCGTTGTAAACACATTTTAATGAGTTTTGGAGAATAATCGCATTCGAGTGTTGCCGTGGCCAGTAATGTCTTCAGATTATCGCCAATGGGACATCTTTGGGACGAACTTGGACGACTCACCAAAAAGAGCCCAAATCCATCGGAAACGGTCATCCAACTTGAATAACATTTTTCAGGGAAAATAACAACAGAAAGGGTCATTGATAAGAAGGGACGATCAAGTGTAGTTTCTTCAGATACTGGAACATGAATGACCACAATATCACCCTCCTGAAATCTCTGAGGGCCATTTCGGATGCTGTACTGAAATGTTGGTTCATTCAAAAGCACGTATGAAACGGATATAAAATGGATGCAAAAAGAATATGATGCAGCAATAAAAGAACGTGAGAAAAAATAATGAACAAGCTGGACAAGTATGACCACAAATGCAAACATGCAGAACCATTGATTTGTTAACTTCACGAAAATAAAACGGCAGCTGAGATCCAGGTGATGAATGTTTGGTAAGCAAAACAAGAAGAACAAGAAAGAGAAATTGAATAGATTCAAGGAGTGAGATGTGTTGAGACAAACTAGAGTAGATATCGAAACCTTAAAAATTGAGGGTAATACGTTGCATCATACTCATACCTCTCGTAAATACCACACACATGGCGTTTACTATGTGCCGCACTCAATGTAATGTCACGTCACTTTGACATCTTTCTATGATTAATACATCTCTCACATAGTTAAGAAGTCCTTTATTTCTATTTTAAGGAAGGAAAAGTAATAAAAAGCTTAAAGCCATTTGTTCCTGAAATGAACGAGCACTTACAAGACTTTAGAAGAATTTTGGATAAATAACTGGATAGTTTCGATATAAAAATTGAGGAATTTTAGATTCATACTCACAAAAAAGTGATATTTATATAGGTCATCATGATAAAATTGCAGAAGATTGCTCGTATAAAAAGGTGGTGGAAGAGATTTAGCAAACAAATCAGTAAATGTTCGTTAAGATTAAGAAATCCGTCAAATTAAATTTTTTTAATTCAATCCTCACAATCATCTAGTTATAACTTACCCGTCAATACTATCGTGTTTTCAAGGTAGCCATGTTACTGCCTCTAATACACAAATACATATCATAAATTCACCTACAGACAATGTGTACCCGCAAGTCACTGCTCTCAATAGCACCGGCACGCCAATTAAATTGATGCACGTCGACATCTCTTGTTTAATAGAATGCAGCATATATTCATAGTAGTTACTCTGATTTATCAGAGAAATCCGCTGAATCATTGGTTACTAGTAGTACCCTTTACATTCTCATAACCTTTACAGTCTTGGAGAATCATCAAGATTATAGACCTTCTAGAGATGTTTAAGCATAGTTATTTTAAGTGTATTTGGAAACAAGTTATTATGAGTTAAATTAATCATACCCCTTTCTACTTTTATTGTGCGAGTGATGCCTTGTAGCGCCATTAGCCTGCTCTTTTTTGGAAGCTAACAAGTTGTCTTTTACGTGCAAGTGGTATGGCTCTCTTTTAACACGTGATCAGTCGCGTATCCTTCCGACAGACTATCGTTGTTCCAGAAGACAATACTCGCAAATGGTGTGAAGGAAGAGCCGAAAATTTGGTCCCTGAAATTGTCTCGCAGAGACGGAGATGAAACCACGAACCTTTGTGTTTGAAAATAGAGGTTGTGACTCCATGTCTTATTGTTTGAACCAAGAAATAAATGACTGAGAATACCTTTCCATTCCTCCAAGAGATCATTTACACCACCCCAATTATACGATTATAGATGCGACACGAGGTATTCAGAAGTTCGGGAACCCTGTTTTTTCTCATTGTTAAAATTCTTGAATTGGTAATCACGCGGAACTGAAACTGCTGTATAGTTAGTATGTCTGCATACAAGTTACACTTCACCTTATTATCTTTTATATTTCTTATAAGTTGCGGCCACATGTCCTAAGTCGATCTCTGTTTGGTGGTGTTTTTGTTGGTTAATGAGATCATCTTAAGTACCAATTACGCAAGTGCGAATCTATTTGGCTTTAAAGTATTTGTTCATCTTCCCCATCATGGTATGATCTCAGTGGTCGAGAAAAACTCGAGTTTCCTCAAATCTTGCGGGATCGATAGTACTTTGATCTCTTTGTTGCTGAATTCGGTAATCTTTTTCCGTCCATAGTTTTTTGAATATGGTATGAAAAGCAACCTGGATCATCACAACTTCTTGGTCTTGGGCGGCACTTAGTCATATTGGCAAGTAAAACATAAATGATGCGAAGAATAAACGTGAATTCTTTATTCTGTTGAAACAGAACTGTAATCCAAGTTTCACTCAAACGAACAACGATCATGCATCGTTTCTCGAATTTACGTCGAAATATTTTATCCGTTTAACAAACTTTTTATAGAGACACCTAGACCGATTTGTACTTTTGTGAAGATGAGGTTTGTTAAACGGCTGACTAGATGAAGTCGGTTATATAGTGCATAGTTAACAACCCATGTTCTTTAACTCACATAGTTGCGAGTCGTTGTATTCTTATGTTGAGCATCGACTGCTTATTTGCAATAGACGAGTGACTTATTTCAAAAAGACGCTTAGTTAACAAACCTAATGGGCCCATCTTTAGAACGGCTGTATTATATATACACATGGAAAAAAGTATTGCAACACCTTTATTTTTTAAAACTTGAAAAATCATCCTCTTTTTTTTTTTATGAAATATAATAAAATATGTGTATGATATTATTGAAACATAGTTTATGATAACATTGGCAACCACAATTTTAATAACAAAATGTAGTGTTTTTTGTACAAAAAATGCATTTTTCAACTTTTACTGTAGTCGAACTTTACAATGTCAGGTATTTCAAAATTAATCTTCAGATGACTGTTCGCATCATGGTTGGTCGTTATACGCCAAAGAATTAGTACTTTGTGCGCAGCCTCCAATCTAACGGATTACCGCATCTCAACGTCTTCTGCTTCCTGCCATAAATCGGCTAATATGTTATTAAGGTAGCAGCAACCATTTCTGATGAAGGGCATTGTTTAGTTCATGATGTGTTTGAACTGGTGTGTCGTTTTGTGCACTTTCCGCCCAATAGTGTCCCAAATATGCTCGATATGGTTCAAATCCGGGCTACAATCTGGCCAATGAAGACGAACCGAATTCCATTTGAACATATTGGATCTTCCTCCACGATGCTAATTTCCAATTTTGGCGAGCTCTGCACTACATTGGATACGGATAACTGTGTGTCTGTTCGTAAGCAAACGTCCCTGAAATGGTCTTATCGCACAATAACCAGTAGAGATGATTCAATCTCGAACAATTATTGTTAAAAGGCTCCTGTATGCCCATCCCTCTCTTTTAGGATTGTATTGTATGCAATGGGTTTCTTTCTGACTAAGCTTCATCATGCTTGATTTTCCCTAGCAGGTGGCATAGGGGGTCTTTTTGATCTCGGATAGTCTTATATATCGTGTATTGCCTAATTTTTATTCTCTAAACGACTTATAGTGGAAAAATGATGACCGACAATACGTGCAATTGACACAGCGACATTCCTGCCTCTCTCATGCTGATAATCTGCCATCTTGCTGCTGTTATGAGTTGTGGAGGACCTATTTCAAGGTGTCAATCACATAACTTTATAAACTTGGTTATTTAAAGTGTTGAAAACAATGAAGATGAAACACATGTTTTGCTGTGTACGGGTACAGGAGCTGCATGTGCAGATAAGAACTTATCGAGTCGATAATTATTGATCAAACTCAGGTGATATTTAAATAGTGTTTTTAACTAGTTCTATTTTAACAAATTATATCAGAAAAAAATAAAGAGTGTTTTTTTTATTTCAATTCCAATTTGGTTATATACCAGCTGGCATTCGCACTAAAGTTCTTTCATTTTCGTCGTTTTCTTTTCGACATACCCTTGAAAAAGAAAATCAGCCAGTAATCAGCATTCTTTTTATCAGTATTTACATAACACATTCTACAAACTCTTTTATCATGTCATTCGGATGGGGGAATTATGACTTTATATGACAAGATTTAGAAAATTAGTCTTTGCTAACTATGATATGGTTTTTTTTTGGTTTTCGCGTTCTTGTCTGACATTTGGTTTTTCGTTAATTTTTTTTAGTTCCTTTCGACAAAATTGAACATAGCACCTTTTGAAGTCTTACGCAAACGATGCGCCTGTTTTCCCTTCACAGGATATTCACTGATATATTGTAGACGAAATGCGCGACTGGCGTAAATATAAAATTTAAATACTGGTATCTATGATGAATTAAAACTTAAAATGCAACCACTGAGTCGATGCCACTGCTGGTAGAGATTTATTTTCCCGAGGGTATCACCAGCCCAGAAGTCAGCACTTGTATTGACTTGGCTTACCATTGATATAACCTTATAAATTAACACCGCTTTGAATTTTTGAAAAAACTAAGGTTTTCTACACCAGGAATAGACTGCCTTACCTGTATTTGGCAAAACTGCTAGAAATGTTATGTTGTCAATGCTCTTCAACTTCGTCCTTTATTTTGGCCTTTCAACCATTATTTTGATTCGAGCGTCACTGATGAGTCTTTTGTAGATGAAACGCGCGTCTGGTATTTATGATGAGTTTTTTTGTTATGCCGCTGCTGGCTGACCCCCCTAATTTTTTGACATTTTTTTCGAATTTTGAGGTCTAGTTTCAGATTTTTGAACATAGCGCCCTTCGATACCTAGCGCAAAAGAAGCGCCTGTTTCTCCTCTACAAGACCTATATAGTCATTCCCCGTGACACCCCTCATTTTTTTACTCTAGAAGCCCTGGAATAGGCCGACCCCTTTAATTTTTTGACATTTTTTTTCAAATTTTGAGCGCTAGTTTCAGATTTTTGAACATACCGCCCTTCGATACCTAGCGCAAAATAAGCGCCTGTTTCCCCTCTACAAGACCTATATAGTCATATCCCGTGACACCCCCCATTATTTTTCTCTAGAACTCCTGGAATAGGCCGACCCTACCTCCCATTTTTTTGACATTTTTTTCGAATTTTGAGCTCTAGTTTCAGATTTTTGAACATAGCACCCTTCGATACCTAGCGCAAAAGAAGCGCCTGTTTCTCCTCTCTCTACAAGACATATATAGTCATACCCCCTGACACCCTTCATTATTTTTCTCTAGAAGTCCTAGAATAGGCCGACCCCCCTAATTTTTTGACATTTTTTTCAAATTTTGAGCTCTAGTTTCAGATTTTTGAACATAGCGCCCTTCGATACCTAGCGCAAAAGAAGGGCCTGTTTCTTCTCTACAAGACCTATATAGTCATTCCCCGTGACACCCCTCATTATTTTTCTCTAGAAGCCCTAGAATAGGCCGACCCCGCTAATTTTTTGACATTTTTTTCAAATTTTGAGCTCTAATTTCAGATTTTTGAACATGGCGCCCTTCGATTCCTCGCGCAAAAGAAACGCCTGTTTCTCTTCTACAAGACCTATATAGTCATTTTCCGTGGCACCCCTCATTATTTTTCTCTAGAAGCCCTGGAATAGGCCAACCCCCTAATTTTTTGACATTTTTTTCAAATTTTGAGCGCTAGTTTCAGATTTTTGAACATAGCTCCCTTTGATACCTAGCGCAAAAGAAGCGCCTGTTTCCCCTCTACAAGACCTATATAGTCATACCCCGTCACACCCCTCAATATTTTTCTCTAGAAGTCCTAGAATAGGCCGACCCCCCTAATTTTTTGACATTTTTTCAAATTTTAAGCTCTAGTTTCAGATTTTTGAACATAGCGCCCTTCGATACCTAGCGCAAAAGAAGCGCCTGTTTATCCTCTACAAGACCTATATAGTCATTCCCCGTGACACCCCTCATTATTTTTCTCTAGAAGCCCTGGAATAGGCCGACCTCTTTAATTTTTTGACATTTTTTTTCAAATTTTGAGCGCTAGTTTCAGATTTTTGAACATAGCGCCCTTCGATACCTAGCGCAAAAGAAGCGCCTGTTTCTCCTCTACAAGACCTATATAGTCATTCCCCGTGACACCCCTCATTATTTTTCTCTAGAAGCCCTGGAATAGGCCGACCCCCCTAATTTTTTGACATTTTTTTTCAAATTTTGAGCGCTAGTTTCAAATTTTTGAACATAGCGCCCTTTGATACCTAGCGCGAAAGAAGCGCCTGTTTCCCCTCTACAAGACCTATATAGTCATACCCCGTGACACACCTCATTATTTTTCTCTAGAAGTCCTAGAATAGGCCGACCCCCCTAATTTTTTGACATTTTTTCAAATTTTAAGCTCTAGTTTCAGATTTTTGAACATAGCGCCCTTCGATACCTAGTGCAAAAGAAGCGCCTGTTTCTCCTCTACAAGACCTTTATAGTCATATCCCGTGACACTCCTCATTATTTTTCTCTAGAACTCCTGGAATAGGCCGATCCTACCCCAATTTTTTTGACATTTTTTTCGAATTTTGAGCTTTAGTTTCAGATTTTTGAACATAGCGCCCTTCGATACCTAGCGCAAAAGAAGCGCCTGTTTCTCCTCTACAAGACCTATATAGTCATACCCCGTGACACCCCTCATTATTTTTCTCTAGAAGCCCTGGAATAGGCCGACCCCCCTAATTTTTTGACATTTTTTTCAAATTTTGAGCTCTAGATTAAACAATGACATAAAAGGTGCTATATTTTACAGGGTAGGACTACTTTTACATACGTTCTTAATTGAAGTGGGTGCATTGGTGGCCCTACACCTACAAATAATCCGTTGATAGATGCAGAGTTATTGTGGTACTGAATATTAACCTAAAAAGTTATGCGACTTGTTAAATCAATGGATTGGATAAAAACCATTTCAAAATTGAGTTAAAATTGCTATGTTTTAACTGATTTTCTGCCTTTTTGAATATTTTTTTATTTAACGGCCGTTGTTGTCTTATTCTGTTTTTTGGTTTCTCGATATATCGCCTTATTGTTCGCTGGCTTATTGTTCGCTAGCTATTGTTCGCTAGCTTCTGCCTGGTGGGAGAGTGTATTGTCAGATGCACTGCACTCTGTTCGAAGTTTGTTATCTACTTCAATAAACTGTACTCCACATGAAAGGTTTTTCAACTTTACTAGAAGATCATCATCTGGCCAATCTATTCCGTCGTGGTTAGCCAATCCTGGACCAATTTTAATGAAAAAGCATCGCCATGTGCGTGCGACTAAGTATGTTCCTTTCGTCGAGGAAGTAGATCTTTTGGAAGCTAATCCAACTTATGCTCATGATTATAGATTGCCTGATGGACGCGAAACTACTGTATCAGTCCGACATCTAGCGCCAAGAGGACAACCAATAAACAATGGCAATCTTGATCATTCATTTTTGAACGATAGAACAATGGACATTGCCGAAACCGACGTTGAAAATACAACACTGGAAGCTACCTACAACACGGACAGCACTATGGAAACATCTCCCGTTATTAGACGTTCTACACGTGAAATTAAGAAACCCTGTAGATTTGGATTTGACGATTACCAGACATTTTTAATTGAACTACATGTATTTTGTTGACTTTTAGAGGGGCCGGGTGAATGTAGAATATTATGTTTATTTGGTTTTGTGGTAGTTGGTCATTAGTAATAGACATTGTAATAGTTTCCTTCCCTTTTCTATGTAGACTCCTTGTAATCATGAATGATGGTTTGGATTTTAGTTGATAAATAAATCATGTATCTACTTGAGAACTCGTTTGAATGATTATTAACTACACTACACGTGGTATGATTGCCAATGAGACAACTCTCCACAAGAGACCAAAATGACACAGAAATTATCAACTATAGGTCACCGTACGGCCTTCAACAATGAGCAAAGCCCATACCGCATAGTCGGCACCGAATTGCCCCATATGAGAGTACAATGGGAATATCTGTGGATTTTCTATAAAATTTCCATATGTTAAGATTGAATCATCACAAGGGTTCAAATTCCGTAAGCCTTTGTCTGTCGGATATTTTTAAAAACAAGCTTTTCATATAAAATAAAGGAGATGTGATACGACTGTAAACGAGATAACTATTGAGTTAGTTCAAATGAAATGGATGTAAGTTTTAAACGCAACCGTTCGACTTTCAACAATGAGAAAAGACAAAACTCGGCTATAAAAGGCGCCGACATGAAATATATGAAATTATACAATTGAGGAAACTTAACAGCATAAGTAATAACAAGAAATATTTCGAAACCAAATATGACATACACGGATCAACGACAACCGTTAAACAACAGGGTCAGGACTTGGGACATGACAGTGGCGGATCCAGAACATTTCCTAAGGGGGCCCCGCTGACTGACCTAAAAGGGGGAGGGGCGCTTCAGTCATGCTTCAGTGATTCCCTATATAATCAACCAAATTTTTCCCACGAAAAAGGAGGGGGGGGGCGGGCTTTTTCTCTTATGAAATTTTAATTTTTTGAATAGTTTCAAGAAGAAATCAATCTATGTTGTATAACGAAATCAGAGATCAATATTTTAATTACTAGTGGTAGATTGAAGAAGAAATCTTCAATTGCGCAAAAGAAGATCTTTGACTACATTTATTTTGTGTCAGATCCTATATTATAGATTCAATCCAAATTCAGACAGTATTTTTAAACAAGCTTGAAAATTGTGTCCAACTTGCCCAACCTGTTCAGGGCTCAACCTCTGCAGTCGCATCAAGCTCGGCTCAGCGAAACATTTTATTTTTTATGACACCACTTATAAGGGAAGCAACAGAATGTTTTGTTTAATTAAGTCAATGGGATAAGGGAGATAATTCGATTTAACTAGATAAAAATTGCACTAAAATTTATTAGGACAATATCGGCCAATCAAATTTCGATACATAACTCCAAATAATCAGGATAAATATACGTCGCTCGTCCATGACAACAAAAAACACAACTATGTACAGATCCTAAAGTACTCGTAGTAACCATGGTAACGGTCAGCTAGTTCAAAGTCATTAATAACTTATAACAACTAATAAAAAATCATGCATCTTTGTATCTTAGACTAAAACTCCAATCAGTTCACATCCAACATCCAATGCAGTTAGTGAAAAGACAGTCAGCATATGATGATTATGGGGGTGTGAAGGTGGTGGTGTTTAGCGCCTTCTTCTTCTTTTTCTTCTCCTTCTTACAATCTTCTACTTCTTCCAGTAAAATCAAACATTTCGAAAACCGTTTTAACCATCACTCGATACAAAAAAAAATATTTTAACTTTATTATCCTCACCGATGACTAGTAGCTATTTAATAACTAAAAATAACTTCTATTATTACAAAAATGCAAAATCGTCCGTTCTATAGAAAATGGTAAGGTTACAGTGTAAAATGTAAAGAATGAAATGAAGTGTGATTCAGAATGAAAATATGAAGCATCGATTACGAATCGGATGTATAATTAATTCATTTGTTTATCCTTCAACAGAAAGTAACTCATTTAAAACGGTGAATATCGATTACCCGTAGAAACAAAGTTTGAATGACATAATATTCCAGACCAAAAACTATAACAGTAAAATATTCAAGAAAATAGCTATATGACCCATTGGAAATGAGGGATCTCTTCCTTTATATGCTGGTCTGGATTAGTCTTTCAAAATTTCGACTATGTCAAATGGCGCTCTCGCTTACCATGCAATTTCACGGAGGTCATACAACAGTTGGTATAAACATATATGTACCGGTAAATGGGTCATAAACGTTCTTATTTAATATGTGAAAGTGACATTGACGAGAGAGAGAAAAAAATCATTTACAAAGTCAGAATTGAATGAATATTTCGCTAGTTTAATTCCATTTTCTGAAAATGAGCCCCAATCCGGCAAAACATCGCTACGTACATTGTAGTATTGTCTTGCAAGATCAATTGATATAGTTTGAATATGCGTGCCGTGTGCAAAACGAAACACCTCCTCTGAATGAAAGGAAAAGAATGTCACGGTCAACATTGAATATTGAATAGGTTAATTAGATGGCGTTACCTCTAAAATATTTTCACTTGAAATGCTGATACTTTATAACATAATTGTGTACAGTAACACTGTTAACTTTGTCTTATGGACTTTTTATTATTTGGATCAAATGTCATTATGATACCCGTTTAGTATATGTTTGTTAGATAACTCAAAAATAAGAATTTGAGTGAAATCGGTGAAAATAATTTGATAGATTATCACGAATGTAATGCCCCTTTTAGATGTCCGTGTAAAAACGGTGTACTGATCTTTTTCTAATAAATATGAATAACAATTTATGGCTGACGACTATGCGGTATAGGCTTTGTTTACTTGTTGAAGGCCGTATGCTGATCGATAGTTGTTTATACTTTTTCACAATATTTTCGTAATGCAGAGAATTGAACAACATTCGTGCAACAGAGGCAGATTTCGATCGAGAGTGAGGGAGTCCTATATAATGAACGCATACTTTTTTTTTTTTTTAACTATATGACTCAAAACATTGACTTGCAAGCAACATGTCCCCACCCACCCTTTTTCAAATGTGCATCCGTTTAATCAGTCTAACTTATAAATCTAAACAAAAATAGTGAGTAAATCGATCTGCCTTTTTTTTTTTAATTTATCGTCAACTCACCAAATCGTATTAAGTGGCAGATCCGGCCAGGTGTGTGTCCCGGGGAGAGGGTAGTCCGGGGGATGGGGTTCCCGGGGGTTGGAACCCCCTATTTCCTTGGACGATCAAATGATGCATTTGAAGGGGACATGTGGTTGGACCCCCCTTTTAACCCCTTTTTAAAATGGCTAGATCCGCTCCTGGTATCTGGCATGTATGCACATTTTATTTTAATTTAGGCAGGACCGAGGCGTCGATTATTTTTCGTGATCAGAGCTGTGATATCCATCCTAGAGGCCGGGGGAAGGACTTTTATGGGGACTTCGGGATCGGGTTTTTTAAGCTCGGAATTTCGGGATTGGTCCTTTCGGAATCCGGGAATTCGTTTTTTCGAATTTCGGGATGGCGGGATTTATTTTTTTTTTAAATCGGGACCTCGGGATTTCATGTTTTTAAGTCCGGGATTTATGGATCAGGACTCCTACTACCCCCTCATCCTAGAACCAAATGAACTAGTGACACAGCGGCTCATCCATACCCGGCACACATTACATAGTAAGTACCCCCTCACGTTTGGGTGTCAAATTGGTCTCTGAGAGTTGTCTCATTGACAATTCTACCCTCAGAGAGCTTTCCACATTTTCTTATTTTTATCTAATTTACAAAATGACATTATTTTCAATGTTCAGTCTATGATCTAAGCCCAAGAACTTGCATCAAAATGATGTTGAATAAAAAGTGAACTTATCTCCTGCACCATGCACTTAGAAAAAAACATATTTTCAAATTAAACTGTCACATCGATTATATTATGTTAGTTCACAGACACCACCACATGGTTTCTTTCTCAATCTATAGGTGACAATTGTTGCAAGAAGGAATAAAAATGAAATACACAATACCAATCAAGAAAAGTATCTTTTTTTTCATTATATATGTGATTTTGATTTTTTTACAAAAAATTTTTAAAAACCCTGTATAAAAATAATTAGTTTTCAAATAAATCTTGAAACGCAGGATACATCAAAGAATATTTCCAAAAATTTTTTTTTTTTAAATTTAAAAAAAGGGGAGGGTCAACCCCAAATGTGCCTATGCATTTTCCTAAAACTTTCAAATTTTTACAATTATGTGTTTAAAACATCTGTTTATAGTTAGGTCGCCTTATCAGTATGAAATGACAGATTTATAGCACTACTTAACCATTTTATAAATTGAGAGAAGATATGAAATTTTCACTTTCTTGTGCATGGATCTACGACTGTGTTGAATAAATTAGTTTTCAATAATTTTGGAGGCGTCACGGTCCGGGGTCACGGTCTTTCAAAGATTTGATCATATATACTATTGAAGACGCCCCATTGAAAACTCGTAACCCATGATAAATGAATGATAACCATATATTCATTTAGATACACCGTAGTTTTGACTACACATACAGTTACTGTATGAGTTGAACTTGAGTGAATGATCTTATTGAAATGCCTATGACTGTAATTTCCCTTTCCTTGGCCTCTGAAATTTCAGATTAGATTCCTTAGGTGGCCTGGATAACCAACACATATATTGGTCGTTGGTGTGTATTAGACAAAAGCGTACAGTAAGTTTTGTTTGTAATGGTTTTAATGCAACTTGCACCAACTAATATTGATTGGTTAGTAAACTTATCAATACACAATTTTATTTTATCATCGTAATTTAACAATACATTTATCTAAAAGTTGTAATTAATTCTTACACATTGAATGCATGTGTAGTGTTATAGTTGTTATCTATTCATGTTCAAATCATTTATCATGAATGAAAACAAGGTATTAACTGACCTTTGACATTTATGTTCGGCAAGAAGTAAGTGAATATTATGTATTTATTTTCTGTTTGTTTATATATTATTGCTTTCTATTGGTTTATTCGCTGAGATTGTTTGCTGTTATTGAAAAAAAGTATAGCAAAATAAAGAAAACCGAATCGCTATAAATGTTGGTTGTATATGTTATACATTTATAACTTCCTTCCTCATAGTCAGAGGCACTCACAGGGCTTTTAACAGGTAATTAATGCTTCAAACATCATTTGCATGCAGTATGGACATATATTGATTAGGCATTTAGGTATTTGTGATAATGTTGACAATATTTCTATTCTAAATATTAATAAAAAAAAACTTGTCAATCTTTGTGATGTTGGAATTTCTCTTGTGTATTTTTGAATTTCATCGAGTTTCTACGATTTACACGATAAACTGCATTAATTCAGATCACAAGGTTATATGTTGTCTACTGTCATGACTAATTTTATGTATTATTCCAATTTATTTAACTGATTTCCCTGGAGGAGGTTTAATTTTGCATCGTGATATCTGGTATCACATTATCTCTATCAAATTCCTCTCCTTTGGAGACAAGTTTTATTTAAATGTGAAATTAAAGTCCACAAGTCCATAAGTTCACCAGCTATCGCCATTTTCTTGTCGATTATCTCACTATAATTATAATACATGAATATTTTTTTCCCGGATGTACATTGTACAACATCATGTACTACTCCTATAACATACATACATGACATACATAACATATGTGCATTCACATTCATATTCAATGTTTAATACTGACATTTTCTTTTCTTTTTATGCCCCACCTACGATAGTAGAGGGGCATTATGTTTTCTGGTCTGTGCGTCCGTTCGTGCGTCCGTTCGTCCGTCCGTTCGTCCGTTCGTCCGTCCGTTCGTCCGTCCGTCCGTTCGTTCGTCCGTCTGTCCCGCTTCAGGTTAAAGTTTTTGGTCAAGGTAGTTTTTGATGAAGTTGAAGTCCAATCAACTTGAAACTTAGTACACATGTTCCTTATGATATGATCTTTCTAATTTTAAAGCCAAATTAAACTTTTGACCCCAATTTCACGGTCCACTGAACATAGAAAATGAAAGTGCGAGTTTCAGGTTAAAGTTTTTGGTCAAGGTAGTTTTTGATGAAGTTGAAGTCCAATCAACTTTAAACTTAGTACACATGTTCCCTGTGATATTATCTTTCTAATTTTAATGCCTAATTATATTTTTTACCCAATTTCACGGTCCATTGAACATGGAAAATGATAGTGCGAGTGGGGCATCCGTGTATTTTGGACACATTCTTGTTTTTTTATGATTCACATTGATAGTAAAACATAATATCGTAACAAAAAAGATGAAAAAAAGCAAACTTAGTACAATAAAATTATCCGAAATATTAATAGAAGTAGAAATTAATTCCCCCGCGAGGTCAACATGACAAGTTTGAAATCTTGTATAATGAAGAATATACTATTTTCTTCCAATTGAAGTTAATAGTATAATATAAATAACACCTCCACGCAATGAAGATATAAAATATGTGTATCTTATCATTGAGAAAATACGTCTCTGTATATTTGTTTTTTGTATATTTTTATATTTGTATTTTGTAAATGTCAGCTGTAAAAGCGGGGGGGGGGGGGGGGGGGGGGGGGGTCCGCTGGTTTGAGCCCCCTTTTTTCTTGACGATCAAAGCATTTGAATTGGGACATAAAGTTGGACCCCCCTTTAGGTTTTTGAAGTAGAATGTAATCTTTTGTCCTTATTTTTTTACAATTAGGTAAGATACATCACAGGGACTCGGTTAGCAGATTAAAATTTTGTTAATCAATGTTTTTTATATTTTTTTTAGTATTTCCTGTCTATTTGTATTACTTTATTAACGTATTTGACGATGTCATCGGTATTTCTTTGTTTTGTAGCAATGTGCACTTTACTATCCATATCAATATACTGAAAAAAACTAGGTTTTTCATATATATGTCACCGTTATGAAACTGATATTTGATATTGTACTTCCATTAAGAAATGGAGGTCGTTTAACATTTAATATACGTCCTTGCTACAAATCACAAGTCCAGGGTTTATTTAGGTAATTATGCGCATGCTTATAGTTTCCTTGACTTGAATCAGATTGAATGGTTGCTCTGGATTCCCCACTCCATTGATTAACTTGAAACTCACGAGATCCTTTCTATGTCTGTCTGCTATTGAGGGTTATTGTTGTTGCATAATTTTAAATCATATGCATCATTTAAATTAAAATAAATGTAGTCCACAACGTAAAGGTGTAACTAGAACACCCCTTCAGCTAAAATGGAGTCTTCCATATTATCGCTTCGCATTGTCTCCCTTCCGTAAGTAACTTTTGTCAAACGACGACACGTCGAGAAAAATTAACTCGTTCTGTCTATAGACGTCGTGTTATTTTAAAACAGATCGCAATTTAAACAGAGGAATGTGTACGTAAAGGATTCATGCCCACTGACCCAAAGGAACTTAAATATTTAAAGAGTTAGGAATGGGGTTCCACCTAGAATTCACGTAGGAAAATAGGTGATACTAGTAAGGTACGAAGTGAAATACCTTCTCTCACTCTCAGTGACTGCTGTGGAAAGTAAACTTGGAATTGATAGTACAAAAATAAAACACAATAAGTACATTGTTCATACACTTGTATCGAGGATTGGCTATTTTTAAAGTTGAATAACTATTCAGATTACGTAAATTACATTTGAGTCTTTTACACGTGCAGTTGAATTATTTTTGAAAATAATACTAATACATGTATTAAATAATGAAAACAATGGCAATCGTAGCCCTCAGAACAATCTGCTCGTTGATTCCTTATCCCTTTTTACTATTACATTTTGAATGTTTTATTGTTTAAGTGAATAGCGCGAAGGACTGCACGTTAAACCGAACAAAATAGTATGTGTGTTTACTTTTACATGCTACAAAATAGGGTAGGTAGGTAGACAATTTTTTTTTTATACGACCGCAAAAATTGAAAAAATTTTGGTCGTATATTGGTAACACGTTGGCGTCGTCGTCCGAATACTTTTAGTTTTCGCACTCTAACTTTAATAAAAGTTAATAGAAATCTATGAAATTTTAACACAAGGTTTATGACCACAAAAGGAAGGTTGGGATTGATTTTGGGAGTTTTGGTCCCAACATTTTAGTAATTAGGGGCCAAAAGGGTCCAAATTAGCATTTTCTTGGTTTTCGCACTATAACTTTAGTTTAAGTTAATAGAAATCTATGAAATTTTGACACAAGGTTTAAGACCACAAAAGGACGGTTGGGATTGATTTTGGGAGTTTTGGTTTCAACAGTTTAGGAATAAGGGGCCAAAAAGGGGCCCAAATAAGCATTATTCTTGGTTTTCGCATAATAACTTTAGTATAAGTAAATAGAAATCAATGAAATTTAAACACAAGGTTTATGACCACAAAAGGAAGGTTGGGATTGATTTTGGGAGTTGAGGTCCCAACACTTAAGGGATAAGGGGCCCAAAGGGTCCAAAATTGAACTTTGTTTGATTTCATCAAAAATTGAATAATTTGATTTCTTTGATCATGTTGATATGCCGAAACTAACTGTGTATGTAGATTCTTAATTTTTGGTCCCGTTTTCAAATTGGTCTACATTAAGGTCCAAAGGGTCCAAAATTAAACTTAGTTTGATTTTAACAAAAATTGAATCCTTGGGGTTCTTTGATATGCTGAATCTGAAAATGTGCTTAGATTTTTTATTATAAGCCCAGTTTTCAAGTTGGTCCAAATCGGGGTCCAAAACTAAACTTTGTTTGATTTCATCAAAAATTGAATAATTGGGGTTCTTTGATATGCCAAATCTAACTGTGTATGTAGATTCTTAATTTTTGGTCCCATTTTCAAATTGGTCTACATTAAAGTCCAAAGAGTCCAAAATTAAACTAATTGAATTCTTGGGCTTTTTTGATATGCTGAATCTAAACATGTACTTAGGTTTTTGATTATGGGCCCAGTTTTCAAGTTGGTCCAAATCGGATCCAAAATTATTATATTAAGTATTGTGCAATAGCAAGAAATTTTCAATTGCACAGTATTCAGCGATAGCAAGAAATATTCAATTGCACAGTATTGTGCAATAGCAAGAAATTTTCAATTGCACAGTATCGCACAATAGCAAGAAATCTTCAATCGCACAGTATTGTGCAATAGCAAATATTTTCAATTGCTCGGTATTGCGCAACAGCAAGAAATATCTAATTGCACAATATTGTGCAATAGCAAGAATTTTTTTCAATTGGAGTTATCTTTCTTTGTCCAGAATAGTAGTTGAATCAACCTAAATCATTGTTTTATACAATATACAATGTATATTCACTTTTACTACCAACTGATAAATTAAAACAATCTTTACCGTTGAGTAGTTATTGTTGCAAACTCCATTAGAAATTTGAATTGAAATCAGTTTTGGAAAAAGGGAAAGGGGGATGTGAAGAAAAAAAAATGGGTAAGGGGGGGGGTTACATTTTTCTCATTTCAGATTTCATAAATAAAAAGAAAATTTCTTCAAACATTTTTTTGAGAGGATTAATATTCAACAGCATAGTGAATTGCTCAAAGGCAAAAAAAAATATTTTAAGTTCATTAGACCACATTCATTCTGTGTCAGAAACCTATGCTGTGTCAACTATTTAATCACATTCCAAATTTAGAGCTGAATCCAGCTTGAATGTTGTGTCCATACTTACCCAACCCTTTCAGGGTTCAACCTCTGCGGTTGTATAAAGCTGCGCCCTGCGGAGCATCTGGTTTTAATATTATCTTTTACAGAGAGTTTTTGGGAGCAACATTGTGACTTTAACAGTCAGTGCTTAATCAAAAATTGTAAAAAAAAACTTTAGGGTAGGAGATAAAAATTAGGGTACAGTAAACACATACTTTTTTGTTTGGCCTTAGGAAAATCATAGTTGTATATACATTAAATAAGCATACTATCTTATTTTACTGTTTAAATCGCTGAAATTGATATGGACTTTTATAAATACGATAATTCAGCTATTCTTTTTGTCTTCACCAACTTAGTTCCAATCAATAAGAAAACAACAGATTTTGAATTTCATTAAGCACACAATCGGAGAGTTGCATTCGTGAAATCACGTGCATGTGGAAGAGATTAGTTTTTGTTTCTTTCAATGTTTGAATTATCAACATGATCAATTGATATGTGTAGAAAAGACAAATATTATGTCTTCCCTACGGTTGCCATGCCTTTAGCCCTCAATCCTCCTTCCTAGCATGGGAGGTCTGGGATAATGATGTTCTCCCAATACATAAGAAAAAACTAAAAAGTCAATTAGAAAGTTTTGTTAAATGCTGTCTTATTGACGTATCTCGACACCTCTTTCAATCTCAATATTCCTGTTGACATGTCCATGTTTGTTCTTATTCATCGCTCAGATTTCCTGGTAGACCTTGCTGAGCAATAAGAAACTTTATTTAATGTATGGAATATAAAAAAATGGAGAAAAATCAACAAAAATCCGTTAAAATGAACTAAAACAAAATTGGTCAACTATAGAATATTTGTCCTTCTTTTCCTAACATTATTTTGCTTCAAACAAATGCTATGAAACGTATACACAATCCTTATTACCACAAAATACAGATCAAGGTTTTGGTGGTGTCACTTTTACTGTTCTTAAATTTTCCCCTTTTTTCAAAGGGAAAAATTGCTGAATTATTGGTTTCCATTCACTAACATAAGTTAATCTCAACCAAATGTTATGAAACTTATACACAATACTTATTACCGCATATAACTCAGCTTAAGTACAAATTTTGGTACCGTCACTTATACCGCCCTTCAGTTATGTCCCTTTATAACTTTATATGATATACAAGCGGGGGCATCATCTGTGTCTCATGAACACATTCCCCATTTATTTGTATTTATCACAATATTTTATCTTTTTAGGTGCAAAGAGTTAAAGAGATCTACACTCCAAAGGTGATTTATGTTCGATGATTACTAACAATGGCTTATTGGATGGGGTTTGCATGAAATATATAGCTTTATATCAATATTACTAGTAGAACATGCATGACGTAGTAAACAGTCACCATGGTTGGAGAGAAACAGAGAAGCAGGCTTTGGAAAGCTGGGATTTTAAGACGCATGTTTGCAGGCATCATCCTAGTAGGAATCAGTTATTTTTGTTATCTAGTTTTCTTTCAAGCACCTGGTCATTTTGTGTATACGCATGCTAATACACATGCGCAGTGTATGATTCCACAGATAAATCCGTTTGATAAAAATATTCTAGCATTTTTTTGGCAACCAGATCCTATAGTATGTACTCAAAACACTGAGCTAGTTTATATCGATGACAACGATACTGTACATGTAAATTATAGTCGAACTCATTTAGAAGTTGTTAACTGTAGTTATCAGAATATAATTCGAGAAACTGAAAACGATAACGAGGTATTATTTAAATCACCAGTTTGGTTCTCTAAAAGTTCAAAGTTGACCTCAGACTTTATTAAAGTTCAGTGCTACGATTACAGCGGCAATTTATTGTATGAGCGTCTACACTACCATATTTATAAATCCGGAAAAAAATTCACATCTGATGAAAATCGCTTTAGTGTTTTGTTACTTGGAATAGATGGTATGTCGCGCTTGGCAGCTATTCGTGAACTTCCAAAAACGCTCAAATATCTACAAGATACTTTACAGGGACACATTCTAAAGGGATATGCAAAAGTTGGAGAAAACACATTCCCAAATATGGTTGCTTTTTTGGCTGGTCGTATAGGATACAGCAAAAATTTCCCGGTCGACCCTAATGTGTTTTTCGATAATCATCCGTTTATCTGGAATAACTTCTCAAAAGATGATGCTGTAACTATGTATGCTGAAGATTGGCCTAGACTGTCAACATTCAACTATGCTGTTCCAGGGTTCAACCAATCACCAACAGACCATTATTTCCGTCCTTTCTATTTGGGTATAAACAAAATGCGAAAGTATCAATCAACGATAAATGAAGCATTGTTATTCCTAGAAAACCAAAATATTAAAGTTGGTAAAACATCAACATTGTGTTATAGTGATAAACCAAAACACGTTTTACAACTGGACTACTATAAACGATTTTTAAAATCTTATCGCAACAAGTTAAAGTTCGGTCTCTCTTGGTTAAACGAAATTAGTCATGACTACGTAAACTTTATAAAGTTAGCAGACGATGATTTGCTGGATTTTTTAACGTTTCTCAAAGAAGATGGTCATTTAGAAAAGTCCGTATTATTTTTTGTAAGTGATCATGGTTCAAGAGTAGATAAAATCCGAAACACACCAATAGGACGCATTGAAGAAAGAATGCCATTCTTTTCAGTTGTTCTTCCTCAGAACTTCAAAGACAAATTTCCACAAGCTGAAACAAACTTACGAACAAATATCGAAAGATTAACTTCTCCTTTTGACTTTTACGAAACTATTGTAGATATTTTTAAGAACGAATACTCTCATAGTACAAACGTTGTACAATATCCGTTGTCAAGAGGAATTAGCCTTTTCAGGAACATTCCAAAACAGCGATCATGTGCCGATGCTGGGATTCATGAACATAACTGTGCGTGCTACACTTCTGAAAATATTCCAGTTAACAATACCAAGATTGAACGTGTAGCAGCTTTTGTTGTTACGAAAATAAATCGTGATTTGCATCATTTAAAGGAAAAGTGCATCACATTGACCTTAAATAAGATCATCGAAGCAAAACTAGTTCACTCCCAATTAAAACATAATGAACAATACGACGATAAGAAATTTTTGCATAATTTTATTAAGCCAAAAGAGGACACAAGCAGACGTTTTTTGATTCTTTTTGACGTTTTACCAAGTGCTGCTATGTTTGAGGCAACTGTAGAGGAAACGAATGCAATTGAATTTTCAGTATTGGGACATGTTAGTCGGACAAATCGCTATGGAAACCAGTCATCGTGCATTAATGATAAAAGATTGAAACTTTATTGCTTTTGTAAGTGAATGTTTGTGTTATAATTATTAAATTTTGTTACTTTTCTAAGATGAAGTATTTAGAGATATACCATTCAAAGCGAGCCAAAGTTGTATTTAAAAATGCTGATTTGGCGTATAGAGGTGCTGCATACACATTGTTGTGCCCTCCACCGTAGGTAATTTAAAAGGTTTATCCTTGTCCGCCTGTACGTACGTCCGTCCGGTCCAAAATTGGTTTCCGTTCTCTAACTTTAGTTTGCCTCAACCAAAAGTTATAAAACTAATTACACAATGCACAATGCTTATTACCAACGAAACACAGATTAAGATTTAACTTTTACCGTTCGAGAGTTATACCCCTTTACAAAAAAAAACAAAAAAACTTAATTTTCCTTTTCCGTTTCTATAGATTTAGTTTGCTTCAACCAAATGTTATAAATCTTATACACAATGCTCATTACTACAGTTTGAATTTTGGTGGCGTCACTTAACCGTTCTAGAATTATGCCCCATTATACATGTTATAAACGAAAAATAGCTGATTTTTTCGTTTCCGTTCTCTAACTTTAGTTTGCCTCAATCAAATGTTATGAAAATTATGCAAAATGTTAACGACCACATAACTCAGATCAAGTGCACATTTGTGCAGTGTCACTTCTGTCGATCTTGAGTTATGCAAACTGTCCATCACCTGTGTCCCATGGATTGATTCCTATTTTTTTTCTCTCTCAAGAATAACTAAATTTAAATTCACAATTTATTACTTTACTTCACCTCCTTAGAACAATGAAGTATGCTTTCTTCTTTTCGTTATAATATTTTTTTGAATAAGTGTACTGCATAATGTTCAAATAGACAACCAGTCAACGACAAAAATGATACATATTTGCTATTATCATACCTCAGTTATCATTTTCTATATAAAAAAAATACACAATATTTTCAAATTGAAATTGTTGAATTATTGGACCGGTCAATTGTTGCCAGCTACTAGTATTTGATTTATTTATTTGACCGCAAGCGTCATTATATATCGCGGAATTTCAACTGCAGTTACGTGATTGTGGGATGTTCAGAATACCGATGGAGTTGTATCTATAGGGATGACGTCAACGCAAGTGGAACGTAGCCTAAGCTAGCATTCAGAATATTTATGAGGTAAACGTTAAACAGTATGGTTGGGTTTCTGCTTTTTATAATACAATAGTTGATTTACATGATTTAGCCCGGAATCTTTTTGTCCCATCGGATACATTGTTTCCCCACCGGCAACGCGTCGGGGCAATAAACTTACTATTCCACCGATACCCAGTCAACAATCATGATAATTTATACTTATCAGATAGGTCAACGCTTGCAATTTGAAAAAAAAGAGTCAAAATATTATGTACTTATTTTATACAAAAAATGATAACCATGATAACTGAGGAATAATAAGTATGAAATATTCCTTGAAGTAGTAATTAAGTATGTGACTAAGCCATATTTCCAGGCATATGGGATACTCTTGTCTAAAATTGGCTTTTTGCATTATTATCTATTACAAACTGAAACAAACCACTCTGTCATGTAAATATGACCTCTTTGTTGTAATAGCAATCGAACGAGTTTTTATGACACCGCCGAAGCGGATGGGGCATTAAGTTTGAACCGTCCGTACGTACGTATCAAAATTGGTTTTCGTTCTCTAACTTTAGTTTGCCTCAACCAAACAAATGTTATGAAATTTATACACAATGCTTATTACCTCATAACAGACCAATGTTGAATTTGGTAGCGTTACCATTCTAGAGTAATGCCCCTTTTCAAATGAAATTATAGCTTAAATTTTCGTTTCCGTTCTCTAACTTTGGTTTGCTCAACCAAATGTTATGAAACTTATACACAAAACACAGATCAAGTTTATATTAGGTAGGGTCACTTTTACCATTCAAGAATTATCCTCCTTTATAAATAAGAAAAATTGCCGAATTTTTACTTTCCGTTCTTTAACTTGAGTTTGCCTCAACCAAACGTTATGAAACTTATACACATTTGCTTATTACCACACAACACAGATCAAGTTTGAATTCGGGTAGTGTCACTTTTACCATTTTAGAACTATATCCCTTTATAAATGGAAAAGCTGCTTAATTTTAAGTTTCCGTTCTCTAACTTAAGGTTTCCTTAATCAAATGTTATGAAACTTATTAACAATGCTTGTTACCACAAAATCACAGATCAAATTTGAATTTGGGTAGTGTCACTTTTACCATTCTAGAGTTATGGCCTTTTACAAATGCCAAAAAGAAAAAAAAAAGTAGAATTTTTTGATTCCGTTCTCTTACTTTAGTTTGCTTCAATCAAACGTAATGAAACTTATATACAGTGTTGATTACCACAAAACACAGATCAAGTTTGAATTTTGGTGGCCTCACTTTTACGGTTCTAGAATTATGCCCCTTTATAAATAGAAAAAAATACTGAATTTTTCGTTTCCGTTCTCTTACTTGAGTTTGCATCAAGCAAATGTTCTAAAACTTATACACAATGCTTATAACTACAACACAGAGATTAAGTTCGGGTTGTGTCACTTCTATCGTTTTTGAGTTATGTCTCTTCATAATCTTATATGCAACGTGTGTCACATGGACAAATTCTTCATTTATTATTATCATAGGTTACGTGTTTATCTCTTCTTCACGAATGTATGTACTGGTTATAGTAATGTTTGAGTATACTATGATATGACGTAAATGTATAACCCACTTTCCCTTTCATTCACATGACCATATAATTATTCCCCACACAACCTTGTTTAAACACATGGTGTACAGTCATGATAGCTTGTTTGATATAGTTATATGCAATGAATCTTTCATTGATTGTTGTGCATGTTACTTAATACTCATTGATCGGTTTTAAATTTGCATGAAAGGAGTTACTACTAATATGAAAAAAAATGATCATGAATACACTTCATATCACTTTTAATTTTAAATTGAGCTATCTAGTATAATATTAATCATCCTACTTCCCATACATTTCTTGGAACATCGACACATGGAAACCCTGTGTATCTAATATAGGGTTAGCTGGTGTGTTTTACCTGCATAAGATAAGATAAGATAGATAAGATAAGAATTTTATTAATCTAATCAAGAACCCATAAAGGGCATCATTTTACAACACAATATGATTGGAAAAAGCAAAACAGAAAACTAATACATACTTTAACGTTATGAACAGGATCAGAGCCTAACACAACATGTGTTTTATATAACTATTATATTAAATCTTATAACAATAATAATGCATATAATAGGTTAGTAACAGTGTTACGTCCCTTTATAAGTAGTCTGAAATTATGACAACTGCTGTCATTCTCATCCTGAGCGAATCGCATAAATTATATAAATATGAGATCAGTTGCATTTAATCAGAAGCAAATACAATGGGTCTGACATTTGAAAAAACCTTTTATTTTATTTTATCTCTAGAATGACATATCAGATGTTTTATAAATCCAACGGCGTGTAATGTTCTCCAATTACAACAATTATGTAATGTAAAAGTTTTCTGTGAATCAACCCATACAAACTCGAATTACGATATGCAATGAGACTTTTACTAACGTCTAAACCATAACTATTGAACGACATACCAGACAATTACTTTCATGAATCAAATACTAGTATGCCAATTTGATAAATGCCCTTTTGCGCTTCTTTGTTACATATTTGTTTGTTGTTTATAGTGATTAAGATTATAAAACAATGTTGACTGCTGAACCCTTATTTTTGACATCTTTACCTATTGTGTTTGTTGGTTTTTTTCACGCATCGTTGTCATTATAATGGAATTTGATACGACTGTCATACAAGTGAGAGGTTTAACTAGCTATAAAACCAGGTTGAATCCACCATTTTCTTTATAAGAAAATGCCTGTTCCAAGTCAGGAATATTACAGCTGTTATACATTCGTTTGAACAGTGTTTGAGTTTTTGATTTTGCAATTTGATTAGGGACTTTCCGACTTTCCGTTTTGAATTTTTCCTGGAGTTTAGTATTTTAGTGATTTTACTTTTTTCAATTAAACTGTGTCTCTCAATACCTCTCTTGTATTCAGAAAATGGACACATATGACATCTTTATAGTAGGATTTTTATTTCAGATACATGTGCATGTTACTCAATTATTTTTGTTGGATTTACATTGAGATTTACAAACCAGATATCAATTATTTTATAAATGAAAAGTGTACCCTTTACGAAAATTATTGTGTAAGGTTAGTGCAAAATCTTTGCTCAAAGATTGAATAGGACGTACAGTTTTCGGGCAGTTGCATGTTATGATTAGAAAGAAATTTTCAAAACCAAATGTTAAGGTATTGTGTTTTCCGACAGGAGCTAAACAATCGATTGGTTGGTAGGTTGTTCATTACATAAGGTTCAGTTACAAATATTTGAAGCATGCTCAATTTTGCGAAATATACTTTTGTAAAGTGGAAGAAATGACTGATCATCCAGTAATATAATGTTTTAGGAAAATTTGTTCTGATACTATAAAAACAGGCATCAAACCAAAATGCAAGTTTCTTATGTAACAATGTTTGGGGTAGCCATGAAAGGTAATAATCGAGCACATGGTATCCCATTAACAATATTTTGTTTAGGTATGTGCTACATTAACTTGTAATTAGTTTTTGTTATTTCTAGAAATTTGAAATACTTTGGTAATATTTTTATCAATATCTTCACACTTAGTGACATTCCACCATTAATCGCAAGTTTTGGAACCTTTGGTTTAAGTTATTGTTTTGTTTTTTTGTGTTTGACCTGTGGAAGGGTAGGGAATGGGTTAGTGTTTCTTTGAAGTCCCTGTTTTTCGTTAAAATTTATGTTTTGATAATGTGTTGTGAATGCATTTATTTAGATTTATTCGGAATCTTGTGTTCATTGCTATTAATTTTAGTTTTTATCGTTCATTACTAACTAGTCAATGAGTTGGAGCTAGACAGTGCAATGCAATTTCAGATATGGAAGTTAGATCACGGGGCTGACAATTAAGTTAAGATATCCAATCGTAATACTAAT
The DNA here is from genome assembly GCA_019925275.1 of Mytilus edulis. Taxonomy (NCBI): domain Eukaryota; kingdom Metazoa; phylum Mollusca; class Bivalvia; order Mytilida; family Mytilidae; genus Mytilus; species Mytilus edulis. The sequence goes on along the minus strand of CM034361.1, from coordinate 35,768,944 downwards.
TTATCGTAGGAAATGTAGAAAAATCCGTCCGTTCGGAACAAATCTTAACTTTAAAAAAGCAGTTTTATGCATATAGGCCCTTTTCTAATCTCTTTATTTCTTGCTTTTACAATGACAATCGATCAACGACAGGATTGTAGATTGCAGTAACAATAAAATCATTCGGTATAAAACACTCTCCTTTTGAAATAACCGAAGTTAATCACCCGAAGATCTAACTAAAAAGCATCATTCATGCTGCACTAGCTATTGAATATTAACTTGTTTCACCTTAAAAAAAGTCAAAGTCAAAATACAGGTGACTTAAGATAAATACACAACATAAACGATAGTAGTAACATCTGTTTTATGATTACAAACAGTGCATTAATCCAATCAATAAAAAGGACATTTCCCAAGTGACATTAGAATATATTTGATACCTTTATGTGTGAATTATTTTATAATTACAGTCGTTATGGAATAAATGTATGTGGACAGTTCCAGTACCAAATGAAGTTGAGATAACCATGAATAAAACTATAGATGGGATGTTAAGATAACGTCATCGTAAAATGATTCAATTCCTTAAAAAGGCAATTATGTGTCCAGTGAAATATTCAACGAAAGTGTTTAAAGTGTTGCGTGGAGGAAATGCCAGTATATTTGTACATAATTGGAGTAAAAGAAGAATAAAAACAACGTTGTTTATTTTATTCACAGTGATTTTATTGATATTGATGAATTCATATATCCAGCCTGTTCGATTCATATTTGTTCATCAAAGTATAAATAGTACGTGCCTTTTACCAGACATTGATCCTTTTGACAAATCAGTCATGCAGTATATATGGCATCCGAAGCCAATTGTTTGCGAACCGTCTCCGTCCATTGTTTATATTGACAAAATGGGGAAACTACAACTAAACAGAAGTGAAATTTCAAACAAAAATAATCATTTCGATTGTTTTTATCGTTTGATTAAGCGTTCCGGTGACAATGATGTAACACTATCACAAGAAGTCAAGTTTTTACGCCCTGTTTATATTCCGTCAGATTATGTAAATGTTAAATGTTTCGCTGATCAAAGACTTCTATATGACATTGTTCTACATAACGTTGACTTTAAAACAGTTAAAAAAAATAAGGAAATATTAAATGAAAATGACAAATGCTTAAGTGTATTGATATTCGGTCTTGATTCAGTGTCGCGATTAGCTGCAGAGCGGAAACTGCCTAAAACTATGAACTTAATCAAAAAGCTCAATGGATATAATTTCAAAGGCTACACAAGTATTGCAGCAATCACATATCCAAACCTGATGGCATCACTAACCGGAAAAACTGCATACAGCAATGAACTACCTAAGTTAAACCCAAGGAAAGAGTTCACCGATAAATACCCTTTTGTATGGAAAAACTTTTCCCAAAAAGGATATGTTACCATGTTCAGTGAAGATTTTCCAGAAATAAGCATGTTTAATTATATGCAAAAGGGTTTCAAAGATTCCCCAGTAGATCATTACCTTAGGCCGTACTACATAGCAAGGAAAAAACTGCATCCAGTGCAATCGAATTTGGACCAAGTGTTTATGTTCCTGGAAGATAAGGATATTAAAATGAAAAAATATTCATCTCTTTGTTATAAAAGTCGTCCGAAGCATGCAATACATATAGATCACTATAAAAACTTTGTATCAACTTATAAAGGATATCGGAAATTTGGGTTGTCATGGCTAACAGAAATAGGACATGATTATATGAATTTCTTAGAACATGCTGACGATGATATAGAACAAATGATTCAATATTTTTATAACGAAGGACTTTTCAAAAATACTATTTTTATTTTGTTTGGTGATCATGGTCCTAGGACGGACGAAATTCGAAATACAGCAATTGGGAGAATAGAAGAACGTATGCCTTTGTTGAGCATTATCATTCCTGAACAAATTAAGAATAAATACCCTCATATACATACAAATTTACAAGACAACGAAAATAAGTTAACGTCACCATTTGATTTGCATGAAACTTTCGTGGACATAATTAATGAAAATTTTACGTTGTCCGAGAAAGTTATGACAAGACCGTATCCGAGAGGGATAAGTCTTCTAAGAAAGATACCTAAAGATAGGTCCTGCTCTGACGCCGCTATAGCAGAACATTTTTGTGCATGTTATACATCTCACAATGTATCAGTAAATTCTCGTATGATAGATATTGGAAAGTTTATTGTGAATTCAATTAACATAAAACTTGAACAATTTAAAGACAAATGCTCAACATTATCCTTGTATCAAGTTAAAGAAGCACAGGAAATCAAAACTGGTTTAGAATACAGGGAAGATTTTAGTAGGAAGACTTTGTTGAATCTGTTTTATCAACCAGAGGTGGAATCCGAACAACGTTTCGTTGTGTTAATCGAAACTACCCCTGGTCATTCCTTATTTGAAGGTACAGTTAGTAGTAAAAACAATAAATTGACGCTTCTAGGTGACGTCAGTCGAACCAATAGATATAATAACCAATCACATTGTATATCATATAAAACTTTGAAACATTTATGTTACTGTAAAGATTTAACATTGTGAAATCAATGAAATATAATTTATACGGGATCAATTAACGCTTGGTTATCACCTTTTTTTACAATGTAGAGTTTTTATATTTCTGCTCATACAGTCATAAAACAGAATAAAACTCTGTAAACATTGTTAGGTGTGCTTCTTATGCTCACGGAAACTTATCACAGTCTTCATTGAGTAACTACAAGCATTCTGTTATATGGGATCTTGTTTGTATTTGATATGTTTAGCTCATCGATTATTTCAATTTTTCTAATACCGTTATTGCCCATTTACCATATGTAATGGTTTAAATGTGTTTGATGGGTAATAATCAGCAATGTTTTTAAAGTATTTTGTCAAATAGTTCTGGATTTGTTTAATTTGTTTGTCTTTCAAGCAGTCAACTTTTCTCGTTAACTCATATCGATGTATAAATCAAGCAGAATAGTATCATGAAATTAACAACTATAGGTCACCGTTCGGCCTTCAACAATGAGCAATATCAGGCCCCGAAATGACAAATGTAAAACAATTCAAATGAGAAAACTAACGGCCTTATCTATATACAAAGACTGAACGAAAAGCACACCTGGTACAATTCAATTTGTATTGTTAATGTTAACAATAAGTTTATCCGGATCGTATATAAATTTTCGATTTTTTCTGAACAACATTGCCGTTAAAAAATAGAAAGTTATATGCAGTGTTAGTAAGATTTCAACAAATGTAGTGAAACTTTAAAATGAAATATTTGAATTTGTGAAAGAATTTAGCCAATAAAATATAAGTATTGTTACCAAAATCCAAGTATTGATAATTGTATCGACTTATTACTAGATATCGTTCATTGAAATCAAATCATTACTACAGACACAAAAATTAATAGAGCGAACAAGTTATGCAATGTGCTTTGTATAGTAATCAAAGGAACATCCGCGCCCCCAAAAAAGAAAAATAGAATCTCTTTTGTTGTAAATTATTCATTTGAATTTCTCTTTCGAAAAGGAAATATCAAAATATAGAAATTGACAATTATTGTTGTTAATATAAGATTTATTTAAATCGCGTTCCCTTTCTCAAATTTCTATTGCAGTATAATATATTTCTTGAATATAAAGAAAATATGTCATCAAGGTGAGAAATAGTTTACTGTGTTTTTATTAAGAAGCAGCTTTTCAAGCTTATATAAATAACGGAGAGGTTTATTTGTTTAATTCAAGGACGAAAGATACCAGAGGGACAGTTAAACTCATAGATAAAAAATAAACTGACAACGACATGGCTACAAATATAAAGACAAATAGACAAATAATAGTACAGAAGACACAACATAGAAAACTAAAGACTAAGCAACACGAACGCCACCACAAAACTGGGGGTGATCTCAGGTGCTCCGGAAGGGTAAGCAGATCCTGCTTTTAATCATCCTTCTCAATGAACTAATGTCGCCAAATGATTTTATTTTACAGAAATCCTACAAGGATATAGTCCAGCCTTTTACACCAACTTTCTGTTCCGTTTATATATAGTTTTAACCATTGACAGGATAATATTTCCACATTTAGTACAAATGTGTGATTATGTTAACACATCGTTTATGTGTACTAGTTTTATTATATCTAGTCTCTGTAGGTAGCATTGCCATTTTTTTTAAATACAAATGACATTATTCATTTTATCGCATGGGAAATTACATTAAGTTGCTAAAAGGACATAACACTGTTTCGTGGATATAACATAACCATTTTATTCCACTATGCGACATATATAACGATTCAAATCATGAATATTTTACGATATTACGAACAGAAGATACGCATCAGTCTGGAGCAAATAAAATTCAATAGCTCGAATATTGAATTTTTTTTTTTTTATAAAACTAAATGAAACGCTAAAGGATATTTAAGAGAAAATACCATAGATATATATAAGTAAGTCTGAACAAGTAACAACTCTTCGATAGATCTATCAATTGGATCCCCAGTGAAGGTGATACACGGCTGAAAACACACAATTATTGTATTCATAATAACTGTAAATATCAGCACAACATTGTTAAATCTGCAAATTTGAGGAAGCAAATTTTCGTTCTTTACTAGACCACTCGACCACTAAGTTAGGTGATCGAGTGGTCTAGAGCAATGGACATAGTGTAGAGGTTTTGTCTCGTTATCGCACTAGCATGAGTTCGAATCCCGACAAGGAAAGTACGAAAATTTGCATGCAAGGTTTTTCCAAATTTGCATTATAAACAAGTTATTCCTTTGTTTTCCTCTCATTGTTAATGTGTTTCCTTCGGTTTTGGTTTGTAACTTGGATTTGTTTTCTCTCAATTGATTTAGGACTTTTTGAACACCAGTCAATTATATTAGTCATTACCCTATCAATGTCCGATGTTTGTCCATTTTCGTGTCTATCTTGAGAAAAGGGGTACATAAAGATAAATATTTGGACATCATATAAAGATACTTGCACATAATATATGCATATTTGCACGTCATATAAAGTGTGTGCACATCATATAATAAGAAGTGCACATCACATAATGGTAAATGCTAATCATATAATGAAAATGGTCATAACAAGACAGTTTTGGCGTTCCAAACTTCTAGGTGACGTCAGTCGAACCAATAGATATAATAACCAATCACAATGTATATCATATAAAACTATGAAATATTTATGTTACTGAAAAGATTTAACTTTGTAAAATAAATGAAATAATAGTGTAAGTAAATAAAGGAAACAGTAGTATAACGCTGCTCTATCGTCATAAGATCGATTAAGCGAAAACAGGGTCACAAACCAAAACCGAGAGGAACACGAAATAACAAGAACATTGAACTTCTACAAAAACCAACATCAACATACATAAAAACTTATTATTTGATACAGAACATTTTTTAGAAAAAAAACCATCAGGTTTTATGACTAGCCGAATCTTCCCGCTTATAAGGCAATGTTAAAATATCAATATAATGACTGTAGTACATGACAGTAACAAAGTAGAAATAATACAGTAATACGGGATCAATAACCATTTGGTTATCAGTTTATTTTTTACTATGTAGACTTTTCATATTTCGTGTCATATAAGACAAAACAAACCTGTAGAAATACATTGTTTTGTTGACGAAGTATTTTTGCAGGACACGATAAAATCAATGTCGGTTTCCGCTTAATTGTAAGTACACATCGACTAGGTATAAGTTGTGATGTGATCACATTGCTAAGTGGTTAATTTTAATAATATCATTTTCAACTCAGAGGTACATACAGATGTTTTATTTTAAACATATGTTATTCATTAAGATATGAAAAGGATTGAGCAAACAGGCGTAGCCTTAAAAGCTCTCTGCATATTACATGTACAAGATATAATTCAATTATTACCAACTGTATTAAAAATAATATGATATAGTGGAACTTGCATGCTACTTATGAGCACACACGGGCAAATATATGTTTACAGTGTTACTTATTAAATGTAAAGTATATCTAAGTATACAGGCAATAACTCATCATACATATGCAATATGTATAACGGTGTAAGACCAAATTGGTGAATACTTAGAAATAAACACGCACTTATGTAGAAAAAAATAATAAACAAGTGGATTTAACAGTTAAAACTTGGGTTTAGGTTCATACATAGTTTCGTTCATTGGATGTTTTGTTTAGGACTTTTGATTGTTTATACTTTCGCATCTGTTAAATTTGTGATTTTCATGAATCATACCCGATTAAAAAAAATTCAGAAACCCTTGTTGTGATGTCGGAAACTTAACACAGCCAACAATCAGTCACTACGAGCATTCTTTTTGATCCGGGTTTTGGTAGTTCTTGTCTTTTAAGATTTGTAGGCGTATTGGTTATTTAAGAAATAATTCATGGAAGCCATATATTGTTGGAAATTTACACATGGCCTGGGCCGTGATATTCGAATTTTATCCTGAGCGTTAGCGAGGGATAAAATTAACGAATATCACGGCCCAGGCCATGTGTAAATTTCAAACAATATATGGCTTCCATGAATTATTTCGATTCTAATAGGACAAATACGGTCATTAAAAAACTGAAGCGAGGGTGGGTATGCTGTGTGTGTGGCTGTTCTTTTTTACTCCCTGCTAGATAAAACTCAAATACCTTTATAAATATGTAGCCTGCGTAGGTTAATTCGTGAATAACTGCTAGAAAAAAAAACTTTTTAATTCTTTAAATCCTCAAACCCAACATTTGCCATTTTTAATTTACATGTTTTTCTCGTAAGCTTCCGATTAAATCCAAAGTTGACATTTTGTAACTAAGGAGCCGCCATGTTGCCTTGCTGTAACGAGTAAATATGCGAATAATGCAATAGAATAGAAAATAAAACAAAACCTACCTCAAAAATCAGTTGTAATACAATATCATACGAATTCCGATGGTTTACGCAACAGAAAACTTTCAACTTTAGCGGTTTCATTTGTATGACGTCATGTTTTGAAATGACTTAAATGCGCCAAAAAGATTAATAGACTTTCGCGGAATTTTATTTAATTTTTATTTTGTTGATTTTCCCAGCTCTTGTGCATTACTTCTTTTTATTATGCATACGAATAAGAAAAAAAGTTATTTTGTCTTTTTCTAATTGTCCTTTTTAAAACAATAAAATCGACAGAGTGTCTGCAAATAGGTTCCAATACATGTAGATTTACGTGGGAAGCATATTGTAACAGCCATTATTATGTATATATATATCTCTGAGTCTGCGCTAAGTATATTTTATCGAGAATTTTATCACAGTGTTGTTTACAAAGCTAAAGAAGCACGTCATATTAGAATATATGTTTTCGGATAGCTACATCGCTACTTAAACCATGAATAACGGCAACAGTAGTATACTGGTGTTCCAAAGATACAAATCCGGGTTACAAACTAAACCCGAGGGAAGCACATCAACTATAAGAGGAAAACTTAAATGCAACAAAAGCAAAGGTCAATATACATAGAATCGAACTTTTTGATAACAACTGCCATATTCTTGAATGTGTACAGGACATAACAAGAACAAATGGTGAGTTGAACCTGGTTTTATGGATAGCCACATCTCCCGTTTTTATGGCAATGTTAAAAAATATAATGGCTTCTTATGGGTTTTATAGGCATTTAACTAAGGAGTAAAGGACCAAACATCTCGTCAACTAACATTTTTAAGCGTCCTAAAGAGAAGAGTATACCGATACCGTTAATATATAAATAGATAAAAACAAAATTAGTTAACTTTTTTTTTTTAATTTTTTTTTTATCATTTATATGTTAAACACATATACTGAACAATGCCAACCATAATGGCAAGCCTAACCATAATGATCAGACTCAAGTGCAATGGCTTGACCTTGATCACGTGGAAGTGCAATGGTGACTACCCTGTTGATAGCTAAGCTCAAGTTCAATGGCGGTAATAATGAAGTGTGATTGATTACAAAAACTTAAATTTCCATCTTTGTTTAATGTTCACACGTAGCTGTAGCAGTCAATTTCGTGTTTAGGAATACATTTTCTAAATAAAAAAATCAGTTTACAGAAAAACCTACAAGTAATTAATCTCCCCTTTTACACTATTTATTTTTATTTCAGTTAATTCATAATTTAAACTTTAGAAAAGGAGAATGTATTACCACATCTAATACATGATATATATTTTTATATTTAAAGTATACAATTTTTACTATGTATAAGCTACATCGACATTATCCAAATATAAATGAAACTTTTCATACAATCGCACGGGAAATTAAACAAAGGTTGAAACCCAACCCGTAAAGAAGGATAGTCTAGTCCTGTCAGGTTAATTTTTAAAGTTTAGTTTGTCCAAATTGATAATTAATTTCAAAGACTACATGTATTTGATATGTTTTGTACGTTTTCACAAAGAAGCCTTTAAAGTATTCCTAGTTATACTGGAACACATGTTTATCGAATATTAAACAAAAACCGCATTACAAAAAAGAAGCGATTTCAGATGCTTTTGACTGATGAGTCTTTAGTAGACGAAACGCGCGTCTGGCGTATATATAAAATTTAGTCCTGGTATCTATGATGAGTTTATTTGAAAAAAAGCTTACGCACGGCATGGAATTGGATTGTAAAACCACAGGTCATATGAAAATTTTCAACAAATCTATGAATAGCATGAAATATTTCATCAGCAAATAAACCCATCATATTTACAAATTTAACTTGAAGATCATCGAAGACCTCTTAAACCAACACTACTATCAGTGGTAAAGGAATCAGAGTTATTTCCCATTGAACAGTTTGAAAATATAGATATAAACTTTTTAAATACTGCTTGTACTAATGTTTTTGTTTTAATGCTATTCCTATAGACGAATAGTACATCATATATCATGCCAGCAAGCTAAGAAAATGTTGTTGATAAAACACTTCTGATGTTTACAATTTAATAACAAAGTTCCTAATGTGAAATATGGTATCTTGTTTCAAATGAAGATTTTGCAAAATCATGACTTCTCCTCAGACTTACGGCATCATTAAGCTAAAAATTCAAAATTTGTCCTTTTCTGTCATACCGTAGTATATGATTTTGTTAACCAATGCATTGCATATAAACATGTATATATTACAAACTGAGTTCTCTATGCAAATGTTTATCAATCATTACGAAACAATTGACTAAAATATAGAAACAAACACAAATTATTCAATGATTGATAGTTGCAGAATCAGGATTTAGAGGCAAGACACAATGCAACGTAAGGATAAGGACTTGTAAAAAATCTATGCATTTGTCCAAATATGAAACCCCATAAGAAAGAACACAGAACTCTCGGTACAAAAATCTGCCTCTGAGAAACAATCAAAACTAATGACTGCTTATTGACTTCTTAGCTTAAATAACAAGTATGACCCTGGCAAACAATCGAGACAGAAAGGTAAGCACGTGTAGAATACGTAAGATTTTATTCCATGATGGAGAGATGTTTATTTTATGTTTTTAATTAATAAATAAGCTCATCATAGATATCAGGATTGAAATTTTCTATTTGTGCAAAAGACTCAATCAGTGTCGATCGAATAAAAAAAAAGTTATATTTTTCATGCGCTCGTTTCAGTTGATAAAGTATTGTTACAGTAGTTGTGTAAATTAAAAAAAATTCCATTTTCTATAAAAATCAATTAATAAAATTGAGAATGGAAATGGGGAATGTGCCAAAGAGACAACAACCCGACCATAGAAAAAAACAACAACAACAGAAGGTCACCAACAGGTCTTCAATGTAGCGAGAAATTCCCGCACCCGGAGGCGTCCTTCAGCTGGCCCCTAAACAAATATATACTAGTTCAGTGATAATGAACGCTATACTAATTTCCAAATTGAACACAAGAAACTAAAATTAAAATAATACAAGACTAACAAAGGCCAGAGGCTCCTCACTTGGGACAGGCGCAAAAATGCGGCGGGGTTAAACATGTTTGTGAGATCTCAACCCTCCCTCTATACCTCTAGCCAATGCAGAAAAGTAAACGCATAACAATACGCACATTAAAATTCAGTTCAAGAGAAGTCCGAGTGTCTGATGTCAGAAGATGTAACCAAAGAAAATAAACAAAATGACAATAATACACAAATAACAACAGACTACTAGCAGTTAACTGACATGCCAGCTCCAGACTTCAATTAAACTGACTGAAAGATTATGATTTCATCATATGAATATCAGGCACAATCCTCCCTCCCCGTTAGGGGTTTAGTATCATACCATCATAACATATATGAGAAGAACATAACCCGTGTCATGCCAACAACTGGTTTTGAATAAATGTGTTTAGTTCCGATGCAAAGACCCTATAAGTGAATCAATATTAACGCCAAAATATGCAATCTTTAATGACCTGACAACAGTATCGTAACTATATCCCTTCTTAATAAGTCTATTCAAAGGTTTTGTTAGTTTTTGAGGTGAATACTGACACCTTTGTGCTTTATAAAGAATATTTCCATAAAAAATTGGATGTGAAATACCTGAACGTATAAGAAGTCTGCATGTTGAGCTATATTTACGAAAGATGTCCTTATACCGATGATAAAATTTAGTAAATGTTTTGACTTGTTTGTGATATCGAAAACCCTGGTGTAATAATTTTTCAGTAATACATACATTTCTCTCGTTAAAATCTAAAACATTGTTACATACACGAGCGAATCGTACAAGTTGGGATATATAAACACCGTAAGATGGTGACAAGGGAACGTCACCATCTAAAAATGGATAATTAACGATAGCAAATGAAAAATCATCTCTTTTATCACAAATTATAGTATTCAGCTTTCCGTTAGTGATATAGATATCAAGATCGAGGAAAGGGCAGTGGTCATTGTTAGTATTAGCTTTATTTAAAGTAAGTTCAACCGGATAAATGCTTTCATTCAACGTTTGCTTTGGGTTTTTTTCATCACGATATTTTCTTCGCACAGGTGCAATTTGATTTCCGACTTTCCTACGAGAGGATCATGTTAGACTAATACGGAGAAGCTGTTGTCGACTTATAGTATGGAATGACAATAACTCAACTGCATTAGAGTTCATGGAGAGTTATATAACATCAGGTTTTCTCTTAAGACAGTATGAATACAAATCTTTCATAATACATGTTAGGATTCATATATAGCATATTTCACTCTAATTGGTTAAGTTGGAAGGATCATATGCCTTAAAAGTATGAAAATATTTCAACAGCATGTTACGGAACGTTAATTACATCAAAACTTATAAAAAAAGGGAATATATCAGCATTCAACAAATTTAATTAAATTTCTAAATTTTAAAATTCCAAATAAGATGAATTTATGGACAATTTATAACATTTTCTTGAGAGAAAAAAACCATGAACAACAGTAAAAGAATGTTGAATTTTTTAAAGGGCAGTATGCAAATGTTCAATTTCCGTAAACAAAAGTGAGAGCGCAAATATTTAAAAGGACATGATTCCAGTCAAATAAAGGCAACAGTAGTATACAGTGTTCAATGATTCAGCCCAAAAAATCCTGGTCAACAACCAAAAACGAGGGAAACTATAAGAGGAAAACAAACGTTACTTGAAATTTGGGTTTCAATCTTATGGCACTTACAAAAACATTTGCACTTCATAAAAAAAACATTAATATCTGTTTGGTGTGTTTTAAATAATGAATTATGAAGTATGTCTATTTTTTTTTAAAGTCTTTTTTAGGTACGCAAACGATGTCGTTCCTCCTGCAAGTATGTTATTCGCATTTCAAAATTTTGAAGAAAACGAATCGCAATATAAACCTGTCATCTTTTCTAAATTTTGAGGGTATTAGCCAAAAAAGTAGCCGCAACATTGACACTGTCATAAACAAGTTCATTTGTTTTTAAAAAGGAAAACTTGTCTTATTTCGAACTCGTGCGATATTCTTATTTTTTCTTCGTTGCTTACACCAAGTTGAAATACGAGCTTATACCAAATGTATACTATTGTTATTAAAGGAACACAGCTCAAATAAAACTTCAAAAAGTATAGTAGAACATGTAAATATATTCAGTATGGGCTTTGCTCATTGTTGAAGGCTGTACGTTGACCTAAAGTTGTTAATTTCTGAGTCATTTACTCTCTTGTGTAGAGTTGTCTCATTAGCAATCATGCATATCTTCTTCTTCTTTTTTTTATATATTCCTAAATGTAAACTGTGAAAATAGAAGGAGTGCTCTCAACATTTTCTTTTCTAACATTGGATGGTAATTTATGTTTAAAGCCCAAAACGAATATTACGTAATGGCAATCTAGGCGATAGCAATACACCGAAATGCCCTCATGGTCATCCGCAGTAAAAAGGAGTAGGTCATTGTATAGACAAAGGCGAATCTAGTAAAATTCAAATCTACAGATTGCACTGCAAATTCTAATTTGACCCGTTGTATCACTATGACAATAGATTTACTGTTCAAAGAAAATAACAATTATTGTATTAATAACTTTTATTATAAATTATTTAATAAATCAAATTGTAAAGCAGTATAACAACGAAAAAGTACTATTCAAAAACAATTAAAGGGTAGGTGTAAGTAAGGAATTATACTGAACTCCATTGAAAATCGAAAACAGAAAGTCCTTTATCAAATGGCAAAATAAAAAAAAGGTGAACATATCGAGCGCATGCAAAACAACTATTATATTCCTAACTTGATACAGGCATTTCCTTATATAGAAAACGATTGAATAAACCTGGTTTGAAAGGTCTGTTACCTCTCAAATGTATGACTAGAATTCCATTATATTGACGACAATGAATTTGCTAAACAAACAGACAAAATAGGTGTCATTCGGTCTCTTGTGGAGAGTTGTCTTATTGGCAATCATACCACATCTTCTTTTTGTATATTAGGCATAAAAGGTTAAAATGTAAAACATTGGGGTACAGCATTCAACCTTGTGTTATAATCACCCAAAAAAACACCAAAAACAAATCACAAAAAAAAAACCAAACAAACAAAGTGTAATTCTTTCAGATTATTACATGGCATTTTTCATATCGCATGTATTATCAGTCCTAGGTTCAATATCAGCCAAAGAGCCGCATGACATGTTATGATCTTTTTATCATATGCTTCAAAAATGGAGAAAATAACAGATTCATATATTGATCCTTTTACGTGGTTCCCAAATAGAAGTTCAAAGAGAGAAAAGTTCACGGACGTCGGATCCCAAATTTAGTATATGAAATCTTTCTACCATATGCCTCAATAGAGAAGAAAAAACATTTTATATGGACGAATCGACATAAAAAAATCAACAATATACATAATGAACACTGTTTGGAAAGGTCAAATTTTTCAAAGTAACTTTCTAAACTTTTTAAAAATGTATTTATGTAATAATTGTTTGTTGTTTATTTTTTATTATTATTTTACACAATATACTTTTCAGTAATCAAATAATTGTTTTGTACACTACTTTGTAATTTTTTTCATTGAAAACGTAGCATTGATGTGTATTTTCCGGAATATGTCGAGCATGTGGTAACAATCGAATCATGTGATAAACTTTTCATATCCGCTTAGCACCAATTCGAAAAAGTATATGATAATGAGTGAATATCATACGAATATAACTAAACACTACGTGTAACTATAGAAATTATTATCTACAATGCGACTCTTGTCATGTCAACATAATATTTACATTTATTTATTAATGCCAAAACTGAACTTTCACTGAGTATATAGATGTTTCAACATCATGATCAAGCTGTACTAGTTGTATATTCGAGTTAAACTACTTCACGACCATAAATCTTTCTAGTGTATGTTTGAAAGGTCTGGTAAGTGTTTTTTTTACGATAAAACTATTAATATGACAAAGGAATGTAATTTGATAAATATGAAACCATATTAAAGACTGTTGACGATATTATTGAAAAACAATAACCTTTATAAGGACAAGTTTGTTAATATACTTATGTGCATATTTAATATAATTAATATAGAATGAAAAGATTATCAGTTAAACAAGTCATATATCTGCAATCGAGGTAAAAGTATGCGGACACGTAGGACTACCATCATTTTTAAACTAGTAATTACTAAATCTGAATGTCAACGATTTTCTTCTTGTATAATCCATAAATTACAACACAGTTTGACTGAAGACGTACATTGTCAAAATGCGCAATTAGTACTTTGCGTAATAAAACACAGAAAATTAATCATATTATATAAGAAGGTATATGCAATATAGATTTTGGAATCTGTATAGATACTAACTTATATTGTATAAATATTTCTAGGAATTAAGTCAGTATTATGTTATATGTTATTTTCTTTGATTTTATTTACATGCACACAAGAACAACTGCTGCTATATGAAATGGAATATTTTCTAATTATTTCAGTTTTCTGAAATAGGTGTCTGTGAGCTAGTATAATAAAAAACTGTAACATTTTTGACCTGACATAAAATTTTCCTGTTTTCATAATTTAAAGGAGTAGGTTCAGTAAGACCCCTTTTTGGCCCCAAAATATAGTAGTTTTACAAAATTGTTAAAATGTAAACCTTTAGTTATTTATTGGACAGTAGAATGCTTCTGCTACATAAATTTGGGCTGTTTTTGACAATACAATGCACATATATCCGGTACTAGCACCATTAAGTCATGCTAAATTACTGAAATCTTCATAACTTAGCATTTTAGTTAAATTTTAGACGGTTTTCGTGTAAAACGAAAGTGGCCGCATTCGTGTTCATCCTTAATATTGAAATGTAAGTTGTATTTTATGATAATACATAACATATATGAAGGTTGAGGATGAACACGGATGCGGCCACTTTTATTTTCACCAGAGACCATCTGAAAAGTGACATTTTTCGGCATATTAGGTAGATTTTTCATATTTGAGTTTGAATCGGATCGTTTTTAATGACTAAATCTGTTAACATCTTTCACATAAACTAATTAATTCAAATAAAATAGACACTTAAGTGTTTAAAAAGTGGTCAAAATCTTTCGTCAGATGAACCTGAAATTTGAGGCCAAAATCGGTCCTTACCGGACCTACTCCTTTCAACAACCAAGTCATATTAAAAGCTAATAAGATGATGAAAATTAATTCCTTTGAAATGTTCAACGAAAGATACATATTCGTGGTACAATGTATGATGAAAAGGCTAATTTTATTTACGAAAAAACATATTTTAAAGTTTTCAAGTGTACCGTTGATTTATTTTGCAGTATTATAAAGATAAAATGCAATTGCAAACTAGGCAGAAAAGAAACAACAATTGCAGGGCAATATCTAATAACATACACGATATCAATTTGATTGCACAGATACGCATTTCTATAATATTAGTCTCTTCGGTGATTCTCGAGGAAAAATATTTGTAAATTCGAAACCTAAAACAAACTGTAAAGAATGTACAAAAAAAAAAGTCGAATCCAGAAAAGGAATCAGACTTTTGCATGAGGAAAAGATATTCCTTTATCAACATTGATTTCCAAAATTTTTCAAAACAGCAGAAATCAATTTGTATCATTATTGTCATGCCATAACCGAGACACTGGCTATGGGGTTGTGATACCCTCATGGACTTCTCAACTTACCAGAGAATATGTTCAAGTTGTTGTAATTACATAAAGAGAGTAAGTTTGTACCAGATGTACATTTGACAATGTCCCATTAGTCATTCTCGAGGCCGAGATATTTCAAACAAATCCAAAATCTAACACAACCGTTTAAGAACAATTAATGTCTCTTAAGTGAAAAAGTCAAACATATGTAATGGTATCTAATAATTATAATCAGCAATAACGTTACCCGTTTTATTTTAATACCAGCTTTAAAGTTATTACACAATAAATATTATAATCAGAAACAGTGGTATATACACGATTTATCCAGAGCATATTTGTTCATCCCTCCAAAGGTTGTGTTCGTATTACTCAATCTTAACTCTTCTGAAAATTATTTATTTAGTTTGATCAGATTTCGGAGAATCTAAACGGTTTAAAACTTGTTGTTTAAATAAGCTGATTTGACATGCCAGTTGGTCCTTTACAAATTAAACAGAATAAAGTTAGTTATTTGCATGACTAGAATATTATGGAGAGGTTAAAAATAAGTCCAAAATATTCTACTACAATATGATGTATGGCTTCCAATATGCAATTCAAAAGTTGAATTAATCGCCCTTTTCTCAAATCTAAACTTCTGAAGTCATTCACTTAATCTTCTTGTTTTAAAGAAATTAATGTTGGCCAAGTACGTATTAGGGTCTGGATGGGGTTTATATAATAGACAACAAAATGGAGTATTTATGTTATGTAATAAATAGGAAAATTGATAAAGAATAGAGGATAATTTATTGCAAAAGTATAAAGAAAATATGGGGAAAATAAAAGAACAAGGTGGTACAATACTGATTACAGAAATTATCTATCATGTATAGGTTACAAAATAAATTAATTGCAGATAAAATAATACTAAACTCATTTTCACAAGAATTTTACAGAATACATCAAGACCAATGCACTGGAAATTATAAAAAAAACCTAACAATAATTTTGACCCACCCCGTCCCGTTTCTTATCTAGATACTCGCATATCGGATTGATCATTTCGATTAAACCTTAAATCTGAAGTATATGTAATATTGACAACGAGTACACTCGATAGTATTATATAATCAATTCTAATTATGATCATTGATACAAACTACAAACACTGGGTAACGAAAGACGTATCTCGTCATGTGTTCAAATATACGGAAGATTTACTTGTCTTTTGGATACTTAACTGTATCGATCACACAACAGTATGACAAACAATCCCAAGTATCAATAAAAGTTAAACAAATATTAAGAATTCAATATGATAAAATGGTTGGTAAGATGTTCAAAAATTAAGAGATAATCTGTAAATTCCTATGTAAGCAAAAGTTTGAAACGACTTGGTAAGGAATGGGTCGTGCTTTGATAAATAAATGATATTGAAAACTTCATCTCTGTGTTCTATTTAATATATGGCTTACTAGTATTGGAACACCTTATAGGATTCATAAAACATTTATTAAGTCTTTGTTCCTTCTGAACAACTTCATATTATATAATTTTCTATAATCCGTGTGTAATTCAAAGGTGCAAAATACTTCATAAATTATAGTACGGATATGTAGACGGGAGGAGTATCACAAGCATACGGAACAATCCAGGTCTGTTATGTATTAAATTAATTTGAAGGTTTTTTTTTAGTCAATAATTCTTAAAATAACGAATGCCAAAAACATCAATTTTGACTTTTTCTCTGTTTTATTTACAAGTACAACAATGTATTATAAAACTGCCTTTTTTCAAATTTTATTCAACATCTCTTCAATCGATGTCGTACTTCTCACGTACACCTTACTCGCATTAAATAAACTGAATAAGACATTAGACGAAAGATAACTGGTGCTAGTCGTCTTTGATTGATATCACTTTCTTTTCATAAATACACTTGTTCATAATTGGAGTTTACCATAAAACAAGTTGCAGTCCTAAGTCATCCGACGAATTACTTATAGTTCGTATTAAACACTTGATGATCGGGTGCTCTACGCTTTTTCAATCAATAGGAGCGAATTTAGAACCCCTTTAATTTCTACTTTAGAAAATGCCTATATAAAGTCAGGAATATGACAGTTATTGTCCTTTCGTTTGATGTGTTTGAGCTTTTGAATTTCCATTTGATTAAAGACTTTCCGTTTTGAATTTTCCTCGAAGTTCACTATTTTTGTGATTTTACTTTTCAGTAGTGATTATTCAAGGAAACTTAAACGATCTAATTATAATTATTTGCCACTAATATCAAAGTATTGTAGTTTTATGCTTTATGTAACGTTTATTTCAAGTCATAATGCTAGGCTCCACGTGTTGATACTGCGAGAAAAAATAACTTCATTGATGATATATTGTACTGATATCTACTGAATGCTTAAAAAGACATTTGTTATTTGATACTTCAAGTTGTCTAAAATTTAAATGAGAAAAATTGTTTCGATATTCTTAATAAGTGATACCAATGTACAATAAAAATGCTTGAAAGTACTGAACGTTAAAGATTGCTTCAATTTATCAGTGGGAAGTAATATTAAATCTTGCATTGGTTGTAGTTGATTTAACAGCTATTCTGGACAAAGGAAGATAATTCCTATTTTCAAAGATGAGGTAAACAATGACATAATTCATATTTTCTAGAATAGATATTAGATTCCTTGCAAAAGTTATGTTATTTTCTTGACAAGTTTAACATCATTTTGTGCCTTAAATATCTAAGCATATATTACTTTTTACTATTTTCAATCCTTATTAAGTTACTATTAAGTTTAACAATGTTATCATAATACAGCGTCTGGTCAGTATATAAGTTCACATAAGCCTAATATAATGTAAACACATATATAAACCGCTAATAGTAAGAATTATTCGAAATATTAGGGATTTTCTTTTCCAATGAATAGATAACCTTAGCCGTATTTGGCACAACGTTTTGGAATTTTGGGTCATCAATTCTCTTCAACTTTGTACTTGTTTTGGCTTTATAACTAATTTGATCTGAGCGTAACTGGTGAGTCTTATGTAGACGAAACGCGCTTCTGGCGTATTAAATTATAAGCCTGTTACCTTTGAAAACTATTTGCTGCCCTTAAACTTACATTACGACCACAAGGACAAACTACTTTTAAAAAACGAGGTATGAGCAATGAGCTTACACAATTTTCTTTAGTGATTTAAAGTCAAGAAAGGACAATAGCCACATTATAGAATTGTAAGGTCAAGAGTTAGAAAGTAAGGATGACAATGATCAGGGATGAACGTTTAACTTCCAGATTTTCAAGACATCAACTTGATAATGCAACATGAATATGAATCATGTTTTGAACAAGACCTACACCGTTTGTTAGTTTTTTATGTGCTACTTCGTAAGGTACTAGAAGCAGGCGGTTACAGGAAGACATGCCACCTTACCCTGAACATTATCTTAAATCCGAGCAAATATTATTTGTTTTCATACCCTAATAGAGTGTGCGTAGAGGGAAAACGGCAAATATATATCCTATAGTCTTATGTATATCAGGATTATATATATTTACCGGAATTAAATCACGATCTACCGTCATCGATACGAAGACGAGACTACCGTTGTGATTTACAAATAAAAAAGATAAACCTTATTACTCAAGTCTAAAACTTTGATGAATTTACTTCATCTGGCATTCATTACAACAAGTAAAGGCACTTTCAAAAGTCAGTATTTAAATCAAAATCACACTTATTATCTTGACCACATTTTTATGACAGTGATGGTTTGTATCATCTACATTTCTACCTATGTAAACATTCCTGACTTTTAGATGTTAATTTTGAGTGTTTCCGATTAAAAGTTAATCATGAAAAGCGACCCGAACGCACGAACATTACAAAGTGTTATTTACATTTACTAGCACTGGGTCTATACGGCGGTGGACTATTAGTTCCAGTGGGTTTTATCGGCTAGGTAGTCAGTCATTTGATACTGATGATATATAATGACAAATTCTCCGTTGATAAATTTATATCATATTTAGCAACTTAGGTTTCAACTCACTCAGGTAAAGTTGTTCTTGGATATATATACACGGCTATGTCTTTGGACATATTGCTCCAAGTGTATGTATGCATACTTCCAACTGTTAGATTGATCACAACTTAGGAAGGTTAATCCATAACAGCGTTTCAGATGCAGTAACATTATAAAAAGTTATGTATATTGACCTGCAGAGGATCGATACCGCTGTTTAAGAACTGCTTATATTATCAACACAGTAACCGGTGCTCCGGTACTAAAATGAAGCTTAACATACTTCCATAAATTCCTTACAGTCTATATTTTTATAGATCGTTTCGAAATTTGAGTTCTAACTTCTTCAGACAAAGTTGACCTTGAATGAATCTCCACTATCCTTTCATACCCTTGTAGCTGCTCGTGTATATAAGTTATTATACCAACTTGTCTGATTTCCATATTTGAGAGTTTTAGTGTTCATGCTGAAGGTGCGAAATTTATAAAGTGTTATTTCCACTGGTATTTGTCCGAAATGTTTACTATCGTGTGTATAAAAATTACCGATTCAGTATATGTGCGTCTTCAGGCGCGGATCCAGAGGGGGGGGGGGGGTGGTGGGTTCCGGGGGTTGGAACCCCCCTTTTTTCTGGCCGATCAATGCATTTGAATGGGAGCATATAGCTGGAACCCCTCCCTTTAATCTGGGTTGGGACCCCCCCCCCCCCACCCTTTTTAAAATGGCTGGATCCGCCCCTGCGTCTTGCTTAGCCGTCTTGAGGCAAAAGAAAAACTGAAATTAGAATAAAAAAGGTATAAACATCCCGCGTATATATCCATTGTAAGATAAAACAAACACCCAATCTCAACATCATAACTACCTACCTTATTGACAAAGCAAACACAAGTATAATGATCAGTTTAATGACAAAAAGATAATAAATATCGTTATGTTTATGTTTCATATGGGGGAAGGGAAATTTGCAATATCATCTACTAGTATATAAATATGGAGTTAACATAGTTTTTCAATCATCTTAAAAACACTAAAAAATACCCAATTACTTGGTGTATAGAAAAATAAGATTTGGTGACATTATCAATGACTCAACTCTCAACTAGAGTCCGAATGACAAAGAACTTAACCACTGTAGGTCACTGCAGAACAATTCAAACTAAAAACTTGATAAATGTACAAAAAAGGGAACAAAAACAAATATGACAAAAAACAACAAATGACAACCACTGAAAAACAGGCTCTTAGCACTTACAGATTTTATTGGTAAACTTTTAGAATAAGTTTATTTATATAGGATAGATAAGAGACCCCGGATCGTATCTTAATTTCTGGGAAACAAAATCTCTGTAAAAAAAGGGTATCCTATCCCATTTAAAATACGTTTTCCACAGGTTCAACCAAACTTCCAAAGCAAATCTTTTTATCTTAAAAGAATTTAGTAAAGGTTTGAAGTAATTTTTGTTAACGAAATTCTTGTCTGAATAATTTACCAGTAATAGGTTGCGTTCATTGAAATCTAAAACATCACTGCGTATACGGGCATAGCAAACAAGTTGTGGTATATAAACTCCGAAGAGATGGTTAAAAAAGAACAACATCATTCAAAAAGGAAAATCAACAATAGGGAACAAAAAAGGTCCCTTTTCTCGTAAATTTTATTACAAACTTTAAACTAAATGAAAACTAATCTTTAGAAGCACATTTATAATTAATCTGTGTAAATCCCAATAAATTATCCTATTGCACACAACAATAAACAACGTATACAAACATGTACCATGTTTTAAATATACGAATTGCACCCAAGATATTAACGGTACCAAATTTACTTAACCAGATGGCCATTTCCACTGTCTCTTCTGTATTGTTAGAGATAAAACTATATAAAAGTTCAAGAACTACTACAAATGTTGAAAAGCTGATTAAACCAAACAGGACCAAAGTAACTGTATTTTTTTCAAAACTTAGTAAAAAGTTAAATCACAAAAATACTGAACTCCGAGGATAATTAAAAAAGGAAAGTCCCTAATCAAATGGCAAAATCAAATGATAAAACACATCAAACGAATGGAAACACATATATTAATATCTGTATTTTCACATGCCTTTTCGCAGTGGATATACTTATACTTAAAAAAAAAGGGTATATTTAAAAAGAAAAATCAAGAGTCATCAATGAAGAAAAGGTTTGAGAGAAGGCGGCAACTTACACAATTAGAGAACGTGGGCTAAAATAATTAGTATTTCATGATTAGCTCTTTCAGCCATGTCGGTTAAACTTAAACCTAACTAATTTAGTTGTATTGTGTGTTGACAATTCGTTTTTTTATATATATGTAATCGGCGGTGTACTTTATTTTGAACGGCGATGATTTAACTAACTACTCACTATGGACTTATGGGTAAACAGCGAGGATTTAGCTAATTACCTTACATAGACTTAGTATGTAGCACTTTTTGGTAAACAGCAGCGAAAATTTTACAAATGATCTACTATAGAATTCACCTACGGAAATATTTCAAATGATTAATATATCATTACCACGGTGCGAGTGCGGGATATGAAAACGAAATCAGAATAAGATAATGACGAAAATCAATCGTTTTTATATCTAAATCTTTTAGAAAGCTTACTCAATATAGATTAATCTTTAGAAACATCGATATGATTGATTATTCATAAATCATGTAATGTAAACTACCTTAACTAGTTGCTATTTTTTCTACGGATTTATGTTTGGTAACGTTTATTTCACCATGAACACTAGCTACGATATGTCTAGAAACACAGCCTTGTTCGATTATCTATTCAAAGTTTTCGAATACACAGCTACATCTGTTTAGCTGTACGATATATTAAAATACACAGCCACTTCTTTTAAGATGTGCGAGGTGTATAAGTACACAACTTTTCTTTTTAGATGTTCGAATTGTTTAAATACACTACCACGTCAGTTTAGCTGTGCGAGGTTTTTACGTACATAGCTTTAATTTCTTTGTATCCTTGCGAGATGTTTAAAATGACAACCACGCCAGTTTAGCTGTGCGAGGGGTTTAAGTACATAGCTTTTCTTTTTAGATTTGCGAGCTGTTTAAATACACAACCACGTCAGTTTAGCTGTACGAGGTGTTTAAGTTCAGATGTGCAATATTTATAAATACACTGGCACGTCTGTTTCGTTAAACACACTGCCACGTCTTAGGTCTATTTGAGTAAATGTGAATACGAAACCATGACTTTATAGGGACCCTCATCTCCAATTTATACTTTCAATGGGAAGTGAAATGATGGTAAACAAAGCAAGAGGTTTCGTGCTATGTATACTGGCAAATGGCAAAATCAAAAGTTCAAACACATCAATGGAATTGAAAATAACTGTCATATTACTGACTTCTGACAGGAACTATCTTATGCAGAAAATGGAGAATTATACCTGGTTTTATAGCTAGCTAAACCACTCAATTAGTTGCATAATATATGCATTATATTGACAACAATGTGTGAGCATAACAACCAGACATAATAGGCAAAAATGTCCAAATTTGTGGTACAGCAGTCAACATTGCATTAATCCACCTCTACCACAATTTTAGTACTACGTACTAGTTTGTAAATTTGAAAACTTATGGTAATGAAAAAAGTCTTGACTTACATATTCAATTTACAGTACTAGAACTTTCTGCACGTCTTAATATTTTCGGTTCTCAATATGGCAGATACTTGTACAATGGGATATTTGTGTTCCCATTTTAATACATCCTATTTTTGATTAGCGTTATCTTTTGGGATCTGTTGTATCAGCTGTAATGAAAAGCAGTAATAGTGTGTTTTCTACAATTTGTTTTTCCTATCTCTCGTTATCGTAACATGAATAAATCAACCATTATGGAGGAAAGACCTAGGAATCCCGGTGCTGGTGCCAAGTGCTCCGGTCGATGATTAAACCATTATTAATGTCCGTCTTCAGTTGTATCGCAATTAGAATACAATAGCCTGACAGTCATTTGACACTTACATTTAAGCTATTACAATGAATGACAAATAAGTCTTTTGTACGATAATAGTTTAATGATCTTAATATTAACTAAAATTAAAGTATAATCCCGATTAGATTATCAATATGGCGGGAATACACGGTTGTATCGTAGCTATAGTTAATTCGGATTTGATTGATTGCTTTGTATTTATCTTAGTTTTAAAGTGATTGGTCATGGCATAACATTAAATAATCTCACATGATTGTATGCGGCTGTAAACTCAAGCTGTTTTATCATTTTTACAAAATACATACAAATTATATCTTTTGGGGATAATATGAAAGAAAAAACATGATAGAGTTGTAAGTATTGGGTTTTTTTACATTTTAAATTATTATTGTTGATATTATCATTATAAATTTTAAAATAAGATGATCTTAAAAATGTTTTTTAATTTCTATCTTAACTTTGATTTTATTTAGGCTAGATGTGTAATTTGTATAGTCGAGTTGATGCCATTGTGATTGCAAATGATCAGATTCAGATTCTTTATTTCTTATGAAAATTATCGCAATAGAACTAATTAGTGGACAGGGGACGGGCAGTAGGATAGTGTATAGTATCAAACTCAAGGACTGGTGGAGATTTTTTTGCAATCTATAGATCTAAGATTGTCCGGAAAATATGTGTCCTTATTTTTGAAAATACTTAATCAACAATTTTACAAACGATTGTATGAAAGACGAATTCTATAACAAAAATAACAATCATTTTTTTATTCATACATGGACATGTAAAGTTAAATGCAACATTTTTATTGACAGTTAAGAAGAGTTAACTTGCACTGAATGAAAAAGGAACTATCATATAAAAAGAAGATGTGGTATGATTGCCAATGAGACAACTCTCCACAAGAGGTCAAATGACAGAGAAATTAACCTTAGGTCAACACGTACCACAAAGCTCATACCACATAGTTAGCTATAAAAATCCCCGAAATGACAAATGTAAAACCATTCAAACGAGAAATCTAACGGCCTGATTTATGTTTAAACAAGAATGTGTCAATAGTACACGGATGCCCCACTGGCACTTTCATTTTGCAGGTTCATAGGAAACAGGTGTACTAATTTTCAAGTTGATTAGACTTCAACTTCATGCAAAACTACCATGACCAAAAACTTAAACCTGAAGCAGGACAGACGGACGGACGGACGGACAAAAGAACGAACAGACCAATAAAAAACTATAGGACATAATTAGTCATTCAATTACCAGATAGTCAATAGTTTCAAAATTATTATTCTGTTTACATTATATAATGGTATTTTAGTATTTTCGTTTTCTTTTTTTGTTGGGGAGAAGATTTGCAGGAATGGATTGCCCCTTCGCTCTATAGTTACATTGTAGCTATGGAATCGAAATATCTTTATTTTAAACTAGATAAACTTAACGTCAAATGTAAAGCTGGAGTGATCCTTAGTTGATATTTAATGTTTATGTTTATGTGAAAAAAATAGTATTCCTTGACAATATTTCCATCATTATACTTCCACTTGCCAGTTATTCCGACAGTACACTTTAGTGCATTTAATTGTTTTCATTCAAACCTCGAATACAAATGCACGTTTTACGTTCATATGATAGTTCTGCACCCTGTTCCAATATTTAATTGTTTACTCAGTACTCGGCGGGTGTTCATTACGGTATAATTTGTAAATACTTGACGACCGTAAAAATGACAAAGATTTGCTTAATGTATAAATATGGATGATTTAATGAATATTTAAAATGAATTATAATTCTGTTTATTTTAGTATTGTTATTTTATAGCTAGTGATTACTATTCTTGTCAGTTTCAATAGGAATACAAACACGTGGCGGTGAGTTTATATATTTTTTTTCTTAAAATGTAAAGTCAAATTATGTGGTGGTGTAATATTTGTACATGTATATTGAAAGAGGTTCACCCATTTTTATTTTTATTTGATTGAATACGAAATTGAAATAAATTGATGGAACTGTATGATAATAGATTGTTCATATGTGACAAAAGTGACAAGATAAAAGAGATAATTTCAATATAACTTTTGATAAGTTCCATATCAGGAAAGTCGCCTCCCAAAACATCAATATAATAATAATAATAACTTTTAATAATGGTACAGCTACATTTCCAGGTTTCTGTATTTTAAATTAAATAAATTCCACCGTTTTATATGTCAATTCACTTCTTTATGTACAGAATTGTCAGAACATCAGAGAACAAGTTTAATATTAGTAGATATACATGAAATTTACGTACGAAGTGCTTTTATGGATAAAATCCACTATAACTTCTTTCTCTCAACCCAATTCCATATTGAAAAAAACAAAGCACATCATTTGGGCTTTTAAGTCTTAATTCTATATTCATTGAGGAGTCTTTTGTAAACGACGGTCCAAATGTACAGCTGGCAACAATCTCATGGCTTTCCAAAGTCATATTTTTGGGCGGGCTATACGTATATAAGTCAGGAGACTGTAACTTATTGGTTATCGTTGCTGTATATCATATTAAATTTTGATTTTCGTTCATTGTTTATTTTCACATAATTCAGGCATTAGTTTTCTGGTTTAAATTGTTTTACATTTGTTATTTTGAGGCCTTTTAAAGCTGACTATGCGGTATGTGTTTTGCTCATTGTTGAAGGTCATACGGTGACGTATAGTTGTTAACTTCATTTGGTCTCTGGTGCAGAGTTTTCTCATTGGCAATTATACCAGATCTTATTTTCACATTTGGTAATTTTGAAGTTCTATGTTGATTTCTTTTCTCAGAACAAACCACATACATGCATCACGATGACATTATTTTTAAACTTAAAACATAGAATAAAATGACTCTAAAGTTTAACTAATAGTCATGTTTTATGATTGGTCATAATGTTGATACAAACAACATTATAACATGACGAACAACTAATAAAGTAGAAATGTAAAATCAAGTCATCCTCAGTAACTAATAGGTTCTACTTTTTTCTGGTTGTATATATATACACCATAAAACTTTCACATCATTGAACGAACAAACCGAAAAAGAGCGATTTCCAATCCGCGGTCCCCCCATGAGGATCCCCGATGAACATTTACTTTTAATTCTGGAAAACATTTAAAGTATATTGCTGGGTCTTCCAAGTGCTCCACGAAACCTCTTTCTAAATTATTAACATCTATTTTATCAGCAATCAAAGACGGGCTTCAAAGTTATTGTGAAACTGCATATTCTAGAGGTGGCGTGGATACTTAAAAATTCCAAAGATCTTTTAGAGTACATACAATCTAACTCTCTTTCATCTTGTAACAGTATTAAAACATTTGACTTTTCTACTCTTTACACAAGTATTCCACATTCCAAACTAAAAGACAAATTGAAAGAGTTGGTATTACTTTGCTTCATAAAAAAGAATGGCCAACGTAGATACAAGTATCTTGTCTTAGGGAAGGATAAATCATACTTTGTAAAGAATCACTCTGATTCAAACAAAAAATTCTCTGAAACCGATATTATCAAGATCTATCAAGATGCTTGATTTCTTGATTGACAACATATTTGAAACGTTCGGAGGACGTGTTTTTCAACAGACTGTCGGCATCCCAATGGGAACAAACTGTGCCCCTCTACTTGCCGACTTGTTTCTTTATTATTATGAGGCTGACTTCAGGTAGCAATACACAGTTAAGAGTTTAGTTTCGCATTTTGGCCCCTGTGGATTTTTCAAATAGGAAAGTTATTGTGTAATAAAATTCATTTTTAGACAGCTGAGTGCTAATTTAGCCTTCAAAGATGGTTTATAAGAGCATCAAGATTATTTTTTACATGTTTTATAGGCTGTTTTCTGTTTGACAATCCGTATTTTCATAGCTAGACCGGCCATCGGTCCAGAAATTAATGTAATGTTTACAAACACTTTTTTCTACACGAAGTTTTTGACGCAATTTTACAAAAAAATGAGATGAAAGACATATGATTTTCATTGGATTTGCTGAATGATATATGTACACAGTTTCAGAAAAGGTATTACTTCAAGCGATTGAAATTTTACTTTTAGCCAAATTTTGGGGAAATATGTGACATCTTTTCCCCCCTTTTTGCAATATTTTATAACAAATAAATGCAAATTGTTGCCATGGATACACCCAAAATAAATTATATTTTACCATTTTATATACTGGATATAAAATCTATGTAAGATTCTGCTTACATACATATTCCCATACATGACACAAACAGTAAGCTTGATATTGCAAGAAAGCAATGTAAAGGGGATGGTAAAATTTATAAGGGCAAATTTTAATATTTTTTCCTAACTGTTTATTGCTACCTCATGCAGGAACTTCTTAGGAATAAAGATAAGAAGTTAGCAATATCCTTTAACTCTACTTTCCGCTATATAGATGACGTTCTTTCACTAAACAATTCAAAATTTGGTGACTATGTGGAACGCATCTAGGATACCACAGATACAGTTAAGTCGGCTTCATATCTTGACTTACATCTAGAAATTGACAATGAGGGTCGGTTGAAAACAAAACTTTACTACAAAAGAGATGATTTCAGCTTTCCAATTGTGAACTTTCCATTTCTAAGTAGCAACATTCCAGCAGCATCTGCATACGGGGTATATATCTCCGAATTGATACGATATTCCCGTGCTTGCATTTCCTATCATGATTTTCTTGATAGAGGGTTACTGCTCACACGGAAGCTATTAAACCAAGAGTTCCAAATGGTGAAGTTGAAATCATCCCTTCGTAAATTTTACGGACGCCATCACGAGTTGGTTGACCGTTATGGAATAACCGTTTCACAAATGATATCGGATATGTTCCTTACGTCGTAACTACAATCCCCTTCCCTTTCATGAATTGGACCTACCGACTTAGACTATTTACCGGATTTGTAATCACATAAGCAACACGACGGGTGCCACATGTGGAGCAGGATCTGCTTACCCTTCCGGAGCACCTGAGATCACCCCTAGTTTTTGGTGGGGTTCGTGTTGTTTATTCTTTAGTTTTCTATGTTGTGTCATGTGTACTATTGTTTTTCATTTTTAGCCATGGCGTTGTCAGTTTGTTTAAGATTTATGAGTTTGACTGTCCCTTTGGTATCTTTCGTCCCTCTTTTAAAGCTGTTTTGTCTGATCTAAATTTGAACGATAATAACCATTTTCCCCCTTTCCGTTTCGGTCGATGCCACTGCTGGTGGACTTTTCGTAACCGAGGGTATCACCAGCCCAGTAGTCAGCACTTCGGTGTTGACATGAATATCAATAATATATGGTCATTTTCATATATTTCCTGTTTACAAAATTTAGAATTTTTCGAAAAACTTTGGGATTATCTATTTCCAGGCATAGATAACCTTAGCCGTATTTTGCACAACTTTTTGGAATTTTGGGTCCTCGAGGCTTTTAAACTTTGTGCTTGTTTGGCTTTATAACTATTTTGATTTGAGCGTCACTAATGAGTCTTATGTATATGTAGACGAAACGCGCGTCTGGCTTATTAAATTATAATCCTTGTACCTTTGATATCCATACTTGGTCTTGCGTTTAAAAGACGATAATGGGACAATGTTTGGTTCTTCTGTTTTGTTTTTCTACATGTATCATACATTATCAGTGGCCTATAAAATAAAATTGAGAATGGAAATGGGGAATGTGTCAAAGAGACAACAACCCGACCAAATAAAAAACAACAGCAGAGGGTCACCAACAGGTCTTCAATGTAGCGAGAAATTCCCGCACCCGGAGGCGTCCTTCAGCTGGCCCCTAAACAAATATATACTAGTCCAGTGATAATGAACGCCATACTAATTTCCAAATTGTACACAAGAAACTAAAATTAAAATAATACAAGACTAATTAAGGCCAGAGGCTCCTGACTTAGGATAGGCGCAAAAATGCGGCGGGGTTAAACATGTTTGTGAGATCTCAACCCTCCCCCTATACCTCTAACCAATGTAGAAAAGTAAACGCATAACAATATGTCGACTATTTATAGACTTTTTATTTAATAATGGTTTACTTATCTATTTCAAATTCATGTATTTTGTTTTGATGTTATATTTGTTATTCTCGTAGGATTTTGTCTAATGCTTAGTCCGTTTCTGTGTGTGTTACATTTTAATGTTGTGTCGTTGTTATCCTCTTATATGTAATGCGTTTCCCTCAGTTTTAGTTTGTTACCCCGATTTCGTTTTTTGTCCATGGATTTATGAGTTTGAACAGCGGTATACTACTGTTGCCTTTATTTTCTTAGTATCGAAATATTAAAGTATGGAATAAAGCATCAAACGAAAGATTTAATTCTAACAACTAATATATTTTTTTTTTATTAATTTCCATACATGGAATCACGGATTGAAACATTTATCATATGGAATTAATTTGGTTATTATAAGTAATAACACATATAAACAGTGCCACTTATATTGCAACGGATGCGCATTTGGTCAATTCATGTCTCTTTTGTGATAATCGATACCAAAATATTTTGATATTAAAAATCTTGAAAGATTAAATGTAAAACCAAATCCGGATAAGGAATTATAGTCTTGTAAAATCCTAATTACTTCCTGGGCTTTATTTTGGAATTCATTATACCGAATTTCTACAATTCTCAATAACGAAATCACAACTAAATTATAACCACGGTATTTCATTACAAACAATATTATAATGAATAAAACAAATTACTGATAATTCATGTACATGTATTTGATTTATAATTTCAAATTTGATTCGATCGATGAAACGAATTTATTGAAATTTTTTTCACAAGTAAGTACAATTATGCAAGGATGTTAAATTTTTTAGAATCTATATCCTTGTTCATATCGAATAAATAAGATTTGTAAAAAGATATAAAAAAAAAAAAAAAAAAAAAAAAAAAAAAAAATCCTCTTTATTACATTGACGTGAGAAAAGGGTAAAAGGTCAAAACTGTTACGAATCCTTATTATTATTGAAAATGCATATGACAGTTAATGAGGCTTTATATGAATGATTTAAAGTACATAAATAATCATAAATAAATGTAATAGAGATAAGCTACGTTATTTTTTGAATTTATTTTAATCGGAAATATTCATTCGATCATTATATTCGTGATCACAGGGAGATAACCCTGAAAAATGAGATTTGAACTCTGAACGTAGTCGCAGTCATAGTAAGTTCATCCATTGACTTGTATAGTAACACAAAGGATTACTATACAAATCCTTGGACCTTCTAAACAAATCAAATAGCTCTTTTTGATTCACAGTTACTTGTACCACCACCCAACATAAGATTGTTAGTGTAAATATAACATGAAAAAGGCTTCACTCTCTAAGAACACCTAGTACGAAGGGCAAGTCATCCTCCAAATTATTAAGTTGTTTGGACACAATCATTTGGCGATAACAAAGTGTTATTAAACGCCTCTTCTTTTCAACATGTAAAGGTGTTTAACTTGTTAATAATCAATTTTAGACAGTAATATCAAAGTAAACAAGATATTGTATTTCATATTGGTTTCTGTGTTGAAAGTGACAATGGTCTCCAGTGGTCCTTAAGTGATTGTAAACAAACAAACTTGAACTCTAGTACGGGTAATTCTATTTAATTGAATTTTCGGTAGTATTATAATTTTGACGCTGTTGTACAATAATATCATTATACGTATTAAGCTTATTAGATTTATTTCAAGTGGCATGTTCTAAATTTAACCTCGGTTTTAATATCTGACATTGTCTTAAATATTTTCGAAAAGAATGGGGGAATTTCTTCAGAAAAGGAACCGTTCATTTATCTAACACGTTTTTTAGCACTGCTTTTCGCTATACTGTTATAGTAAATTAAACTTTAAAAAGGTGCGGTAAAATTTCCAATGACTTTAGTAAATTTTATTCATTGGTTAAATATCTGTACGTTGATTAAACCTAGTAGAATTACACCACAACCAACAAGCTAAAACGACACTATTTTTCCTATATGTATTTCCATTCATCAAATGTATGTATAGTCAGCGTTGTACATTGCCATTGTGTATAATTCGGAGTTTAGTATGACGTCCATT
Source organism: Mytilus edulis (assembly GCA_019925275.1). Taxonomy (NCBI): domain Eukaryota; kingdom Metazoa; phylum Mollusca; class Bivalvia; order Mytilida; family Mytilidae; genus Mytilus; species Mytilus edulis. The sequence goes on along the minus strand of CM034361.1, from coordinate 35,737,190 downwards.
ATCACTGTAAGTAGTATACATATTTTTAGGGGCCAGCTGAAGGACATCTACGGGTGCGGGAATTCTCGCTGCATTGAAGACCCATTGGTAACCTTCGGCTGTTGTCTTCTCTATGGTCCGGTTGTTGTCGCTTTGACACATTCCCCATTTCCTTTCTCAATTTTATTGAAGACAATCTTGACACATTTTTATCAAATTTTTCATTTTTTTGAAATTGATCTGTCTTCTAACAAAATGAATTAATTGGAATCCGCCGATAAAAAATGACCGCCACGAGATAACACAATAGTGCTGTAGTGGCGTTAAACACCAATCAATCAATCAATCAATCAATCAATCAATCATCAATCAAATCAACCTAAATCCAATCTTAAACAGGAATAAAGACAGATGTCAAGTTATAAATGTCAAGTGACAGTAAATCGACAATACGATAAAATTTAATAAAAAACGACACCGAGGGGACAGTTCACAGTTTGGATTACAGGGTAATGTAATCTATGATGTCTCATGTTCTACTGAAGTTCTATGTCAAATCTTGAAGGTTGTATAGTCCTTTCTTATTGTGGATACTGTGTGGACAACCATTGTTCAACATTGTGTTCCTTGGTATTCTTTCAGTCAGAACCTGTCTAATTATTGTATGATTGGTTGTATTGTTTATGGTAAGTTATCTTATCATTATTTTGTAAAAAAAAAAAAACACTATAAGAATAGAAATCTGAATCCACTGTCATCACAAATGAACCCTTATGACTTCCAACTGTGATGAAAAAGAAGCAAACCAAATTTGGTCGTTATTTCTCACAATTAAATTCTTTTACATTTGTCATTTCGAAGTCTTTTTAGCTGACTATATGCGGTATGTGCTATGCTCATTGTTGAAGGCCGTAGGGTGACCTAGAGTTGTTATTTTCCGTTTCATTTGGTATCTTGTGAAGAGTTGTCATACCACATCTTCTTTATTTTTTTGCTAACTTTTACTGATTATTATCATCATTTATTCTATATTATATATTTTGCTGATAGATAAAATCTACATCAGGTACAGATAGATAAATCTAAGAATTAATATAAGTATTTCTATTAATATACAATGATACTTCTATAGAATCACGCTTAGTTGTGCGTGTAATCGTGGAAAGCTTATAGGATACCTAAATTCTTCATTTGACGACAAATTTCAGTCATTTATTTCAAATTTAAAATTTAAAAACGCATTAATAAATTCAACATGACAAGAAATCTATTAATAAATCGCACTTGACATTTTTCTCATAAAGGGATGATATGTTGTATAACAACACAGATCTTTATGATGTTCACTTAGAAAGTTTGTGGAGAGATTGACATATGTTTTATGGTAAGAACATTTATATACCAACATATGCATTCAATACGTGAGTCCTGGATTAAAACAGATACACTATGCTAACTTATAAGGTATTGTAATTTTTTATTTGATACGGTATTTCCTTTTGTAAGACATTTGAAAGCTTTGTTGATATTGGTTGCAGCATTACTTGCATTTATTCCACCTTTTAAGAATCTGCTTTCCTCTGCACACTCATGATCTGTCTGTTTTAAATATCGGAAGCTTTTTACTAACTCTGAATGACTTTGCACATTTTTTTCTCTCGATAATATCGAAGGAAGTAAGAAATAGACAGAACAGTCAAAAGAAACCAAGGGGACATTCAAAGTAAAATATACTTAAAAATAATACTTCAACAATAATTATTTGTCTTATTAGATATAGGAAGATGTGGTATGAGTGCCAATGAGAAAACTCTCCATCCAAATAACAATTAATAAAAGTAAACCATTATATGTCTTTATTATATGTCTTTATTAGCCTCCCTAAGGAGAGATTGGGATACCAATACAATATTATTGCATAACACAATATGTACAAATTTGAATACAAAAAAAAAAACAAAAACCACACGAACGAAAAAAGTTTTTTTTTTTTTTTTTTTTTTTTTAAATAATAATAGTTGAAAGTACTTTCGACTTAATTCACATTGTTAATTCGGATTGAGAAAAAACTTTGAACTTAATTCATATTGTCAATTAGGAATGAGAAAATGTTTTGCATAATCTGTAAACATATTTGACGCATAAAAATTGAAAACGTTTTTTCTGCTTTTTTTGGTATCTACGAATGAATGAAACGGTGAATACAAGATTTATTTTTAACATATTCATCATTAAATTGGACAATTTGGGAAATCTACTCCGCTAAACAAATAAAATGTTTAACCCATTCCTACACCAACCGAACTGAAATGTAGTAAAAATATACCCCTGACTTAATATCACAACAGTCCAATTGAAATGATGTTTAAAAATATTGGCGGATGAAACAATGGATTCATGAGGCTTAAAAATAATCACTAGAAATTGGAATTAATTTGTATAGAATTTGAGTTAATAAGTAGGGCGATGAGTTTAATAATTGAAAAAAGCAATGAAAATATATCATCATGACGAAAACTCAGATCTGTTGGATAACATCTGTCTTGAATGGTCAGTGAACACTTCCAGGTAACAAGATGGTACTCAGAATAGAATCATTTACGGCTTCTGATTGGTTGATACAGGATTGGAATTACATTTAATCGAAAGCTTATCCAATTAGGTTTAAAAATTGCCGAAAATCATATTAACATTTTACGAAGTATAGAAAATATCTTCGATTTCTGCACGTCGGACCCATTAAAAATATGCCTTTTTCGTTATGCGAAAAAAGTAGACGATCTTTTTCAACTGCATTTTAAGTCAATTTGAGCCGCAAGACCCTATATATTTTTTTAGTTGTAATGCAACACTGGCATTTCTAGTAACAGGAACTGCTACCCGTTTTTCCCTAATTTGTGTAGTCTTCGAGAAAAAAAAAAAGGAACACTAGTGGTACCCTATAAAAATGCATTACGAATAATTGCGCTCTTGTAACCTCCAATGTTGCACTAGTTAGTCATATTGCATTTCGGTCTAGTTAGATATAATGGAATATGATACGATAGCTATTTGAATACTTTATATAAGAATTTCTGTAAACCGGACAAGTATTTGAGCAACAAGGTGTATAAAAACAGTTGGAAAAATGTGAATTGTACGGAATCATGACAGACGCTAGTCATTCATTATCAAGATATAGAAACTAAAGCGTCGAAATTATTTTTTGGGTATTCTACTTCTGGATGTTCTTTATTTTGAAAAAAGCTATTTATAGATCGGTGTCGTTTTGTCTTTTGTTAATACACGCATCATTTGGTATCTAGTATAAATAAAGGCAACAGTAGTATACCGCTGTTCAAAACTCATAAATCTATGGACAAAAAACAAAATCGGGGTAACAAACTAAAACCGAGGGAAACGCATTAAATATAAGAGGAGAACAACGACATAAAAGTTTGTTTTATTAAGCCCTGGTCACAACGAACCCACGACACATCTATGCAGATCCACGACATGAAATTTGGTCAAATCGTGGGTCATCTGTTATCGTCGTACGACAATCGCACGACAGTTGCACGATATTTTGAGCATCGTGGCGCTGTCGTGTGTCGTGTGACGAAAATTGGACATGCACCTTTTTTGCTCTACGATTTTTTGTGGTATCCCTGTCTTGTGGCTGTCTTGAGAGTGTCTTGCCACAGTCGTGCGACTGTTGTGCGATAAACACATTGTCGTGGGTACCAACATAAACCATTTTAATAAAACAATCGTCGCAGGACTGTCGCAAGACACTCGTGATACAGTCGCACGATTGTCTCACGAATACCAAATTCGTACGATGCTCGCACAGCATTGATTGTCTGTCGTTCGACAGTGGTATGTTCGTCGTGCAGCATATTTACGTTTTATTTTGAAGAATACAATTCGGCGGGAATGAATGCTTGGAAAACAACCGTCTATTGTTTAAAGAGGATGGCTTTTCCGCCAGAACGATTATGTTCGGCCCTGTTGAATAGGCGACTTGCCAGACTCCAACAAGAGCAAAATATAGTCCTGTTAGCGTTGATTCAACCCGTGAACAGTAAGCTTCAGCAAATGGAAGTTTTAAACAATATTGACTGACTATACAGCCCTTGCAAGGTCAGCTTTCATTAGCAATCATACCACATTTCCTTTTTATTGTGTACAATTTCTTTGACATGTGAACATTGTAAATTCAAACATTGTCAAGAATCAGTCCGGTCGACATTGCGCATGCGTGAATTCAGATACCCTACATGGAGATAATCGTTATATAGAAGTTATATGGAAAATAATCTTTATAAGACGATATTCAATTTTCTTCCCGGTTGTTTTCTTAGCTGTTGTGATCACCAGAATCCTTAATGTGTCTTCTTTTTAATGATATAAATTATTTTAAAATAATGTTTAAACTTCATGCAACAAATTTAGATTTTTCATACAGTGATGTCAAATGGCTTACATTAGCCGTTATTCTTACAGAAAATGCCATTTTTAGGGAAAGTGGTCAGCTTTGAAAAAATAAATAAAATACTTTTACTGATGACATTCCTTAGCTGTTGTGGCCAAGAGAAAGATGAAAAGTTATAGTTTAATGTGGTGTAGTTTATTTTTAAATTGGTTATTGTCTCCTTGCACCAAATTTGATTTAAAAGTAGGCGATTTTAAGTTTTTATTCTATCAATCTCTATTTGACAACAGGATACATTGTTGATCATTGTTTGTGTAAACAGATAGTAGCCTGTTACACAATCTTGTTTCTACAGTCATGCTGAGACATAATAATTCATGTTATATAGTGTAAGCGACGTTTTGTATTAACTTGGTTTAGGGCTGAAGGAATTACAAAACAATAAAAAATATGAAATTCACGTTTTTATTATTGAAGTTAATTATATATTCAAAGTTTTTGTTTGTGTTTGTTATCACGTGCTTATAACCGATATTAAATAAAGTATGGGAATATGCAATCGTAATCTAAAAGTTAACGCATTGTATTAAATAGATGCACGTTCAACTGAGTGTTTTATCAATACACAATCACAATTTTTTTGTAATTAATGGGATTAAATAGTTTCTATTCATATTTGGTAAAAAAAAAAAAAAGAGTTCAGCAGTAGCTGTATGATGGTAGATTGTCAATGAGACAACTCCCCCAGTGACTAGTTGCATTTTAACTGGTCCTTTTGACTCTTTTTCGTAACAATACTTGTATAACCTTTTTAAGGCTATTTTCTCACGATTTGAATACACAATCATAAAGGAGAACAATTCCATTTCGTCGCACTTTAACAGTGCATGCATAAAACAACATATATAATCCACCACTTAATTCGACCACTTGATACTGCAAGTTAAAATCAGATAATAGATTTTTCTTCAAACCCAAGTTTCTGTTATTAATTTCTTAAAACTAAATATACGAATAATGTGTGCACACAAAACATTAGAAAGTTAACCCCTTTTAAGACCCGTTTTACCATATGATGATATAAATTTACATTCGCCGTCAAAAAGAAACTTGTTGATGACTAAAATAATCGAAACTAACATATATCATCTAAATACAACACTATTCTTATTTAAAATGAAAATAAACTGCTGTTTATAGAATTGCCTTGTCATTTTATTTTATCCCAAGCTCTTCAACTGAATTAAAATTCACTGAACCGAAACAATATTAGATAAAAAGTCAATAATTTCTTCACAAAACGATAAAGATTGTTAGCTTTGAACAGGTACTTAATTGTATGACAATTAACATGTCAGCTTCAGGCTATATACCTGTGGATACTCGAGGTGGATATATGGTGGAAACTATGCTGGAATCTTGTATTATTTTATTAAAACAGGAAAGGGTCAACAAATATATGACATTTCCGAGATTTTATTTTCAGACATGATTTAAGTGTGTTTATTGTCATAACGTAGATACAAACAAAATGTAGAATCTGCTTTTGAAATGACGCTTTCTAACTATCTTCGTGCAACCGTATAAGTTACTGTATGGCTTTTATCAATTATCTTAACCCATATCGAATAGGAGCTTTATAACTTATGGAAACGGGAAATGAGTTATAAAAAGAGGCAACAACCCGACAAAAGAGCAGAAAACAACCCATAGTCACCAATGGGTCTTTAACGCAAAAAAAGGGGGGGATATTCAATACAATAATGTTATAACTATATATAATTTAGCGAAAAGAACGTCACACAAAACTCCGTAACATATAAAAAAAAAATTGAAAAAAAAACACACACACACATAAGACTAACAAAATTTCTGTGTCATATTTTCTCTTGTGGATAACAAGACACGACAACCTCATCATAACAAATAATTTGTTCCTGACTTTATAAAACAGAACTAGAAACCGTGGCATTCGGCGGGGTTAAAAATGTTTGTGAGTGCTCAAATTTATCTGTGGTATAAAAGCACAACACAAGACCAAACTCTTAAAATTAGTAGGAAAATGCTTCCCTGTACATTGGGCATGAAACTTATCTACAGAATACAAAAGATCTAAAGTACCGATTTGAAGATAAGTTATCTACCAGTACACATCGAACATACATATGAAAACAAAAAAATAATGTGATACGATTGCCAATAAGACAACTGTCCACCAAAGTTCAAACAAAAAAAAGTAAAATCACAAAAATACTGAACTCCGAGGAAAATTCAAAACGAAAAGTCCGTAATCAAATGGCAATATCAAATGATAAAACACATCAAACGAATGGATACATGTAACAACTGTCATATTCCTGACTTGGTGTTGACATGAATATCAATAATGTGGTCATTTTTATAAATTTCCTGTTTACAAAACATTGAATTTTACGAAAAACTAAGGATTTTCTTATCCCAGGCATAGATTACCTTAGCCGTATTTGGCACAACTTTTTGGAAATTTGGATCCTCAATGCTCTTCAACTTTGTACTTATTTGGCTTTATAAATATTTTGATATGAGCGTCACTGGTGAGTCGTATGCAGACGAAACGCGCGTCTGGCGTACTAAATTATAATCCTGGTACCTTTGATAACTATTGGTATAAGTGGTCGTATCCAACTATAGACAACCGTACGGTCTTCAACATTGAGGAAAAACATACCGTACGTATAGTCTGATATAAAAGGCCCCAACATTAAAAAAATATGGAATTATTTAATTGAGAAAACTAACGGCCTCATTTATAACAAAAGAATTTACGAAAAACAAATCAGCACTCGCGGAATCCTCACTCAAAGCATAGAAGTAATATTACTTCCATGCTCAAATGGAGTGTACATTTAATAATTATCAACTGTCAATGAATTTTAAAATTGAATTAAACGACAAACATTCCGAATTCTCAAGGTACCTGTTATGTATATACACATAAAAAATATAAAGACTCGTAAGACAACGACATTTCGGCCAATTGTGTTACTTGAACTAAAATTTCAAATACATTTCAGTCAGTTTGATGATCAATCCATTTTGAATAAGAAAATATAATTTATTTATATGCATTTTTCATTTACCAATTTGGGTCAAACATCTTGTGCCGTTTTAATGTTTCAACTAGGACTAAGAAACTAATTCAGTAGTCCCCGGTTTCAACAAAGATCGGAACTCCGGCCTTCAATTAATTTTACAAATTGAACCAAAAATTAGAAAACATGAATCAAAATTATTTTAGCGATACCATCTGGTATTGGTTTTCACTGAAGTTATCTTACAGACCAGCGGGTGTTCAACCCCTTAAATGTGCGTCTTATCGCAATTGTCAAATTATCTAGTAACCCCCATGTGGAGCGAGGATGTATTATCGTCCTTGTCGATACAAATAATTGTTATCAAATGGAGTTATCTCCCTTAAACCGGACAGATTCTTGGCAATGTTAACATTTTGACATTACTGAATAGGTTTTTTTTTTCTAAGAGTTAAATTCAGTGACACGCTAAACATTCAAATATTAAAAATGTCAAAGCAGAAACATCAAGCATATATATTTAACATTACGATTTACTTGCATTATATGATAATAAACCATAACAAAATTCACATGAACTATTTTGTAAGCTGTTTATGATCCATAAACTTTAATATCTATCTTCATTATTAATATATTTTTTTTTAATTAAATCGAAATTTTCTCTTACTTAATTTAACTTTAAATTACTTTCATCATGTAACCGCTATAGATGGATGATTATATTTATAATTTCCCACACATGAAATTTCCAAAAAAATCTGGTAATGACCAAATGAGTACAGTTACACGTAATACATTATAGTAATTTACTAGATCATTTTTGTCGTAAAATATGAATTAGAATTTTTATAGTATTTAATGTATAAATGATTGCCTATCGTCTTCTTAAAAGTAAAAAAAAACGTAGACAATAATTTCCATATTGCGTAATTTCAAATAGAAATAGTGTTTTATAATGGATACATCTGTTCTTGTATCGGGGTAAACTAAATTTCGGTTTACATGTTGAACAGGACACGATCACCTCTTTTCAAAGCACATGCAATACTTTAGGTACTTTGATACTACGATTCGTGTTCCCAAAAATGAGATACATGTATGTCGTTTCATGCATTTGTGTCGGAGTCATCTTACTTTTTCCTTAAACAATCTGGCTATACACGATGTTCATAAAAAAATATTTGGCAATATTTGGTTTCGTAAAGTTTGTCGGCTTTTATGAGATTTATGACAATAATTATTCTTAAATACATAGAAAAAAGGGATTTGTTTTAGAGCGACTGTTACCTTTTGTTAATTGGTTAATAAATCATTTTCAAATCCTATCGTTGGTATAAAACTGCAGTAATTATGACCTGCATTGGATGAAAAAAATCAGACTTTTATTTATGGGTGTATTCTATCGCCAGACAGATGCAAGATATTAAACAGAAAGCAATGCCATAAGCTTACGTATATTTCAGGTCACACTGTTTAGGGCTTCAGGGTTCGTTTTATGTTTTGTGTTCTATTTGTATTGTTTGTTTCCTTTTATCGAACTCCTCTTTCTTGTGGAGTTTTAATCCATCAGTGCTACGGAGGTTAAACAGTTTGTATCATTCATGATCTATAATTGATCGCTATACAAATATGTCAAATCTATGAAATATTTACAAAATATTTTCTACATACCACTATGATATTAACTTTAAATATAATTCGAGGACGATTAATTTCAATGACATCGCATATTACTATACATTAATATAAAATTCAAAATGTAATACATTTAATTTCTACTTTATAAAGCATCAAACTGTTTACTTTTAAATATATAAAGAATTTTATTTAAAATCCCATACAATTTTCATCAGGTCTTAATTACTTTATGTAATCACTGTCTAGTCGACAATTTTCGTGGAGGTTGGGGAAATACCAAAAAATATATTTTACAATAAAAATCAAAAATGTTAACAAAACGCGACAATTCTTAAATGGCATTGTGATATGATAAAGGCTTTTACAACCCTATAAAACTACAAATAAAAAGAAACGTTAATATCTTATAATTACTAGACAAGAAAATCTAAAGACAAACACTTTATTAAAGTATCACCACTTGTTACATATAAATTATACAACATAATAAAACCCAACTTTACAACCAGAGTCACTCTTTAAAGAGTTATGAGAGATATAAAACAATTATATCTATACTACTAGTTAAAGGAAGAGACGATTTCATTTAGCCGCAACTCCTCTGAAACCATGGAAAGTCTGAAATATTTGTTATATGACGTAGTGTTTTGTGCTTCCTTAATATGTCATTGAAACAATCTTTTTTTCCCACAAATTACGCCATTTTTGTTTTAGAAAATATCGAAATTCAGAGACTGTTTTTGATCTGTGACTTATGTATACGCTTTTCGCAGATTCTCAGTCGACGTAATGCCCGCGAAATAAAACTCTTTGTCTCAACACTTGCCCAATTGTACCGCGCTTTTGCGGGAATCTTCTAGTATGATTCAAACGCAAGTCTAGTATCAAACGTATAAAATAAATTATCGCTTTAATAAAATTTCGTTGTAGATTTTTTGAAGTATAAACTATAATAATTATTTAATTATCATTTATAAATAGAAAAATCATTTTGTCATTATCAGACTTGTGCCTATAATTCTCAGCAACAATAATAGCATATTCTTATACATTAATTTAAAATCAAAATATAATAAATTTAATTTCTACTTTATAAAGAATCAAACTGTTCTACTTTTAAATATATTAAGAACTTTATTTAAAATCCAATACATCTACATCAGGTCTTAATTAATCACTGTCTAGTCTTATTGGATGATTTTCGTGGAGGTTGGGGAAATACAAAAAATTATAATTGACAATGAAAATCAAAAATGTTTACAAAATGCGACAATTCTTAAAAGGCATTGTGATAAAGGTGATATATGGATGACACGTCGGAGATAATTGTGCATAAGATAATATCAGATTATTACTTGGCGTTTTTCATATCGCATGTATTATCAGCCCTAGGTTCAATATCAGCCCAAGAGCCGCATGGCTCGAGGATGATATTGACCGAGGGCTGATAATACATGCAAAATGAAAAATGACATGTTATGATTTTTTTATCATATGCTTCAATAATGGAGAAAATAACAGATACATATATTGATCCTTTTACGTGGTTCCCAAATAGAAGTTCAAAGAGTGAAACGTTCACGGACGTCGGACCCCAAATTTAGTACATTCGATATGAAATCTTTCTATCATATCCATCAACAGAGAAGAAACATATTTTAATATGGACGAATCGACAAAAATATACATAATGAACACTGTTTTTTTAAATAACTTTCTAAATTATGTTTGAAACTTTTAAAAATGCATTTATTTAATAATTTGTTCGATAGATTTTTTTTCTTTTTTTTTTATTATTATTTTACACAATATACTTTCCAGTATCCAAATAATTGTTTTGTACACTACTTTGTAATGTTTTTCATAGAAAACGTAGCATTGAGGTGTAATTTTCCGGAATTTGCCGAGTATCACCGGAATGCCATGCGATAACGTTACGGAAAGGCATGTGATAACAATCGAAGCCCGTTACGCACCAATTCGAAAAAATATGGAATTAACGTTAATTTAATGCTATTATCATACAGTTAAAAATCACATGTTATTTAGTCTAAGTATATGATAATCGCTTTTACAACCCTATAAAACTTCAAATAAAAAGAAACGTTAAAATCTTATAATTACAAGACAAGACAAACACTTTATTAAAATATCACCACTTGTTACATATAAAATATAAAACACAACTTTACAACAAGAGTCACTCTTTAAAGAGTTATGAGAGACAATAAAACAATTATATCTTACTACTTGTAAAAGGAAGAGACAGATTTCATTGAGCCGCAACTCCTCTGAAACCATGGAAAGTCTGAAATATTTGTGATATGACGCATAAATGTAGTGTTTTGTACTTCCTTAATTTGTCTTTGAAACACTTTTTTCCCCACAGAAAACGCCAATTTTTTGGAATATAACCTTATTCGGAGAGCGTTATCGATCCGAGTCTTATACGCTTTCGCAGATTCTCAGTCGACGTAATGCCTGCGAAATAAAACTCTTTGTTTCATTGCATATTTTTGTAGTATAAATTATCATATTATGTTCATTTGTAAATAGAAATATCATTTTGTCATTATTGAACTTGTGTCTATATGATTCTCATCAACAGTAATAGCATAATTAAGTTCACATTACGAATATCTGCATATACAGGACAGTTAAACAAGACATGCTTTTCATATTCAACGTCATTGGTACATTTAAAACATACGCTATTTTCTATATCAATATTTTCGAAACAACCAGGGGCCGTGTCAATGAAAGTATCATAGGATATGTCCTAAGATAGGTCTTAGGACATTATTTAGGATGGTCTTAGGACGTGTCTGAGACATGTCTTAGGGTGTAAAACAAAGCTGTCTTAGGACCATCCTAACACATATATATTTAATTGAAAAAAAATATATAGAGATTTCTATGACATAGATTTTATATGGAAAAAAAGTTAAAGATTTAACGTAATACTAATAAATACGTTATTTAAAAGTATGATGGAATATATAAATGATTTTAATACGAAAACAAAATGAAATAGTCACAAAACTTTGTTAAATGCGATATTCGTGCTGCAATTTTAGTACGCAAACTAGTTTTGTCCTTAGGTCCACTCAATTTCATTACATGTATCGAATGAGGATTAGTTAAAAAAAAAAAGTAATTTTTTTCCCATATTTAAATTTTTATTGCACCGTTTTGGTAAGTTTTTTGTGTGTTTATTAATTTAATTCTTATAACAGTTTGATAGTTTAATATTGTATAAGTATTTTTAGTATTGAGTTTATGCCATATTTGCTGTTTTTATTACGTTTTAGGACATTGTAACCTTTAGGACTATCCTAAGACACATATTTGTATGTCTAAACTTTAGGACCAAATTTAGGACATATCTTATTTTAGGAGACTTTCGTTAACCTGACTTAGGACTAAGACGTGTCCTAAGACCATCTTAAGACATGTCCTAGTCCTAGGACAGTTTCGTTGACACGGCCCCTGATTCATTTCGATGGGCGCTACACCAAAATTGTATTTTACTTAAACGCTTGTTGTATTTACCATGTATATTTGAAATCAATTTAATTCTAAAACCATATAATTACGGTAATATCAAGCTTTTCGTTTACCGACCGTGCGAGGGATGTAAGTCCAGTAGAGTTTGTTTAACACTTCCATCCTTACCTTTTCGTTTCCATTTCTTTACATGGTTCATGATGTGACGCGTTGTCTTAGAACGCCTGTGCAGTCATGAATTCTACCTTTACTTGGGAAATAAAATATGGAGAAAGCCTTCCGAGTGTTGTCTGTCAATTAAATTTACGGATTCTCATGAAACGAACGGTTATGTAATTGTTCAGATATAGTAACGTTGCAATGACAATTATATATTTTATTCCTGAAGTGTTTGAAGAAATAATAATTTAGAATTAGGTTGTTTTACTATATTTACGAACTTTAATACAACAATAATATTTTGTCCGATTCGTAATGTACGATACATCTAGATATATGATAATAAAAAATATATATTTGTCAATTTTCAGCTAATATGGGTAAGAAATACTTTTTGAACTTACACCATTTTTAAACTTACACTTTTAAACTGTGTAAACTTATATTCAAATGAATGACAAAATTGTCTTTTATCTAATTTAAAGTCAATTACAGATAAACTTTAAATCTAAACCATTAAGATGAGATCTTTGGAAATTGACAAATTAAACTCTGAAATATATCCTAAATTTAGAAATACTGAAGTCATACTTAATAATCTTCTTTTGTTCTCAAAAGAAAAAAGGCCAGTTAAAAAAGCATATTTCGAATTAATTACTACTTTGTGGAAAGTATTATTATGATGTAAACATTAATACATTGATTATTAAAGACATATCTTTAACTTCGTGCATCTTGCCAATGGCACTAATTGTCAAGGCGTGTCTCCATTCTTCATGTGGCATCGCGTTGTCAAATTTACACTAATTTTTTTTTTAGTATTGCCATACATCGTCAAAAACATATTAACCGTGATTATTGTAAAGTGTGTACTTGTCAGAACTAAATACGAATCTAGCTTAACTGATATACTTGTTATGTAATCTACTAAGATATTATTAATTGAAATTATTAAAATGGGGGTGGGGCAGCAACAAAAGACCATGAGTGATTTTTTGTGGGGGAGTAAATACCATGAAAATTGTATTTTCTACATTTTAATCATTTCTTTTCGCCGTATGATTTTTTATTGGCCATTGATATCGTCTGTCTCATTTGTAACTACAACAAAAATAGTGACCCCTTCCGGATTTGCTTCCACCCTTTTCCCACCAGATTCTCTTCAATTTTTAACACGTTTCATAACGATCTTGGAACGATTTTTGAAAGTTTGTAGCAAAGCGTCAAAAAGAAAAAGAGTCATTTGTTCAAAACAAATCTGTGACCGATGTCGGAAGCTCAGATATCCGTTGTAATAAATTGTCTGAAAGTTTCAATAATAAATCCAGTAACTTGTATTGTGCCGACCGTGCGAGGGATAAAAAGCCAGTCAAGGTCGTTAAATACTTCCATCGTCGTTGTTGGAGGAGTTATGGAAACCAGATTCCACGGACGAAAAAAAAATGCTCCTTAAAGTCTAAGGAACAATAAGTTACCATTTGATATATAATTTATACGGGTAGTGCTTATTTTTAATAATATCAAATAACGTCAAGAGACATGTATACATGCAAACTAAAAGGTTTGTCCATTGGCCGACTTTATGTAATTTTATGTAGGAAAAAGGCAGGGATAAAACTTTTGAATAAGCTTATACTGAAATATTTGTTTGATAGATGGCCAGATTGGACACCCGTATGATTAAATCAACTAAGTTAAAATCATAAATTGAATTTATACCTATTTAAGGAATCTGATTTTCAGTACACAGTGAAAATCAATTTAATTAATCATGGTAATTTAAAGATCGATCTTTACAAATACATTAAGACGAATCCACCCACCCTTGACTTCTGATACACAAATATAACTTTTTATTTGTCAGAACTGGAAGGAAATTAACATGTCAATTTATCTGAGATAAATCAAAGAAAACATAGTTTTGATAGCATGTTTTATCGTTAAAATCGTTAAAATATTTACCACTGGGAGTAGCTTCTTAAAAAAGTAAGTGTTTCATTTAAAATTAATAGATTCGTTACCTTTTTTTTTAATTTAAAACATGGCTTTTATTATTTAAGTAACAAGAAATTTGATATTTCTTACTTTTTACGCCAGTGAAAGTATACTATATATTTATAAAATGTAATGTAAATATTTTTTTAAACTCTATAAACACTCTATTTAATCGTGATTACGGGTTTTATCATCCTTCAACGAGTATGTAATTTATTGTGCATACTGTAAATAATATATAACTCTCGTACAAGTTTTATGGATTTTTCAAATTAGGATTGAATAAAATAGATGCGAAGATAAAAATGATTTTATAAAACGAAACTGAACTAATATTGAACTTGCTCTTAATATTTAAATGTTTCTACGTATTTGTCTATCCAAAAAATCATTGCCAATTGTCAAACAACAACTACAAATGTCTATAAAATGTGTTAATTTCACAGTACAATAGAAATTTTCCTGCGTTCAAATCTGGATCAACTATTTTGTTTCAAATGTCGGGAACTATTGTTTTAAAGCCATTTCAGTATGCTTGAGTTTTTTTAACAGGAGAGACGTGCAATAATTAACAGTATCATGTTTAAATAAATAATCGGACAATTTATCTAATATCTTACATGTTATAATAAACAGACTGTGATTGGTACATTTTCTTTTATTATTTGACTGACTTTACAGAGACTGTGAAATACCGTCTACGAGACAGCAACTCAATAATTTACGATTCAGACTTCTATATCTTGTAACTGTTCACCAGTAATGAACAAAATAATAGTATACAATGACGGGTATTTGAAAATATACACAATCGGGAATATCCATTTCCTGATATTATTTCTACTATTGTGAATAACTCGATTAAGCTTCTGGCTACTGTTTAGTCGCAACCTAAGAATTGATTTACAAAGCAGTATTTTATCTTTTTTGTTTCCTTGGTGTTTTTTTTATTAATAAAACAAGATTTGGAAGCATAGCGCATCCAGCTAGATTGAATCTGCATCTAAGTTTAACGTCTTAGATTATCTCAATCTAGATAATTACCATTGTCCATAATCAATAAAGGAGGTCAACGAAAATGTTTCAACGTTGAAATGATAAATTGTGTTGTCATTTATTATTCTTTAATCAAAGTCAATTATATCTAAAGTATCTGTCATTAACATAATTATGTTTATTTATAACTGAATTTCAAAGGCCTTGACGAAAGTATAAAAAAATAAGAATCATATATATGATACTGGCAAGTTCATGTGATACTGGCAAAATCATGTGATACTGGCAAGATTATTTGTACTGGCAAGATCATGTGATACTGGCAAGATCGTGTGATACTGGCAAGATCACATGATACTGGCAAGATCGTGTGATACTGGCAAGATCATGTGATACTGGAATATGTGATACTGGGAATTATGTGATACTGACAATATTATGTGATACTGGCAAGATCTATGTGATACTGACAATATATGTGATACTGGCAAGATAATGAGATACTGGCAATATCATGTGATACTGGTAAATAATGTGATACTGGAATATCATGTGATACTGGAATATCATGTGATACTGGAATACATTGATATTGGAATATCATGTGATACTGGAATATCATGTGATACTGGCAAGATCGTATGATTGGATAGATCACGTGTTTTACTACTGAGATAATGTATTTCAAATTTTTTCCCCCGTTTTTGGTGGGTTCGTGTTTCACAGCCTTTACTCTATAATTTCTATGTTGTTTTTTTTGCATATTATTGTGTCTTTTTTATCATTTATCGTTTTTTTTTAGGCATTGTCTCTTGTTACAGTAATTCTCCTTTAGCTTGCAATCTTAAGGTGAAGTAATTAAAAAATTATGTTCTGGACACAAATGCCGCTCTCTCAATGCGTTCTCGGTAATACAGGAACTTATATAATATAACATACACTAGGTCCCAGACATTACCCAATCGTCATAGTCTTCAATATGTCTCCTGGACACTGGAAATTCTAAACAATCTTATTTATGTGTTTTGCACCTAATTGTTTTTCCATTAGGTGTGTTAATTTTTAAATAGTTTAAGGATTATTCTTTCTAATATGTTGATTTATACGATTAAATATTGCATGTTGTTTAGTACAATGGACCAATGTAACGTAACTGTCGTGAAATGTAATTAATATGGTATCGTATATAGGTAGGTACTCGTAATCCAGAACAAAGCTGAAATCACTCCAACAATGCATGTATTTGTTTACAAACAATTATTGAGTCATAAATAAATAATCGTTTTCAATCACTCCTACTGTGTTAAATTAATTGATTTTTGTTACATTGTAGATTAACTTGTCTCTGTGAAAAACAATAAGAGCAATACACAGAACAATAAACAGAGATGGTGTTCGGTAGAAGAGAAGCCGCTGGTGAGACATATATTATACTTTAAATAAAAAAAGTTATAGATTAAAAATGTAAAAATAGTCACATATTAAAGAATTTGCCAATATACATGATATTAATAAAGTTTAAGGTAAGTGAGGTACATAGACTGACGCGAAGAGATGAGTTATTAAAATAATACACGGTCTTCAACAAAAGATAACCATGATTATCTATACAGTTTGATAATTTCAAAATCGCATGGACAGTTCACTTCTACAAGTAAAACACCAATAAGGTTACATGCTCATTAGACATATTTGACCATTGGGTTTTTGTCTCGCCTTCGAGACACAGGCGTGCTGTTTCTGGCGTCGGCGGTTTACGTGTGACTAGACTATAGGTCATACATATGACTGAACATACATTATCTCTGTGAGTAGATTGTATTGTGGTATTCAATCCCGCAAATGCGAAACGTTTCTTTTAAGTCAACCATTGGATAATTGTATAAACTGGAAAACCTAACTTTTATTAACTAGTTAATTCCTAATGCAATTGTTAGTCATGATACTTTTTGAACTTTTCGATTTGTTTTTATATAAACCAAAGATATTCTGTTAACTGTTGATAATCTAGAGATAATCGTATTAGAGTTAGATCATACAATCATTGATCATCATTAACGTTATTCTTTAACATTACGTAAACTCTATTCTGTGTCATCTGTGGAAATCAAAGGGTATAATCCTTTAATCATAAACTTATCTAATAGTCAATGTTTTTGATCATTTCAATGGGGAAACGCAAAGGAAAGACATTAGAAACGGGTAAGAAATTGGAATTATGTTTTTAATGAAAACTAGAGAAGAATAAAACACCGATTAGGCACGTTTGCATGCAACTTAATTTCTGGATTAACCTTCACCAGGAATGATGATGAAAGTCAAAAGTTACCCGTATGTGGCAGTCAAATAACATTACTTACAAGATTATTTATCTATCGAAAAAATCAAAGCATATCAAGCGGTTTTAATTGATACGTGCATAGATTAAAAAAAATATCAATTTCACTGAGTTTAAAAATTCATTTCACGCTATTGGGTCACAGATTTATCATGTGGTTTTCATATTTTATTTGTTTAAGCAAGTTAATAGAGAAACTATAATTATTCAGAAAAAAACCCAATAGTTTTCGTGGATAAGAGGTGAAAGTTTTGATAGCTACCTGCTAAAACATTTGATTATTCTACAAAAGGCACGCCATTTGGGTTAACGTTGTATAATTTGGTTTTCATATTGTATTTGTTTAAGCAAGTTGATAGAGAGACTATAATTATTCAGAAAATATAAACAATAATTTTAGTGGTTATATTGTGTAAGGTGAAAGTTTGCATAGCTACCGCCTTAACAAAATATTTATTCCAGAAAAAGCACGGAAAAGATGGGACAAACTGAGACGTTTTGTACAAACTGGTGCTTATCTAGACGATTGGAGTGCGCCACAATCGTTAATGACAGTTGCTAATGCTATTAAACGAATGAACTCTAGAGAAAAGACAATGTTATCTGTTGGATTCGAAACATCACGAAGTAATAAATTTTAGATACTCCACGGAGCTGTGAATCATCAGAAAATAAAATCATAGAACGTTTACAACAAGAATTAACAAAAAGGGACATAACTCTTTCATCCAAGTCAGTGTCACGACCTGTTCTTATGTCTTCACATTTAAAGCACAGACCATTGCATACTTCAGAATTACTACGCGAGACTACTGGTTCTGAGTTTGAGTATGACGAAGGCGAAGGTAAGTTTTGAAAATGAATTAGATATTTCGACTGACTGTAACAATGCAAAAATATGTAACATGTATTGTAAAACCACAAATGTTGGTAAACTTGAGTTAAAAGATATATTTTATACCATTAAATTAATATGCGTTTCATGCTAGAAAATTTTACTTGTTTGCTAAGTTTTAACCAATTTGTTTTATGCATATACACTTATTTATATCAGTGATTTATGCCTAGTGCCAAGAAAAAACGGAACCAATTAAATGAGAGGAAACGAATACAATCTAATATCCTTTCTTATCAAATATTTAATGTGTTATTTCATGTTTGACAAACTGTATCCGTTAGCTGGTGTCATCATTCGTTACCCGACAATTTCATTTCAAATACCAACGAGTTCGTTTAAATTTTGATTAAACTTTTCTAATCGTTTCATTTCCCCATGTATGAATGATGATAACAAAAAAATAAATGAACGTGTGTTTAAACTTATGTCTATCATAATATGTTTCAGAAATAAAGTTAGCAGATTTGAAGTCAGCGTCAGTGAAGAGAGAAAAAAGACGATTAGTCAAAACAGAAGACATTTATTATGCTGCCTGCTCTTTATGTAGGGTGTCGCCAGTATCAAACTTTCTAAAACAGTGTTCAACGTTCACAGCAGATCTGAAAAATAGTTTCCTGTCCGCTGAGATGTTAAAGCACTATCTATATCATTAGTTGTAAGTAATTAAATAGCCTTTGTTGGGTTCGTTTTACTCAGTTTTTAGTTTTCTATGATGTGTTTTGTAATCTGGTGTTTGTCTGCTTGTCTGTCTGTCTGTTTGTCTTTCTTTTTTTAGTTAAATGAAAATAATTAACAGTACTTTATTTTCATGAGCAAACCATTTCTAAGAGAAGGATTGTATATTCGATACATCCTGCTCAATCAAGGACTCCGCTTATGATATTGGAAAGGTAGAACTTCTGAAGTAGTGAAATCATGGTCAGATTTTATACATGTACCATGTTTGACAATGAAACTTACATAAGAAGTAGCTATATAAGTACAGTACAATGCACCTTGTAAATAGTTATCATAGGTACCAAGCTTATAATTTGATACGCCGTGTAAATAGTTATCATAGGTACCAGGCTTATAATTTGATACGCCAGACGCGCGTTTCGTCTACATAAGACTCAACAGTGACGCTCAGATCAAAATATATATAAAACCAAACAGGTATAAAGTTGAAGAGCATTGATGACCAAAAATTCCAAAACGTTATGCCAAATACGACTAAGGTAATCTATGCCTGGAATATAAACAGGAAATTTATAAAAATGACCATATCATTGACAAGTTTTGACTACTGGGCTGGTGATACCCTCGGGGTCAAAACGTCCACCAGCAGTGGCATCGACCAAGTGGTATGAATATTTATCAAAGGTAGCAGGCTTATAATTTAATACGCCAGACGCGTAACTTGATCCAATGACGATTACGTGAAATGCATTTTATTATTTTTTTCATATAAGATATATTGCAAAAATGAATAAATTTTTCATCACTGTATAGAACAATCATAAATCATGGATATCCTAGTATGTAAAAGAGAAGAAGTAGACAAATATACAAACAGTCCAATATGTGTTTTATTACATTGTAGCGAGATAACAGAATCTGTTCATTAGATTTGTCAGGAAATGAAATAGGTGCTATTGGTGTTATGTATGACGCTGAGATATGTGTTTTATTACATTGTAGCGAGATAACAGAATCTGTTCATTAGATTTGTCAGGAAATGAAATAGGTGCTATTGGTGTTATGTATGACGCTGAGATATGTGTTTTATTACATTGTAGCGAGATAACAGAATCTGTTCATTAGATTTGTCAGGAAATGAAATAGGTGCTATTGGTGTTATGTATGTCGCTGATATATGTGTTTTATTACATTGTAGCGAGATAACAGAATCTGTTCATTAGATTTGTCAGGAAATGAAATAGGTGCTATTGGTGTTATGTATGACGCTGAGATATGTGTTTTATTACGTTGTAGCGAGATAACAGAATCTGTTCATTAGATTTGTCAGGAAATGAAATAGGTGCTATTGGTGTTATGTATGACGCTGAGATATGTGTTTTATTACATTGTAGCGAGATAACAGAATCTGTTCATTAGATGTGTCAGGAAATGAAATAGGTTCTATTGGTGTTATGTATGACGCTGAGATATGTGTTTTATTACATTGTAGCGAGATAACAGAATATGTTCATTAGATTTGTCAGGAAATGAAATAGGTTCTATTGGTGTTATGTATGACGCTGAGATATGTGTTTTATTACATTGTAGCGAGATAACAGACTCTGTTCATTAGATTTGTCAGGAAATGAAATAGGTTCTATTGGTGTTATGTATGACGCTGAGATATGTGTTTTATTACATTGTAGCGAGATAACAGAATATGTTCATTAGATTTGTCAGGAAATGAAATAGGTTCTATTGGTGTTATGTATGACGCTGAGATATGTGTTTTATTACATTGTAGCGAGATAACAGACTCTGTTCATTAGATTTGTCAGGAAATGAAATAGGTGCTATTGGTGTTATGTATGTCGCTGAGATATGTGTTTTATTACATTGTAGCGAGATAACAGAATCTGTTCGTTAGATGTGTCAGGAAATGAAATAGGTGCTATTGGTGTTATGTATGTCGCTGAAATATGTGTTTTATAACATTGTAGCGAGATAACAGAATCTGTTCGTTAGATGTGTCAGGAAATGAAATAAATGCTATTGGTGTTATGTATGACGCTGAGATATGTGTTTTATTACATTGTAGCGAGATAACAGAATCTGTTCGTTAGATGTGTCAGGAAATGAAATAGGTGCTATTGGTGTTATGTATGTCGCTAAGATATGTGTTTTATTACATTGTAGCGAGATAACAGAATCTGTTCATTAGATTTGTCAGGAAATGAAATAGGTGCTATTGGTGTTATGTATGTCGCTAAGATATGTGCTTTATTACATTGTAGCGAGATAACAGAATCTGTTCATTAGATTTGTCAGGAAATGAAATAGGTGTTATTGGTGTTATGTATGACGCTGAGATATGTGTTTTATTACATTGTAGCGAGATAACAAAATCTGTTCATTAGATGTGTCAGGAAATGAAATAGGTGCTATTGGTGTTACATGTATGTATGTCGCTGAGATATGTGTTTTATTACATTGTAGTGAGATAACAGAATCTGTTCATTAGATTTGTCAGGAAATGAAATAGGTGCTATTGGTGTTATGTATGACGCTGAGATATGTGTTTTATTACATTGTAGCGAGATAACAGAATCTGTTCATTAGATTTGTCAGGAAATGAAATAGGTGCTATTGGTGTTATGTATGACGCTGAGATATGTGTTTTATTACATTGTAGCGAGATAACAGAATCTGTTCATTAGATGTGTCAGGAAATGAAATAAGTGCTATTGGTGTTATATATGTCGCTGATATATGTGTTTTATTACATTGTAGCGAGATAACAGAATCTGTTCGTTAGATGTGTCAGGAAATGAAATAAGTGCTATTGGTGTTATGTATGTCGCTGATATATGTGTTTTATTACATTGTAGCGAGATAACAGAATCTGTTCGTTAGATGTGTCAGGAAATGAAAATAGGTTCTATTGGTGTTATGTGTCGCTGAGATATGTGTTTTATTACATTGTAGCGAGATAACAGAATCTGTTCGTTAGATGTGTCAGGAAATGAAAATAGGTTCTATTGGTGTTATGTGTCGCTGAGATATGTGTTTTATTACATTGTAGCGAGATAACAGAATCTGTTCGTTAGATGTGTCAGGAAATGAAATAGGTGCTATTGGTGTTATGTATGACGCTGAGATATGTGTTTTATTACATTGTAGCGAGATAACAGAATATGTTCGTTAGATGTGTCAGGAAATGAAAATAGGTTCTATTGGTGTTATGTGTCGCTGAGATATGTGTTTTATTACATTGTAGCGAGATAACAGAATCTGTTCGTTAGATGTGTCAGGAAATGAAATAGGTGCTATTGGTGTTATGTATGTCGCTGAGATGATGGTCGAGAATAGCACTATTGTAGAACTGGTGAGTTAACTTTTATATTTGAAATAAGTTGAGATGTACTGTTTAATAAAATAAAAAGCTGTCAATGAAGTTTGAAATAATATAACTTTTCAATAACGGTTGAATTTATTTGTGAAACCATGGAAGTATTAATTGATATAGTTTTCCTTCCATGCTGAAACTGACACGAAACGTTCAGATACAAATAAAATATTGTTTATAATTTGGTACGTTAATTAGGTTTTTCTTATAGTGTAAATGAACTAAAATTGCCGTATTAAGAATATATAAATTGCACCATGTATGTTTTCTATATTGTATTAATTGCACCAATGAACGTCATCAAATAGACCCACATTAACCTTTTTACACAGTGATGAATTCAGTGGAGGCGTAGAGTGCGCCCACTCTTTCCCGAAAAATATGGGTTTTTTTGGCAAAAAATTCTTCAGTCAAAGCATTCTAGCACAATATATAAATAAGACCATGTGGTATTATAATAAGTTCTCTTTCAATTTTAAGGAAATTTACAACTTTCTTGGGCCTTTCAAAACCCAGCCTTTATTTGTCAAATCTTAATGGTTTTCTAAGTGTAAGTTTGTTTTTGAAAAAAAATCCTCATCCATCTCATTCATGATATCAGCAGAATTCCACGCTAATCCTGTGAATCCCGGTCATATAGCCAGGTAACTAACATTGTGGTATATTTATTTTGAATTTGATGATTCTATGAACAGAAATAGAGTATAATGTTGCTGATTTTGAATAGTTGTCATTTAACGTATTCACTAAAAATACAATTATAATGATTATTTGTTTATGTTAAATTACTTAAATTCGTTCCTAAATTTTACAAGTTTGTTTTAAAAGAAACAATACACATAATATAACTTTTGTATAGGCCTGTAAAATATACTCATAAATAATGAAATTCCCTTTGACCAAGAATATATTTACAAACGAAATTTTACCATAAACATATCAATTGTTTTATTGATGAAATATTTAAGCACAGTTATTTACAAAAAGGGGTAACGGTATGATAAAAGAAACGTTTTCGTTTTGCCATTTCAATGTGTTCAATTATGCCATATTTACACAACTCTCATCTTGAAAGCAAAAAACAACAACAAAAAACACAACATAATAAGCATTCTGTATGTGCTTGTCCTAAGTCAGGAGCCTGTAATCCAGTGGTTGTCCTAAGTCAGGAGCCTGTAATCCAGTTGTTGTCCTAAGTCAGGGGCCTGTAATCCAGTGGTTGTCCTAAGTCAGGAGCCTGTAATCCAGTGGTTGTCCTAAGTCAGGAGCCTGTAATCCAGTGGTTTTCTAAGTCAGGGGCCTGTAATCCAGTGGTTGTTCTAAGTCGGGAGCCTGTAATCCAGTGGTTGTCCTAAGTCAGGATCCTGTAATCCAGTGGTTGTCCTAAGTCAGGAGCCTGTAATCCAGTGGTTGTCTAAGTCAGGGGCCTGTAATCCAGTGGTTGTTCTAAGTCGGGAGCCTGTAATCCAGTGGTTGTCCTAAGTCAGGATCCTGTAATCCAGTGGTTGTCCTAAGTCAGGAGCCTGTAATCCAGTGGTTGTCCTAAGTCAGGATCCTGTAATCCAGTGGTTGTCCTAAGTCAGGAGCCTGTAATCAAGTGGTTGTTCTAAGTCAGGATCCTGTAATCCAGTGGTTGTCCTAAGTCAGGATCCTGTAATTCAGTGGTTGTCCTAAGTCAGGAGCATGTAATCAAGTGGTTGTTCTAAGTCAGGATCCTGTAATCCAGTGGTTGTCCTAAGTCAGGATCCTGTAATCCAGTGGTTGTCCTAAGTCAGGATCCTGTAATCCAGTGGTTGTCCTAAGTCAGGAGCCTGTAATCCAGTGGTTGTCCTAAGTCAGGAGCCTGTAATCCAGTGGTTGTCCTAAGTCAGGAGCCTGTAATCCAGTGGTTGTCCTAAGTCAGGATCCTGTAATCCAGTGGTTGTCCTAAGTCAAGAGCCTGTAATCAAGTGGTTGTCGTTTGTTGCTGTATGTCTTATTTTTTTTTGTTCATTATTTTGTATATGAATTAAACCGTTATTTTTCATGTTTGAATTGTTGTTGTCGTTTCGGAGACTTTTATAGCTGACTATGCGGTATAGGTTTATATAATTTCTGTGTCATTTCGTTCCTAGTGGAAAGTTGCCGCATTGGCAATTAATCCACATCATCTTATTTATTTATCGGGTAAGAACCATGGGAACGAACATTTTATATTAAAATTTATTTTTCTTGAAAACAATTCTAAACATTATTTTTTCTGAATCATTTTTTTTTAAAAATAAAAATATGATTACACTGGATGTCTGTTAATCATACATTGACAAGTCAGTCGCATATTCAGGACATGTAATAGTGTTTGGGTAAGTTTCTAGTTCAAACACAAGAGGCGAGCACGCTAACACACCTGACAACCAGGCGTTTTTTTTATAAACACATTATATTGCGGCAAGTCAAACGTCTTGGTTGTTCACCTATGTACACCTGTAAAAAGGAAAAACAGACATTACCAACTGGTCCGAGATCACAATTGTCGTCTCTTGATTTTCGATAGTCCCTAGTGTTGTTATATAGTCCCTAGTGTTGACAGTGGGTTACTTGCCATTAATTTTTATACCCCTTCCAAATTTATTTCTCCATGTTTAATGCCTCAAATTGCAAGTAGGGAGGTGAAACTACACTGTAAAAAAATTTGGGTCCAGAATTTTAAAGGAAAGTAGTGATTTGGTCCAGCTGAAAAAGGTTGAAAATTAGCACTTCGGAAGCTGTCAAAAGATTTCAAGACGCCCTAAACATAAAATTGTCCATATTTTGAGTTAGAGACGATGAAGTTTTCTATAATTTTGATATAATTTGTCCCAAAAGTAGTACAACACACTGTAAAAGTTTCTTTGAGAAAGCGCAGGTGGGATTTTTTTTTATTTTCATTTATGTTCTAAAAGAAATGCACTACGAAATAATTGTGTTCTCGGACCAACTGCTTGATAATTATGTAAAAATAAATTAACTGCTACAATGTATAGTATGGGCATTTACACAATGTTGTTTGTGCATTTCCACAATGTTATTTGGGCAGTTCCCCAATAAGTGAATGACACAAACTAATTTTTCTCTTTTATGAATGAACCTCTATTACTGATGATTTAACTTTGAGCACTCATTTTAATTAAAATTTCACACAGTATATAATTTTTCATAACAAATATCTGCCAATGAACAACAACAAGGAGTCTCCTCTTTCATGTTTAAATCTCAGGTGAGGGAAAGAACAGTTAACGTATATAAGTAACATTGTATACTATTTACATTCAAAAGTAATTTATGTCTTTTCCCCTTTATATGTGGATTAAAGTTTAATAAGTGTCACATTAGGTGAAAAGTTAACGGGTAGTTGTATTAAATAGATTCACCATTATAATACTTGCTCACCCGTGAGACCTCCCACCCCCGTCAACGAGTACATATTGAAATCATAAATGGGTAAAGTTATACGACCTGTGATAATGTATATCATGAGGAAAATCCAAATTTGTAAATATAGTTGTTATTCAATTTTAAATATCTTTTATGAATAGCGTACTAATAAAGATGTAAAGTCATGATGAATATCTATTACATTCGCGCTGATAGTTTACCTGAAAAATCGAGATAGTCAATGATTAGTAATTAAAGAACTTTATTTTTTTATCGTCATCAATTGCAATATTTAGTAGTTAAAGAGTTTTCTTTTTTTTATCGTCATCAATATTCATTTTCTACAGGTAATAATTTTCTCTTTAAATATAAAGATAAGGAGATGCGGTTTGATTGCCGATGACAGCTGTCCACTAGAGTTCTAATAAAATGGATGTAAGCAATTATATATAGGATGAGAAAACCCCATACCGTAAAGTCAGCTGTAAAAAATGAACATGAACGAATTAAAACAATTCAAATGGGAAAACTAATGGCCTTTAATATCTATAACAATATTATTACGAAAAACAAAAATGATAGACATGAACTGTTAACGACAACCAATGAATTACAGGCTCCAGACTAAGAACAGACACATAAAGAATGTGACGATTTTAAACATGTTTATGATCGTTCAACCCTCCCTATGACTTGTTATATTATAACAATGCTAGAGCGGACGCTTATACCTTCCGGATATCACCCTTACCAACTTCGTTTTTGTTTTAGTTATTTATGTTAAATGCTGATGTTTATATTTGTTTCTTTTGGTCAGAATGTTGTCTTTTTATCTTAGATTTGTTGTTTTGATCGACCTATTGGTATATTCTAATTTTCCCGATCGTGAGTCTTACTGTTTACAAATTATTTACTTGTATTTTCATATGTCAATTCTATGACAAGAAGGTGTACACATTGTTACATGGCATAATTTCCATATCAACCCTTGATATCACGCAAGACCTACATTTCGACAGATGAACGTCTGTTGAAAGCGTTCAAAGTGAGATATAGAGTAAGCTGAATGACAGCATGATATCTTATAAAAGATCCCTTTTTTATCCGTCCATGATAAACAAATTTTCAAATGAACTTTTGAATTCTTCATTATGAAATGTTGTGTTCGTGACATCTGCTAACACTGTGGTTGATTTGTTATTTGATTGATTGTTGCTTGCACCTACTGTCTAAAGGCAAGTATTTCAAATCAGTTGGCAAGATATGGGACTGGAGTGAAAAGCTGAAAATTTGAACACACATTTGATGATGTCAGCAATTTTGCCTAGCAATATACCACCTTCAGACCCTTAAATAATTTGTTGCAAATGTTATTGAACGTGAAAGGAACGTTTCGCTAATCCTACATTTTTGTGTGTGTTAACATGTAGTTCTGTCAGGCTTTATCACTATTTTTCTTTACATTGTAACCTTGATGCTGTTATGTAGACCAGCAAGTCTATATTTTTATATCAAATATACTGTTTCTTAAATGAGGTAATATACATTGATTAGTGAAATAATTAACACGGTGAACGGAAATAAAAATGGCATTCGATGATTAATTTTATTTGTAATCAATATATTCTTTAATAATCGCATGAATTAGGTGTTGTTTGTAAACCGATAAAAATCTTAGAACACTATTATTGATTTTTATACTTTTGTCTTTTAACAGCAGACACAACTAAAATTAAAGCTTTTGGAATCCGATTATAAACCTGCTTTGCAATGGGTTACCTATCGTTTTGCACTTCAGTTAAAGTTAAGTCATTAAAGTTAAGGCATATGCTACCTAAAATTGATGAAAACAGTTGAAAATGTTTTATATACTTATTTTTTGTTTTTCTGTAATTGTTTCACATTTCAAAGCGGTATAATATTGTCACTTTAATTATTCATCCCTTATTTTATTGATTTTGTATTTATATTGTATCATAGATCAAATTTATTCGATTATTGTATGTCCACTTGTGTTAATATGTCGTTTGATTGAGTTTAGCCATTTTTATTGATATTTTATAGTGTGTCTTTCTATGTTTTGATGTCACTCTATTGTTCAGATAAGGGTGAATGTTTGGTACCGTTAAAACGTTTAAACCCCTCAATTGTTTGTACCTGTACTAAGTCAGAAAATTTGATATTCAGTAGTTGTCGTTTGCTGATGTGGTTCATAAGTGTGTCTCGTTTCTTGTTTTTATTTTATATAGATTAGACCGTTGGTTTTCCCGTTTGAATGGTTTTACACTATTAATATTTGGGCACCCTTTATAGCTTGCTGTTCGGTGTGTGTCAAGGCTCCGTGTCGAAGACCGTACCTAGACCTATAATGGTTTACTTTTATAAATTGTGACTTGAATTGATGGTTGTCTCATTGGCATTTATACCACATCTTCTTTTATCTGTAAAATGACTTTAGACCAACAGCGCTGGACTTTACATCTTCAGCGCCGATATTTATATCTACAGCACTACACTTACATAATTTTATCAAGTTCTGAACTTTGCATCTCTAGTGCTCAAACGTTAGATCAACAGCTGGAATAGACATCTCCAGTGCTTGGCGTCAAATCAACAGTGATAGACTTGCCCTATATCAGCGTTTAAGTTTGAAAAACACAATTCTTTATTTGTATGAGATCAACAGGGTCATGTAGATATTGAGCAAAACATTTCGCGCAAATAAGGACTAGAAGCCCATTAGCTATGCAGTTAACGTGTTTATGACTCCACCGAGACTTTTTTTTCTTAAAAGTCCCATCTTTTTTTGTTTGTTTTTGTATATGAAGTGCTTGTAAAGGTCTCTGTCGGTCATGAATAAATAAGTTTATAATAATTGTTTTTCGCGAAGAAATGTACTGTTTGTGAAAGAAAGACATCAGTTCTGTTTGACAAATGTAATTGTCTCCAACATTATTATTTTTAATTTAGGTTATTATGGTTTCAATTAACCTGCAAATTCTATTCGTAAAAATATATTTTTGATCAATTTAATTTCCTGTTGTAAATTACAATTTACTGTTTTCATTAGGTTTGGTTTCTCGGATATCAATGTGGAGAAGATTCTATGCATGCAACATTAATTGTCCTCTAGAAAAACATTCGTGTTGAAAAGGACTTCTTTTGTTTTAACATATAATCATGTAGTTCGAAAATTTGATGTATAACTTAATTCATTTATACATCACCAATGAAATTGTTCTTTTTTTATTTTTAGAATTTGAGTGGTACTATACCAGGGAAAGACGGACTAGAGGCTTTAGCCGATTTAATTAAAAACAACAAAACTCTACGAGTATTACGTCTTGAAGGTAAATAATTGTGTTACTTTATTATCATTATATGAATGTTCAAGAACAGAAACAAGAGGCTATAAAGAGCCGATATCGCTTACTTTAAGCTTGGTCGATGTGCACATCCAACATTGTAGATGAGAATGGAGAATAGAATTCATGACAAAAACCTCTGTTTTTGTTAATCTTATAATTCTGATCATTTTGTTTGTTTAGTTTCTGTGTTTTGGTTTAGTATTTTGAGCCAAATGAGCTTCATGTAATCATGTATACGTAACTGCAACCCTGGACACTAATGAACAAGTGCTGTCGCAAATATGCTCAAAATCTTTTTTCCGACGTAGTCGGTATAGTTTCGGTTTGTGCCCTTTGAACTTAAGGACGCTTAACTATGGCAACAGAATACGCATGCTCGAAAATCCTTTCTGTGATTGGAAAAAATGCTGTCATGGTGGGTGATTTGGTTGTGTTTGAAAAAACGTCTCGTTAATTATATTGTGATGGAAAGCAAGTGAAAAACTATAAATATTTGAACTAGATCTTACAAAGATTTATATTTTTATTAAAATAATTGTTTCTTCAATAGCTCTTTGCATCCGTGACAGCTGTTTATTCGGGACAATTATATAATTTTTAATGTAAACTTTGTTGTACGAACGTACATGACTTTTAGAACGCACCTACGCATGTGAGATTTCCGCGGGGTTTTGTTGAATGTAAACAGAAAGATACGAAGACCGAGAATACTGAACACAAACAGAGAAAACGTTATTTAAATGGTATCTGTGTGCTTCTGAAGGTTATCAAAATGATAGTTTTAAACATATACTCAAATTTAAATACGTCGGATATCTTTTTTAAAGATAGTTCTTGTTTTAACTAGCTCGAGCGGTGAAAATGTTGATTAAATTGAACAGTGTAACTTTAAAATGCATAACGACAAAAGGAGATGAACCACGATGAAATACTCCAAAAACAATACCCAAGTACAGATAAAATCATTAAAGACTTAACCTTAAATGCTTTTAATTACCTTTATTAGCAAGTCATTCGTGAATTTATTTCAGATAATAAAATAGAACACACAGAGATGGAACACATCATAAGTATAATAGAAGTAAGTATGCATGAATAATTTATAATACATATCTTATAAGCTAACAACAAATATAATTTGAACATGAATCAAACTCCTTACTAGCATACAAGAAAAGCATACTGCTCATTGGTCGAGTTGTTGTCTCTTTGACACATTCCCCGTTTCCATTGTAAGTTATATACATTGACACAATTTAAAAAGATTAACACAGTTTTAGATGGATTATTTTTGCAGCGGATATAACAAAGGAATTTTGACGCTTAGAAGCATGTTTTTCATTTAACACAGCACTGGGTTGATACTGCTGCTAGTGGACTGTCAGCCTACAACGAAATCATCAGTTCTTTAACTGTTTTAATACTTATACATCTGTAATTGGCTTTAAATATTTGGTTGTAAATAGTTATCAAAGGTACCAGGATTATAATTTAGTACGTATCATTCCTTTATAAAGACGATGTTTTCAATTTTTACACAAAACTAGACGGCTGCAGACGAACTTATATTTACAAATAAAACAAAAAGCATTTTATTTTTATAAAAAAATGCTAATTTATTTGGTTTATTATTATATGTAGATTGCTCATTGGTTCATTGTTTAATTCAGAATGTACCTACATTAGAAGAAATACACCTCGGGCATAACTCGTTAGGATTTGAAGGAGGAAATATGTTGGCTAAATTAATTTGTAAGTATGAAAAACAGTAGAGTTTGGTATACGTCAATGAGACGGCAACCCAACGACAAAAGTAACATATAGGTCGATATAAACGGTAAAAAACATAGAGAGGTGTCTAAGCAATTGGTTAAGCCCTACATCGCCCGAATTCTATGAAAATGTTAGCCTGACATTGAAAGATAGTATCGAAAAAACGAAAAATAACATCAATTTAATTATACATGTACATAGATAAACAGTAATTTATAAATGATTATAAAGATGTTGGGCACAATGACTGGCATTAATGGAACAGCAAACAAACAACACCGGTATACTACTGTTGTCTTTTTCTTTTATAAGAAATATTAAAAAAGAGATACCTTTTGTCTCTCTTTGTATGTGTTAATTCATAACTTTGTGTTTTATTCAATGCTACAGTAATCCTTTGCTTTGATAACTTCATTACAAACACAAATGTATGAATAAAATGAGGTGATATGTAAAGAGACACCAATCTAATGACACAATGAACAACAAAGATTGTAGTTACATTCTGCAATTGGATAAATGATTAATATTACATCGAAGAAATATAAGTCAACATAATCATGTGTGAACGCAAAGGGCACCAAACACCCTTATTATGCGTTCTGGCCACAGATCACAATTAATTCCTCTATCAGTTCTTTATAACCTTTTGCATCATTAAAAAAATTGCACCATGCACTTTTGTCCAATTTTTTGTGTGTGTAATGTATAGTCCTAGTCCAAATATATATCCAAAATTCAGAAAGATTGTAACAATCACTTTTACAAATTTAGCCAATACACATCCATACCCCTATTGACAAGTCAAGAGATGTTCCGAAAACTGTAAATATTACCTTTTTTCACTTGGTCTAATCACTCATTCCAAATCAAAATAAGTTAAAATACAACATCCAAAAATTTATTTCACCTCTCTTCTTTCATTTCCACCAAACAAAATCTAAGAAATGAGCGAGGAAGGGAAAGAAAAAAAAATAAGGAAAAATACACTCTAATTAAAAGGAACTATATTCGTGGACAACGAAAAGCGGGGTCATTAATTGTGGTCTTGGGCCTTCTCCTACATCGATCAACCATTCTTTGTTCAATTTCAACAAATGTAAGCTTTAATTATAATAATACTCAAATTATGTATTCAAAATCATTATATTTTGTTTCAGCTACAAACACAACGTTAAGAGTATTAGATTTACAGTGGAATCAGATTCGAAAAGACACAGCTAAATCAATATGCAAAGCTCTTGCGGTAGGTTGACATTTTCCTTTAATTGAATTATAGGTCATCTTATCAGCACCCCTTTGATGATAACTTATAGCCGTTCATACAATTATTGAATTATTTAAGCACTTCCATAATTAGAATATGAAAATTCTTTTTTTGAAGACTTTTCTGAAATATGCAACAAGTATGGGTACTTTTTTACCTTAAAATTTCAAAATCTCATCTGTATGATCAAAACAACTAATTTTGTATTGGTAATTTTCTTAGCTGGCTTTAATATCCTACGTTTGGTAGATTCTGTTATGGAGCAAACACCAATGTGACAGCAATTCTACGACATAAATAACCAAAGATAACTAGAACATTTCTAGAATAAATTTTTGTGGTTTTACTCTTTGACTTTTTTTATGTTGTTACTTTTATAAATTTTTTCATTCTGCTCATAACAAGACGAAACACTTATGTATGATTTGAGATTTTCAAAATTTAAGTTCATGCAATACTGAGATCGGTTTAGTTTTACTTGCCTTTTAATGTATTTGTTCATCAACCTTGGTACCTTTGCGTCTTATTACTGTATTGACATTTTTATACTCTCTCAGGACAACAACACGTTATGGGGTTTGAATTTGTCGTGGAATGGTTTAGGGAAAGAAGGATGCATAGAGCTAGCACAATCTCTAAAGAAAAATACAAACTTAGCGGACCTGAACGTTTCCAGTAACCGAATTGATATGACGTCTTTACGTTTTCTACTTCATGGATTAGTTCAAAATAAAGGAATCCGATATTTCCAGGTTTGTATGGCTATGTAATATATAATTTCTACAAATATGTGTAAAAAAATCGAAAAATTCATTTGGAAAATAAGGAAAACGTCAAATGACAATGTATTGATCTAAAGGGTAATAAAAATCATAATATAAAAGCAAATAAGTTAATAGAGATTTCAAAGTTAATTTGAGTTACTCTCGTGCCTTTTGGTACGACATATATTGCTCAGTGGTACATTAATACGAATCACTTTTACAAAATGGGCTATTCATTCGAATATATTGCATGTGCAGCATTTTTTTTCTATTGAAAATATCGATCATATTTTACATATTTAAACATTTCAGATGGGAAGAAATCCTATAACGACAGAAGGTGCTAAAGCTGTTATAAAAGCAATCCAGATGTCTAAACACTCACGACTAGAAAGTATTCAGTTGGAGGTATGTAGACCTATTGGTGACCTTCTGCTGTTGTCTGTTCTGTGGTCGGGTTGTTGTCTCTTTGACACATTCCCCATTTCCATTATCAATTTAATCTTTATTAATCTGTCAAAACAATATATGTATCTTTTAACATGTACCAGTTCAACTACTGTAAATTCAGAAATTTTTGCGAGCATTTATTTTTGCGATTTTGACATAACCAATCAAAATTCAAGATTAATTACATATATTGCTATTTAGAGAAAATCTCAAAATATATATGTATCCGATATCATAATTCGAATTGTTTGTATTACGGTACCCATTGGGTCGTAACAACCTCACAATGATATCCAAATTTACCGTATTCAATGCAAAATACACACACATATATATATCAAACTTGTCAACTTTTTAATGTGTACATATTCTGAATAAATAAAGTGTAGCTGTTAAAACAAAACATCTTTCAACTGCTTACCAAATTGTATAATTCTCCTTTTATATTTATAAAGGATATATCTATTGACGACCAGTTCCTGGAATTGATGAAGGAGCTTAAGGAATCAAAATCTATACGGGTAACTCACGGCGAAAGAATTGCTGGTGGTAATGCTGTAACAGAGAAGGATCATGACCCTCATGATTTGAACCGATTCGATCCAGTTATGGTGCTAGTGGAATACATGCGCATTGACAATTTAAGATTAATAGATTTTTTTCAATATCTGGATTCGAATAGTCGGGAAAAATTGAGTAAAAGCAATTTCCGGGATGGAGTAGCGGTATGTTGACTAGAATTTTGGACCTAATATCATCGATTTTTTTAACTTTCTGGATTTTGTTAGGTCATGCTTCAAGTCAGTCGTACTTCTTTGTTTTTCATTAAATGTTCTAAATATAGGAAACTATTCAAAAAAAGAAAATGTTCGACATCAACATTTGATCATAATATTGAGAATGAAATAATTCATTTT
Source organism: Mytilus edulis (assembly GCA_019925275.1). Taxonomy (NCBI): domain Eukaryota; kingdom Metazoa; phylum Mollusca; class Bivalvia; order Mytilida; family Mytilidae; genus Mytilus; species Mytilus edulis. Next base: position 35,702,194 of record CM034361.1, on the reverse strand, counting down.
ATTGGGAAAGGTATGCATTACATTTTATTGGGAATGATAATACGTTACACATTAAAGGTAGTGCTTTTTTACGTTGCATGTATTTTAGGAATGATATAAACGTAACATTTTATTTAACGAATGACTGTAATATGTTTTTTTGTCTATAAAGAAAAATAACATAAAAAATGTGAAGCACACTAATAACACGCGTAGCTGGTTTTTTTTTAAAGTGTGTTTCATATTGTTGAGGTTGTATATTGACATTTACCTTACATAGTATTGAGAATGATATATATGTTGCAAATATTTTATTTAAGGAATGATAAACACGTTACATATTATTGGGAATTATAATATTTAAGTAACATTTAACTAGGAATGATGTACATGCTACACGTTGTTGGGAAGGATATTTACATAACATATTATTGAGATTTTCTATACGTTACATAATAATGAGCTTGATATATACTCATATTTTATTTACAATGATGAACTTTAATTAGCATATTAATCTATTTTAATAAAAATTCATAATACCTAAGAAAATTTGTAGATTTAGCTAACAAGGTCCTTTTATTTGTATAAAATAACATTTGTTTATAGTGGAAAGTTGTTTTAATGTTAAATAAGCTACAATTAAAAATTGCTTGCTAGTCCCTCTCTGTGATAACCTTTAGAGAACTTTGGTTCATTTCCCAATCAATCTATCATGAAGGGAAGATAATTAATACGGATTTCGATCATAGTCTTTTTTCAAAAATGATGAACGGTTCTTTATATTGGTATGTAATCATTTTAAACGTTTCAAATTTATGAAATAATATTCGTACATCAATGTTTTTGATACACCAATAACAAAAACTGAAATATATTGAATCGATACATTTTGTAACTATTCAAATTAATATCAGAAACCTAAACTTAATTATAAAATAATGAACCTGTTAAAGGGTGACAATACTCGCATAACTTTTTCGAATTGGCACATAATACAACGGAATGTCACTCTTGCATACAAATGGCACATCAATATATTAATTAACTGTGCAATCGCGCTCCACCTTCAATGATGATTCTAAATTATAAATATAACCAAAAGTTGTTAATCTATAGATAGTAAAGACTAATGAAATCTAACCCACTGTTAAAATATTTCTTTGCATTTTTTCAAAACTTACTCAGTAAAATGCTTGAGCCACTTGACTTTCATAGCTCATAATTAACGTTTTTACACAATTTTAACAGTTATGTGTAAGTAAAACATAGAACATTATTTGACCTACAATGTTTACTATTGATATTTTAATTTTTAGACTTTAGGGATCCCACTGACGGAACATCATTTGGATCTTGTTATGCAAAAGATAGATCTAAAGAAAGACGGATATGTTGATCTTGAGTAAGTAGTTGAGTAAAATTAGGATAACAGTTTTTTTTCAAATTTAAAATAAGTTGTGTCGCCAACCAAATAAAGTAAACGATCTCAGTCCTCGTTTTTTTGTATGATGGTAAAGTGAACTTTACTGAGATTGCAATAAACGACAATTTATATACATGAAATAAATCGTTGGGTAAAACTGTATGTATGCATGGCTATGAAAGGAAAATTGTGGACAATTTCATCAGTTCTTTTTTTTTCTCATTCATTTGTATTATCTACACTACTGATGTGAGATGCAGTTGAGATAGATAATACACAGACACGGCACACAATGTCCGATCAAAATAATTTAAAGGGAAGTTATCCTATATATGAAATACTGTCTTCAAAATTAATAATTTTCCCACAAGAAGTAATGACTGGACAGCAAGCCAGATAAAATGTTTCTTTTAGATCTTCCGTAAGTATACATAGTACAATAAATAAGAAGTCTATAAATTATTTATACATCTTAAAAACTTTTTATGTAATCTTACTTTCTAGAAGCATTTTATCTTTCTTTTCCCCCCGACTCGTATATATTTATATTAGCGTTATACATCGTTAGCATCGTATTGTATGTATTGCATTCCATATTCTATAACATCCATAGCACAATACAAAGATTTGTTCACTCCCAATCAGACAACTTTAAACTGATGTAATTCATTTCATCCTTAAATTTCATAAATGAGGTACCAAAAGAAAGAAGAAAGATTAATCTTTCAAATAGTGATAATTTCATTATGTTTAATTCTTACATGATTAATTATTATGCAATTAGTTGCTATATTGTGATGTCCACACTTGAATGAATTTAGCTTCTTTGTTCTTTATAGCATCCTCAAATATTTTATAGATTCTAGTACAACACAGCTTGACCTCCAAAACTGTGTCTCAGATTTCCAAAAACATCAATAGAACAAATTTTATACCGCATTGAATTTAGTGATCTCTTATGAATTGATGTTGTAAACTTCATTGAAGATTTATGAGAGAATGAAATACAATAGGAAATATCTGAGACACAGTTTTGGAGGTCAAACTGTGTTGTGCAAGAATCTATAAAATATTTTGGGATGCTATGAATAACAAAGAAGCTAAATTCATTCAAGTATGGACATCACAATATAGCAACTAATTACATAACAATTAATTATGTAATAATTATGTCATCATGAAATTATCACAATTTGAAAAATAAATCATTCTTCTATCTTTTGGTACTTCATTTATAAAATTTAAAGAAGGATGAGTGGAATTACATCAGTTTAAAGATGTCTGATTGGGGATGAAAAATCTTTGTATTGTGCTACCAACTAAGTTGAATAAATGTATTTAACATCAGTTAGATATAACCTTGGAAGTACAATATAACACTTCTATGATATAACATATCTTCTTTAGTATTTTGCATGATTGGTTGGTTTATTGACATACACCACTCATTCCTGTTTGTTTGTAGAAGTAGTATGAAAATACTTTTATTGGGGTCTGGATAGGTTTTATATAAAAGAGAAAATGGGACAAAAAAAAGGATAGAGAAAAAATGGTTTTAGAAAGAAAGAGTAGAAGATAAAAATTTGTCTGCAATATAAAGAACAGAGAATATTGGACCAAACTTTTAAATATAGAGAAAATGACATAAGCAATTAGAAATTACTTAAATAAAAATTCCAAGATCCAGACCCTATTATACTGGTATAATCACGAAGAATAAAGGAAGAGGAATAGAAAAAAAAAACGCAAAAAAAAATTATATACGTTTTACATATAAATAATTGCTATGATTTTGCTGACTTTTTAGGGAGTTCATGACGGTCCATAGAGAAGTGTCCAGACAAATTACGCAACGTACAACTAGAGCAAAATCGAAGAAAAAAGAAGACGAAGGCCTTGTAGGTCTAAGAAAAATTCTGCGAGAAATCATCGAAAAACGCAATAAAACAAACAAGGAAAAGGCGAGTACCAAACTTGCCGATAAGGCTGCTGATAATGCATCACGTGATAAAGTTGTTTCAAAAAAAAAAACGTTTGCTATATCAAAACCTAAATTTGCAGACATCACTGGTCGTAAGGGATGAGCACAAGAACTAATTTCACTGCTTCCTTTTCACTATTGCATGTGCTGTTTACATTTTGCTTTTCATTTAGTGCAATATAATAATGTTCGTTATAGTTCAAGATTCAGGGGTAGAAGAAGTCTTGTATACACAATGGTTTATATTTTACTGTTATTATTTATTAACTGTTATGTTACTGTTCATTTAGATAAAAATAAAAGTGAAATATCTTATTTTGTCAAGAGAACTTTAGTGAATATAATATGCAAAGTAAGTGTATGGCTAAAGTGACGTTATTGTATTGTAAGTATCTCAAAAACTTGGTATTGGAATGACTTAATTAACATACAAATATTTATACAGAGAAGCATGTTTAATCTGTAGCACACATCTTCTATACATATGCATGTCAAGAAACAATCTGTTCAATTTCACCAAATCTTCTGTATAATACACTCAAATACCATTTATAACTTAACTCTTCTTTAGATTGTGGTAACGGGATATGTTTCCCCACTTTCACAATATGAGAACTACAATAAAGAACAACAGTTTTAGTAGCCTTATATATTTCACTTCGTTTTAGTTGACTGTTTTGAAAAAACACAAAATATTAAGCGCACAGCATCTAAGATAAGTTAATTCATCTTAAAACTGTTGTATCTTAAATAGCTATCTGATGTACACACTTGTTTTCAAACATTATAAGCCTTTTCTGAAGTATGAATAACAATTTGCAAGAGCGTGCATGTAGACATACCAACTGGTATCTACAAACATATGTATACCAAAACATAAACATAGCCCTATGGAACATAAAGGTACGTTTAGTACAGGTCTATACAACATATAAGTCGTTATTGCATTGAATAAATGTACAAGGGTAGTTCCATACAGTAAGTTTAGAGATTCACAATTATTAAGCTGAGAGAGATATAACAGGAACACATATGCAGGTTACAGGCGTTGCTTTACACAAGTTTTTCATTACAAAATCTGATAGCTTTTATAAAAAAAATAACCTCTAAGCTTATTTATAGAATTACTATACACGATTCGTAGCAACTTATTGCCATTCCCACAGAGTGGGTTTCCACCAAATTTACTGTAGTTTATAGTAATCTAATGTATCAAAACATGCTATTCCTGGATGTGCTGTCCATAACATTACAGTAGTTTACCCCAATCAAATTTTCTTCGAAAGGATCAAAAGTTAAAACCACTTAACTGAGTCCCGTAAATTTTTTTGGCGATATATTAAAAGCTAGAAGTTCAAATTTAATGTTGTCACCAGTTTGTGTCAAAATACTATACTCATTTGATTGGAATCTGTATTCCCAAAACACAGTGTTTATGCATAACAAGGATTGTAATTTGTTGTAATTGATTGTAATTGTAGGCCCAAGCAAAATTTGAAAAATGAAATCAACATTGGGTAATTAATGATTTATACATTTTATGCACACGCACATTTGTCACGGTTTTACATACGATTTAAGATATGTGTATCAGGTGTTGGTTTTGGCGCTGCTACCGATTTGATAATTATGAATTACACATTATGAAATGTTTATGTGCAAAGTGCACTAACCATGATAACCGATAAAGTAAGGAAATGTTAAATAAAAGTTTAATTTACTAAAAGAAATCTGTTTATAAGACCAGAGTATTGTTTTATTTTTAAATCAGTGCTAAAACATCTTCAGATTGTATGTTCCTTATTCATGTCCGGTTTTGCCATTTGCATGTCGTGATTCACTGACATGTCACTGCATGAACTACTTGAAATATTTGAAGAAAAAAAAATTGTTTGCATCCCAAAGTGCCAAAGATATGTATGTTCTCGTTATATGAATGCATGATTTAGTAGTTTGCAATAACTTTACGACCTATTTGTTTAAATATACGAGCATGTGTACCGATAAGGTACCACGAAGAACGACAAAATGTTTTGCAGTATTTTACGGATCAACAGTAGTAATATCAGTATATTTACAATTTACATTTTTGTTTCAAACTAATGAAATAAAACTAAATTTTCACATATTCTACCCCAGTAAGTTGAAAATGTCAATAGTTTGGATGTGAAAATCGTTGTCAAAACTAAGTTAGTTCAGTAAGATGCATGGTGTCATGTTTAATACAGCATGTCTTGCTAAAAGGAGATTTTTGATACAATACGAATTCAATGGTGTTTATGTGACGTTGGAGTGATACAAGTAATCCTCATGCTGCCAGCTCTTTCAATAGTTTCTGTTAAGGGTATTCGTAATTTAAATGCCAATTTAAAACTAATCGTTTAGTTCAGACACATGTCTACACAATCGAAAGCATTTTGTTGACTTTTAGATGTATTAACTTTTGTGGTGTTTGATTTAACTTTTAACACTTAACACAAACGAGTTTTTCACTGTTTTGAATTATCACGCTAAAACATAAACCCTTCGAATGAGCAAGAAATAAGAACTGACTGGTGTTCATTTACCATGAGAAATTGTAAGTACTACTTAATATTCAAACCTTTTGGATATGTGTTTTTACCAAAAACAATGTATGACGACACACTCCCTTTTGATATTTCAATTTAGGTAGATAAATTTGAAATTCAAATTCAAATTCTGCCATAAAGTATTTCTTTTTCAAAATTCGTCCCTTATTTCCATTTTTATCTCCTCAGTCCCGCCAATATCCGTTTACTGTATCAATTATTTCGTTTAATGAACTAGCGAGTTTTCTAGGATAATGTGGTGTTGTTTAGTTGCTCGTATATTTTCTGTAAACCAAGTTGTCTTTACTTATTTAACGTATGCTAATGATCGAATCATCAAAAAGTATCATCAAACAGTATATACATTTTTGTAGTATTATATACACTGACAACAAACCCTTATTAAAATTGTGCATCTGTCATGAAATTCATTGAGGATTTTCTTTTTTTCCCACTACTACGGAACTTACTTATTTTTAAGCAAAATTAAGAACAACTGGTACCAGGTTTGTGTAATTAACTCTCTTTCATTTAAACTTTCAACCAGATCTCTGAACCTGTAGGTTGCACACATAATTAAGTTGTGCGCCGGCTTTTTATGCCCCATCTACGATAGTAGAGGGTCATTATGTTTTCTGGTCTGTGCGTCCGTTCGTTCGTCCGTCCGTCTGTCCCGCTTCCGTTTAAAGTTTTTGGTCAAGGTAGTTTTTTGACGAAGTTGAATTCCAATCAACTTGACACTTAGTTCACATGTTCCTTATGATATGATCTTTCTTGTTTTAATGCCAAATTAAAGTTTTTAATGAGTGTCTTCCTCGAAGGCCAACATTTGATATGTTACCTATTCCTTGAATGCCAACACAAATATTTCAATAGATGTTTATATAATAACAATAGGCGTTTTTAGGACTATTTAAATGTTTTTATAAATATTAAACTGTTAAACATAATTAGCTATTAACTTGATAAAATTGCAATATTTTATCACTTTTTGATAGACAACTAGTAGATTTTAGGGTTAAAATTATTATGTTTTTTAAAGAAATAAAGAAATTCAAACATTTCTAATTCATTCTATCTAAAACAAAAGATATTTTTGTAATGGAGATTTGTATAAACTGTCATTATAGAAATATTAAAGAAATTTTAGTTAAATACAAATGAATTATCTCAAACTACAAAAAAAAGATATAACAGATTAATGTTATTCCATATCTTCTTAAATATTTTATCAGTTAATATGAACTAATGAAAATTTTTGTATTAAACAATTAATTCAACTTTATGAAAGTATGAAAATATCATCCACAACTCTACAAAGTTTTAAGAAAATCCATATAATGATATATTAGGGTAACAAGAATTTCGATTTGTTGCGAACATAACAAACACTTTAGAATTCATTATGAATCACTTACAATAAAAAAAAAAGTGATATATTTAAATGAAGAAAAATATCCTGAACCACTTATCTAAATAAAATAGTAATCTAACACGATATACAAAATTTCAAGAAATTCCTTCGAGTCATATGCATGATATGGAAGCATATTACAGCACACTCAACTATAGAAATATTGAAAAGAAATATCAAAGTCTAAAGAGTCTATTGTAGAATTTGTGCAAACTGGAATTCCTAACACTATGCACATGTTGACTTTGTGATGTAATACTTTTCATTTAATCATTTAAGAGAATACATATTTGTTCAAGCAGTAACAGCAAAAAAATGACTTTCAACAACTTGACATACATGAACTAGATTTAGCTAAATTTACCTATCTTTTTAATTATTATGATTGTTTCGATAAGTATGCACTTTTGTTGGGATACATACTTACACCTATTTCTATTCCTCTAATGCCAACATAATTATAAGATAGTGCGAGTGGGGCATCCGTGTACTGGGGACACATTCTTGTTTGTTTTTTTTTTATGTTTGAGGAAGTTTCAATCTTTTTTCAGACTTAATAATTTCAATAGGGGTAAGAAGGAGTGTACCATGTTTGTTATTTACTCCCTTGGCAGTAATCAGCCAAGATACCTGATATTTCACGGATAGGATGCATATATGTTGAAGTTGTGCACCTTTTATTATATGATTGTTTGATTAAATTCTCCTAATTTTCCAAACTTGGATACTTGATCATTTATAACAAAATTTAGAAAATAAACTGTCCTAGTTATAACTTCAATCCTCCCACAGGTTTCAACATCGATCCGTGCATGAACGTTCAAAGAAAGACTGCACACATATTGCAATTGCTTACCTTACGGCTATTTGGGAAATATTTGAGAATTAGTTCACATGTTTTCCTGACTTGAGAACTAAAATTTCTCGAAGAGTTACAATGTATTGTAGAACAGCGAAACTTTATTGCTGTGTAATCAAACGTGCCATCAATAAGTACACAGCATGGGTTCTATCCTTAAACAGATTTTAAAAGCACTGTGAAATATAAATAAAAGCATGTAAACAACCTTTATATTCAAAAATATCAAATGAATAAAGGCGACAGTAGTTTATCGATGGTTAAATATACTAGTAGCGTTAATTGATTATTAGAACATTAACAGTACCAATTTATCTGCATCAGATGCGCATTCCGGTAATTAATGACTTCTCATTGTTCGAGGCAAAATTATTTGAAAAGTCAAAACTTATCAAACTCCCAAATGGAATAAAACCGGTTGCAACGACAGTATAGGCTTATAATAGTTCGACTCAAAATTATGACCTCGAGAGTTATGGCACTAGTTGAAAGTTCAAAGAAAGATAACTTCGTGTTATATTTGTTACAACAACACAAGACTTAGTATCATATGTAACGGATTTTAAGAAAAGGATAATAATAATTAATGTGTTATCTGAAGTATATTCCTTTACATAACAAGAATGTTTTCACTGAATCATTTCCATATACGTATTTAGTTATTTAGTTCCGCATTTGAAGATCAATAAAAGTATAAAGATATGTAATAACAGCAGTAACGATTTTCACACACGAAAATGTAGGATGTCAAAAACACCATGAAGTGAAACGGAGTATGTAGTCAGGAAGATTATTTTGAAGTTTAACATATTATAATTAAAAACTAGATTTTTAATGTCATGAGCCAAAACAATATGCTCCACATAATGTTATAGCCTACTTAAATTAAGTATAAAGCGTTTCATCACAAACGCCTAACAATCTTATTATCTTTTTGTAATTAAAAACTAGTAATAAGATCGAACTCCAGGTCAACACAAATTTCTATATAATACCAAATGTTTAGATTCAGTTCTTTGAGAAAGAATATCAGCTGCAGTAGGGGAATTCACAACGTACATTTTTCAAGCTAAAGTTCATGCAAAATATACAGATTTTGCAAGGAATATAAATGGAAAGAAATGTGTGCTATGAAAGAGAAACTGAACAAGATAATAAAAACACTTTTTTTAAGAGAATATAGTTCTTGTATGGCTTAAGTGCCAATCTGCCTAAGAATCAGGCAGTGGTGAAAACATGATAAAAAAAAACCCACCCTATTTGACATTGATTTCAGTTCATAATACGTAGTTATGCACAAAAATAACATTCATTTCCATTTTTCTGTTCTGGTAATAGAAGATACAATTTGGTTGAAATGCACTAGAAATTATCAAAAAAGGGGAGATAACTCTGTAATTTGCTATCATTCTAACCAATTTTCTAATCAAGTTATTTGATATTACCAGACACACACAAACAAAAGACCAATTATTTTTAACTCAGGATGATGGTTAGTATTAAATAGCATGATTAGTTCGGTGGTTTTTTTCTAATCATGTTTTAATTTTTACCTAAATTGCCTGATTCTTACAAAGACTGGCACTTAATTGTAATCTATTTCAATTTACATGATATGATCTATAAATCTCATCCTTGTGTCACATTGCTTATTCATGTAAACATGTAGACCAAACATTTGCAACTAATGACACTGAAAAATTAATATAGACGCCCGATCTACATTATTTTTTACTTGATCGATAAGAACATATCTATAATTAAGATGACTTTGTTTTGTACCTATAACCACCGTAAGACAAACTTTCATATAAAAATCAACAACGGTAATGATATGTTGTCTTAATAGAATAATCCAGCCTCCTTTTTTGTAGATATTAAACTAATATTTGGTTGATAACCGTATAATGATTAGTTACTGGGATTTTTTTGTTTCATTCTTATAATTGAAAATAATTGATGAGTAGTAAACATCGATATAAACGCTACAGAAAAACGTCACACACATATACCATATAAATACGTATAGATGTCAACACACGTTTAAGAATTTTTGGACCTCAATGCTCTTGAAATTCGTTCTTTATCTGGCCTTTTTTATTTTCTATTCCAGCATCAATGAATTAGAGGAAACGCGCGTATGGTGCGAATACTAAACTTCTATCCTGGTATCTACGAATTTTGAAAAAATAGACAGATGCACGTGTCAATATTGTTTGCTTAAACCTTTTAAATTTAATGTGGTGTGCATTGATTTGCTTAGACTATCAAAAGGATTCCAGCAATGAAATATTTGTTTGAATGACAAAAAAGACAACATTAAGTTATTACAGAAGACAACTTCTAATGAGGTTCCTGTCTTTGAACAGACAAAATTAATGATGTGTTGATGATAAACTAGTATTTTCAGATCTTAACATTTTTTCAGTGTGAATCATTGGGCTTACCAAAAGTGTTTAAGGGACATACTATGAATTTTAATAGTACATGAGTAGAAAATTATATGCTTTAAACGTTAATATGACTGGTAACAAAAACATAATACAAACAAAGCAATGATAAACTATATTATCAATTATAGAAAAAGATTGTTTTTAACCTAACCCATTCGTCTCCGAGAGAATCACCAGCTTACTTCATTAGTTTTAAGTTTGCTGTTTATAAACTGTTGAATTGATCGATACCCTCAGGTCTAGTTTCCCCAAATGATAGGTTCCATAAGCCGTATATGTAACAATCTTTCGGAGTTTTTGGTTTGTCATGCTTTTTAATTTCGTTTATCTTATTATTTGGCCTTACAACTACTTTGGTTCGAGCGCCACTGTTTACTTGTGTATACGAAATGGACAAACCGAGTTATAAGCCTGGTAATTTTGATGAATTTAAAGTTATTAGCTATGTAGAGTTTTGATTAGGTAACAATTGACATTAGATATCATTAACGGTTGCTGTTGTTATGAAGTGTATTGAAACTGTAATATAGATGTAGACTGAAAGTGTCAATTTTTCTATTTATTTAAATGTGCGTTTTAATGTCGGCGCTTAAATCAAAGCAATATTTTGTAGATAAGTAAACGTCACAGCAAATATCTTCTGTTGGAACTATACATAAGTCGGTGCATGTATGTGTATGTCTAGAAATTCACGGCTTGTATATGTATCCGTCATTCCGTATTTCTTTTCGCCTCTGTTAGACAACAATGCACACAAAACTGTCGTCAAGATTGTCATGGCTTCAATCAATGAGAATGGTTTTATATTTGGTCTGCAGCTTGAAAATGTTAAGATTTAGCGTGTTATAATTATTTGATCTGCCTTGGAGATTGTTAGTTATTTTACAACACTCATATCACAAATGAATACAAATGTACGCCAAACTTAACTTGGCTTCTACACAAGGGAGTCTGATAATTTTAAATAGTACAGTTTAAGCAAATTGTACATCTATTGTGAAAGCCACTTCATTTTTGTCAAAATCTTAAATTTTACAATAGTCATTAAGTTTTTTTTTATTTCAATGTCTTAAATGAAGGGGAATGATTTAATATATTTGAGCATCACTGATAAGTCTTATGTAGACGAAACGCGCGTCTGGCGTACTAAATTATAATCTTGGTTCCTTTGATAACTATTGGATACAGCTTGGTAATGTTGGATGATAGGGTGTTTGCAATTTCAACATCTGCATTACAGACGGTGCGATGCCTGTTTGCTTTTAGTTGGAAAATTTACTTATTTTCGTAGCTTTCGGAGCTTCTATGATTTTAATGAAAGATCAGTTATCACACATGTTATCGGAAGTTTTTGCAGGCAAAAATACTGGTCCAGACATAGTATATGTTCGGTTTACATATTTGTAGACTTTAAATACTATAATTGTTCATTGCATATTGTCTGTATTCAAGGAAGTTATAATTATGACATGTCTCTCCTTATATTACTGTCATAGTTGAATTCAAACATTCTAATTTAAAGATATACAATGAAGGAATTTCTTTTTTTTAGGCGAAGAGAAAGCTTTCCCTTGCAGCTGCAAATAGAATGTTGAACAGTCCTCGACGATTTTCAGTCGCAGTAACTCAACGTATCGAGGCAGATTCGAGTAATGTGAACTCAAGACCAACATCGTCTGTTTCAACCAGGGTTCATACACCTATCAGAGAAACTTCGAGGGACATATCTACGCCGTTAAGGAGTGCAAATTCAAGACGACCAACAACTTCAAGAAGGGGTTCTAATTATAGACCCGTTTTAAATGTGACCAAGAGACCATCGTCATCACTAAACAAAAATGTAACATTTTCGGAACGACACACTTCAGCAAATATGCCTAAAGAAGTTCCTGTTGCATAGTGAAAAATAAAACGCACTACTGTAAATTGCATAATATATTGAATATCAAAGAAAGTAATGTTTATAATAAAATGGTGTACATGTACATATCCAAAAAAAGCCTTTTTATCTTTTGTTTAGATTACAGATATTGCTACAATGAGAAAACATTTTAGATACAAGCTTATTCCATGCAATGACCACGTAAGAATATAAGAAGACAGAAAATAGCATTGAAACAAGGCCACTTCATTTTCAATAGCAAATTATTTTTTATAATAATTCTGAAAAAGGCATCTTAACCTTCTTCTATGAATTACCTAATTCAAGTATGCTGAATCAATAAGATTTAGCATGCTCATGATCCTGGCGACAAAACAAAAAGTTTGGAAAGCCAAATAAAAAATATTTTAAAGCACAATAGGAGTTGGTTCAACTATCTCATAATTTTCGCCCTGAAATATGAAACATTTAACTGTCATAATGTTATGAATATTTTATCAATACATATATTTACCTGATTAAGTGTTTTTGAAGAAGATTTTCACGAATGTCCTTGATGTACTTGTGACGACATAAATATGCGTCAATTTTGTATAAATCTGATTTTATGTATTTTTCTGAAAAATGAAGCGTGGCGCGAATCCGGGTCCGTCCGCCCTGATTTCGGTTCGCCCTAGTTACAGTTCGCCCTAGTTCCGTTTCGCCCTGAGACCGTTCGCCCTGATACCTGTTTACCCTGGGTATGTTCGCCCTGATTTTTATTTTTTATTATATTGTTGTGTTGTGTGTATTTAATTGAATATGTTCAAAGTCAGTCTACAATTTCGCCGAATATTTACGATTTTTATTTTTTAGTATAGTGTTGTGTGTATTTAATTAAATATGTTGAATTATAAGTTCATGCCTCAGAGGCGGATTTAGGGGGGGCAGGGGGCCCGGGCCCCGCCTTTTTGGGAAAAAATTTGGTTGCTTATATAGGGAATCACTGAAGCGTGACTGGAGCGGGCCCCCTCTTAGGTCAGTCAGTGGGCCCCCACTTATGAAAATTTCTGGATCCGCCACTTTGCCTAACAATTTGTACATCAGTGTTTTTACCCATCCAAGCTGACTATTTTATTTGCGAAAAATGTTATTTTCATTATTAATCCATCAAAGGCAATTCATATACCAATCAGTGATATCAAAGATTTCAAATCATACCTAATCAGCAATACACCTTATCGCTATTTGTCCGCCATTGCTGGAAATCACACAGGTTCCCGTAAAATTTTGACGTCATAAAACAAAATATCTGACGCCACAATGGAAAAGTGATTGTTGTTGACGTCAAAAGTTCAAGCGGCCGGGTCAGCCGGGATTAGCGATAAGGTGTATAAAAATTCAATCAACAGTAATTAAAAGTAATTATAAAATAAAGTGTAACAATGCAGCCAAGAATTTTATTTAATTAATATTCTGTATTTAACTGTTAATAGATATACATAAATTTTAATATATATATATAAATATATATTTCTTTCATTAATGTAACATATACATATCATTTCATCAAAAATCAAAACTTATGGCATAAAAGGCAACTTATTGGGTTGGATTGAAAATTATTTGAGTAATAGGAGACAGAAAGTACTTCTAAAAAATTCAGAATCTGCATTTGGAACATTAAAAGCAGGTGTGCCCCAAGGCTCAGTACTTGGGCCTTTATTATTTCTGATGTTTATAAATGACATAGCAGATGAAATTCAGTGTTTAGTTAGACTTTTTGCCGATGATAGTGCACTTATGTATTCTTCAATCAATGCTTTAGATATAGAAAGGAGATTAAATGAGGATCTACAAACATTAAATGATTGGTCAAAACAATGGCTTGTAGATTTTAATCCTCAGAAAACAGAATATATGGTTTTTAATTTCCGTAAGGATGCACAGCCTATTTATTTGAAATTTAATGGAGAATTGATTAAAAAGGTTGATGACCATAAACATTTGGGTGTTACTTTTTCTGATAATTGTAAGTGGTCAGTACATATAGATAACATTTGCTGTAGTGCCACTAAACAAATTTTTGTTCTGAGAAAATTGAAATATATTCTTAACAGAAACAATCTTAATAAGATATATCTTGCATACATACTTCCACTTTTAGAATATGCATTTGAGCTATGGGATGGATGTTGTGTTAGAGATTCTGAAAAAAATGAGCGCTTGCAGTTTGAGGCAGCCAGAATTATTACTGGACTTCCGCAATTTGCAAGTATAGAATCCCTACTTTTTGAAACTGGATGGGAAACTTTGAGTTCTAGAAGAAATAGACGTAAATTATGTTTATTGCATAAAATACACAACAATAATGTTCCAGAATATCTTATGGATTGTATTTCGAATTATACAGATGATAATTATTATAATACTAGAAACCGTTCTCACTATAGAGTACCAAGATGTAGATTGGACATATTTTCTAAATCTTTTTTCCCTTCTTCAATTCGAACATGGAATTTATTACCATTAGATATTAGATCCATACAATCATCTCCAAATTTCAAAAACACTATCCGGAGAAATGATATTTCTTTTTTGGTACCTAAATATTATTTCATTGGAAACAGGATAGAAAATATACTACATACAAAATTACGACACAGATGTAGTCCTTTAAAAGCTGATTTATACAGAGTTAATTTAGTAAATGACCCCAGTTGTGAATGTGGGTGTCCATTAGAAGATTCGATTCATTTTTTCTTAGAATGTCCACTCTACATAAACTTTAGAAATCAGCTCTTTAAAAACATTCAACACAAACATAATATAAAATTGTATATATTTTTCATATTGTACTAAAATATTTAATTGCTGTCATCTTGAAATTTTGTATATTGTACTTATATGGAGAGGATTTTCTTAAGTTGTTATAACTTGTATCCAATCCTATTGTATATTTAGACAATAAAATATGTTTAAACTAAACATATCATAAATGAAAATAGGGCGAACGAACCCAGGGCGAACGGATTACCAGGGCGAACAAACTCAGTGCGAACGAACCTAGGGCGAACATGTAATCAGAGCGAACGATCCCGATACCGCGTGGCGCCACCCCTTACCCACAAATATTTTTCAAATCATATTATTTACTTGTCATTCAATATTTTAATGGGAAAGTGCAGCGTCACGTCTGAAATTATAAAACAATTTGAAAAGGTGACAACATTCTAGAAAATTGATAAGAATGAAATACAGTGGAGATCACTTCTAACCTCTCATTAGAACTGTCAGAATATTCTGTCATAGAACTGTTCTAACCTGTCCTAGAACAGTTCTGTTCTAGGTAGAACTGTCAGGATCAGTTCTAGGTAGAACTGACTAAATCAGTTCTAGGTAGAACTGACTAAATCAGTTCTAGGTAGAACTGTCAGGATCAGTTCTAGGGTAGAACTGTCAGGATCAGTTCTAGGTAGAACTGACCAAATCAGTTCTAACCGTAGAACTGTCAGCAGAACTGACTAAATCAGTCAGGACTGTAGAACAGTTCTAAATGACGTCACTGCAGAAAGGGCAATTTAGAATTTAGAAGAAATGATCTGTTCCAATTACTTTACTATATATAATAGCAGATTTTTCTATATTTTTTACTGATCAAAATTTACATGTACAAATATCGAAGTGGATAGGAGGTTATCCAACTCATCGGAGAAATATTTTTATGAGATAGCAAATGAAACATCATTGTTTACGTTTCTTCGTTCCCCGTTTTTAACAGTCTCTTCGTAAATATAACTCTGCATTTAATTCAAGTAAATTTAATCTTAATTTACCTTGTTTGCCTTGGATTTACATTCATGATTTAAGATTCTGTTTGGACAAATGCTCAAACGAAAATTGTACTGTAACAGTGGATGAATTATGGGATATCATAGTAATGAACACAGTGTTGTTAAACGCAAGAAAACTATGTACATTTGCACCTCGAGATTTGCACTGAGGTCTCAGATTTGCATTATCTCGTTGCCAAACTTATCCATAACGATAATGAATAATATCTGGGAGTCTGGAACGTCAGAAAAATATACTCGATCTGAACATGAATGAAATATTTGCCACTGGACGTAAGGCTACAAACAAAACCAATCATTTTCCTTCTTCAAATTATATTAACAGTATAGTCAGTATACCTTTCCAAGAAGAGAACTTCTCATACATGTACTTTTCATTTTAAAATAAAGTATATGAATCAGTGATGTGAGTGTTGGATGATGCCCTTAAATAGTTCTGTTTAAAAAAAAAACATCATGAACTACTGACTAAATAAAAATTCACTTTTTGTGACGGTTCATTATTTAATAATTTTAGTTTGGATGTAATGGGTCTTCTGTCGTTATTGTGTTATCAGCGCCCATAGACATAAGTTAGTCATGTTTGTTCAATTTCCAATATTGCAGTTATTTATATATACTACAGTAAAAAAAATGTAACCGAAGTACTGTTCAACTATATAGACTCACATAAAAAAGCAAATATGGTCAGTTTTGGTTGATGCGGTCAAAAGATTTTATTATACAACTCAGTCTGAAGTATGAAAACTACTGATATTTGTTTACGATTTAATACTTTGAATAAAAAGAGGATATACTGGCACTATAAATTCATGCGGGCAAAATTTTGAGGTCATTGTTTTCCAATATTGCTGTAACTTGTATATTACAGTCCCTCTTGACCTAAAATTAGAACTGAATTACTGTGCAGCTTTATAGATTTGCAGAAAGAAAGAGAAAATAAGGTCAGTTTAGATTGATGCGGTCAAAAGATTTTATTACACGACTCAGTCTGAAGTATGAAAACTACTGATATTTGTTTACGATTCAATACTTTGAATAAAAAGAGGACATGCTGGCACTATAAATTCATGCGAACAAAATTTTGAGGTCTTTGTTATCCAATATTGCTATAACTTGTATATATTACAGTCCCTCTTGACCTAAAATTATAACTGAATTGCTGTACAGCTATATAGATTTGCAGAACGAAAGAGCAAATAAGGTCAGTTTAGATTGATGCGGTCAAAAGATTTTATTACACAACTCAGTCTGAAGTATGAAAACTACTGATATTTGTTTACGATTCAATACTTTGAATAAAAAGAGGACATGCTGGCACTATAAATTCATGCGAACAAAATTTTGAGGTCTTTGTTATCCAATATTGCTATAACTTGTATATATTACAGTCCCTCTTGACCTAAAATTATAACTTAATTACTGTACAGCTATATAGATTTGCAGAAAGAAAGAGCAAATAAGGTCAGTTTAGATTGATGCGGTCAAAAGATTTTATTACACGACTCAGTCTGAAGTATGAAAACTACTGATATTTGTTTACGATTCAATACTTTGAATAAAAAGAGGACATGCTGGCTGACTAAAAAATTCATGCGAACAAAATTTTGAGGTCATTGTTATCCAATATTGCTATAACTTGTATATATTACAGTCCCTCTTGACCTAAAATTATAACTGAATTACTGTACAGCTATATAGATTTGCAGAAAGAAAGAGCAAATAAGTTCAGTTTAGATTGATGCGGTCAAAAGATTTTATTACACGACTCAGTCTGAAGTATGAAAACTACTGATATTTGTTTATGATTCAATACTTTGAATAAAAAGAGGACATGCTGGCACTATAAATTCATGCGAACAAAATTTTGAGGTCATTGTTTACCAATATTGCTGTAACTTGTATATTACAGTCCCTCTTGACCTAAAATTATAACTGAATTGCTGTACAGCTATATAGATTTGCAGAAGGAAAGAGCAAATAAGGTCAGTTTAGATTGATGCGGTCAAAAGATTTTATTACACGACTCAGTCTGAAGTATGAAAACTACTGATATTTGTTTAAGATTCAATACTTTGAATAAAAAGAGGATATGCTGGCGCTATAAATTCATGCGAACAAAATTTTGAGGTCATTGTTTTCCAATATTGCTATAACTTGTATATATTACAGTCCCTCTTGACCTAAAATTATAACTGAATTACTGTACAGCACCCTTTTTATGGAAGATCAATGCATTTGAATGAGGACAATAAATTTTAGTTGGACCCCCCCCCTTTTTTTTAAACTGCTGGATCCGTCCCTGGTGGTTTGGGCCGGAATAACGTATTACATTAAGGTCAGATAATTTTGTTATGTAAATTGAGTCATCCTGACTCCCCGAATGACAAATGTAAAATAAATGAAATAATAATGCCCCCCCCCCCCCCCCCAATATTAACGGCTTAATTTATGTTAAAAAAATGAAAGAAAAACAAATAATTTATGTAACACATCAACATAGAAAATCACTGAATAACAGGCTCCTGACTTGGAACAGGCACATACATGCAGAATATGGCGAGGTTAAACATGTTCTCTTGCCGATTATAAATCTGAAATAAAATCGGCAAAATAGCAAAACTCTATATAATATTAATCGCTATTTTGCCGAAGCCTTTATATTAAGACAAATATTTCTTCAAACTTATAAATCAATTCTAGCCGTAGAATTTATAAATCAATTTTAGCCGTAGAATTTATAAATTAATTCTGGCCGTAGAAATTATAAATCAATTCTAGCCGTAGAATTTGAAATCAATTCTAACCGTAGAACTGTTCTAGAAGTAGAACTGACCAAATATCTTGTCAGTTCTAGCTAGAACTGTCAGGATCAGTTCTAGGGTAGAACTGTCAGGATCAGTTCTAGCTAGAACTGTCCAAATCAGTTCTAGGTAGAACTGTTACGGTTTAGGGGATAAGCTGTAGGTTTGTATACATGACTCTATCGGGTTACTCAGTAAACACTCATTTCTATTCTCGCGTTCGTCGTTTACTGTTAGCCAACGCGTATACAAAGACATTTGATGAACATCGTATATACTTTTATTGTTATTGTATGTAAATATTGTTAGTCAGGTCTCTGGGAATAATACTATAGAGTTCGTCTTCACTGTTTGACCATGGGGGTCCCCTGACTGAACGACTGTTTCCACCTTCTGTTTACCCTTATTTTACACGTTCCTGCTTTATTACCTTGTTATTTTATTAGCGTAAGGCATGAATATTGTAACCGGGGCCCATACATGCTAAGAGTAAGCTTAGATAAGTCCCGTTTGTCCATTTCCCGACTCGACAGAATGTCAACATTCCGATCGCCGCCATTTGCATCACTATGTTTATTGACGTCAGTGACCTAATGACCTGAGATCAGCATCCAATCAGCATAACATAATTTGCCCACCATCTCCATAGGGGCACGAGACGTTGGTGGGACAGAGATATAAAAGCAAGTGCACAACAGTCTTCAGATAGACTGCGGCCCGCTACCAGGGCAGTCACTCCTGATACCAAGGAAACTTACCAAAGGCAAAGCAAACCAAAAGTGCCGCAGTCGATGCAATACATGTACCTTTGCATCCCCGTTGGATAAATGGACCAAACCATGATTGACCTAGATGTTTTACTACGCTTACTACGTTGTTGACAAACGATTAACGTACCAAAAAGGGGGGTCTCTGTATATTTTATTATTAAAGTGCTCTGGTGGTTTTTCATGTGATTTATACTTGGAATAGTATTGAATGTTTTGTATATAATAAATTGTGAAGCTTTATTAATCTTGTTATCTGTTGTACATGTAATTAGTAAGTCAATGTTAATGAGTTTCTGTGCTACCATATTTAGACCAGTGCCTTAACTGTTTTGCCTGCTACGCTACCATTGCATTAACCATTTTGCCAGCTACGCTACCAGTATTACTTAGTTTGTAACTCGACACCAGAGTTGACAGTTCCATATCAGAATTTACCAGAAATATAGTAACCAGTGTGTTAACCTTGTGTAGAAGTTAATACCTTTATTTATGGGACACCCCCGTCCCGTAACATTTGGTGTCCGGCGGTGGGATACGTATAAAACCACACCTCGAGAGTAGAGACTTGAACCAGTATTTTTTTATTTATGAACTTTGTTGACTTACTTGTACAACAGATTTAATTTAAACAATTAACATGAGTAGTTGCGTTAGCCCTTCAGAAAATTTTGTTCCTGACAGTCGTGCATCTACCCATGTTAGTGACAAATCTTGTGCATCAAGGCCAGATGATGTAGTAAATACCACGAATAAGAAGGTTGAGGTCTATACAAATATAGTGAAACAGTTCAGTAGAAATTTGAATACCCTAGGGGACCGTTTTAATAGATTTGAAACACAGTTAAAGATAAATAATGAAAAAGTAGAAAAGCTTGAAAATCTTTCTGAATCACTTTTAAGTAGTATATCGAAAATAGAAGACCAGGTGGCAAATTTGTGTATGAGTGTTTTAGATAAAATACCAAAAGTTACCAATGATAGTACATGTGAGAATACAAGTTCTAATGTTACCAATAAAGTATGCGGGAGTAGTGAATCAAACCAGTTGTCTAACCGAGAACCAGTATCCATCAATACTATTGGGTATACAAAACCATCAAAATATGATGGGACCACTTACTGGCTTGAGTACAAGTTACATTTTGAGGCTGTTGCAAAATTAAATAATTGGTCTGAAGATATAAAAGTTTTAAAGCTTATTATACATGTATGAATGGTGCTGCTTTGTCGACTTTAGCTGATATTGAGATAGATAATATCCCAACATATTGTTATTTAGTTAAACTGTTAACCAAAAGGTTTGCTCCTGAAAACCTGACAGATGTATATATGTCACAAATTGATGCTTGTGTTAGAAAACCAGGTGAACCATTGCAGGAACTGGCGGATAATATAAAAAGGCTAGTCAGAATGGCTTACCCATCCGCGAGTCTCGATACCAGAGACTATTTAACTTATAGGGCATTTAGAAAAGCACTAAATGATCATGATTTAGAATTGGCTATTGTACAAAGCAATGTAGAAACAATTGACGGAGCGTTGTACTGTGCTCTGAAATGTGAAACTTTTAGGGCTAGAGAGAAAAAGTTTAGACAGCAACCAAAATTTGAAACGTCTGTTTGTATTAATGCCAAGGCAAACCAGACCTGTTATTTCTGTAATGAGAAAGGACACGCCATTAGAGACTTTCCTAAGAGAACTTAATCGTTAATGTTTGTTACATTCAGATACCATGAATGTTAGCATGTGAACATGTTTTTTTTATATATATATTTGTTATGAAAATGAGATTTTTACCAGTAATAGTCATTTTCGATACCTGAAAGTGAGTTTTGTACCAGTAATACTAGTAGTAATTTTTGATACCGGAAAATGAGTTCGTTAAATATTTCAGTATTTTTATAAAGAGTTGCACCTCGTTAAATATTTATTGTTCTATCAGTTGAAACTGCTGAGGTGGTGTTATGTATGCATTCATGTTACCAATGAATAACCTTTTTATAGACCATTGTATGATAAACAGAGTTGTATGGTTGGACCTTTTATTGACTACAGTATTATTTACTAGAATACAGAAATATTCTGATTGACTCATCGACGTGTCTGAGTGACGGATGAGATGTCAATGGAATGTATTATTTTGGTATTGTCCCGGTGACTCACCGACGTGTCTAAGTGACGGGTGGAATGTCTGTGGAATATCATACAGTATTTGTTTTACCTATATTAGTTTACCAGTGTTCCCGGTGACTCATCGACGTGTCTGTGTGACGGATGGAAGTCCTGTGGAATATTTTCATATGGTATTGTTGTGATTCGCTGACGTGTCTTTGTGACGGGTGACATGCACAATTTAAAGTACCATTTATTAAGCCACTTATTTATTTGAACCAACTATACCATGAAGTTTACACCAAGTAGAGCAAACACTTTACATTGAAACCATACATATACTAATATCTAAGAGTTGTGAGTATCTCAATTCCAGAGATAAACCATTGTACCATGTTTAACACCATATTATTGATGCCAGAATTATAGAACAAATGTTTGATATTTATAGTACCAGAGATCGACGCTATAGAACTAATGATGATTATTGTGATTAATTTACCATGTCGATAGAGGCAGCAACCACACAGAGAAGATCCGGTTTTATTATTCAGTAGGTTGATAAGTAGGTATTTTATTAGGTAGGTGTCCTATTTTTAGTTCGAGGACGAACTCTTTTCCTGGGTTGGGGGTAGTGTTACGGTTTAGGGGATAAGCTGTAGGTTTGTATACATGACTCTATCGGGTTACTAAGTAAACACTCATTTCTATTCTCGCGTTCGTCGTTTACTGTTAGCCAACGCGTATACAAAGACATTTGATGAACATCGTATATACTTTTATTGTTATTGTATGTAAATATTGTTAGTCAGGTCTCTGGGAATAATACTATAGAGTTCGTCTTCACTGTTTGACCATGGGGGTCCCCTGACTGAACGACTGTTCCCACCTTCTGTTTACCCTTATTTTACACGTTCCTGCTTTATTACCTTGTTATTTTATTAGCGTAAGGCATGAATATTGTAACCGGGGCCCATACATGCTAAGAGTAAGCTTAGATAAGTCCCGTTTGTCCATTTCCCGACTCGACAGAATGTCAACATTCCGATCGCCGCCATTTGCATCACTATGTTTATTGACGTCAGTGACCTAATGACCTGAGATCAGCATCCAATCAGCATAACATAATTTGCCCACCATCTCCATAGGGGCACGAGACGTTGGTGGGACAGAGATATAAAAGCAAGTGCACAACAGTCTTCAGATAGACTGCGGCCCGCTACCAGGGCAGTCACTCCTGATACCAAGGAAACTTACCAAAGGCAAAGCAAACCAAAAGTGCCGCAGTCGATGCAATACATGTACCTTTGCATCCCCGTTGGATAAATGGACCAAACCATGATTGACCTAGATGTTTTACTACGCTTACTACGTTGTTGACAAACGATTAACGTACCAAAAAGGGGGGTCTCTGTATATTTTATTATTAAAGTGCTCTGGTGGTTTTTCATGTGATTTATACTTGGAATAGTATTGAATGTTTTGTATATAATAAATTGTGAAGCTTTATTAATCTTGTTATCTGTTGTACATGTAATTAGTAAGTCAATGTTAATGAGTTTCTGTGCTACCATATTTAGACCAGTGCCTTAACTGTTTTGCCTGCTACGCTACCATTGCATTAACCATTTTGCCAGCTACGCTACCAGTATTACTTAGTTTGTAACTCGACACCAGAGTTGACAGTTCCATATCAGAATTTACCAGAAATATAGTAACCAGTGTGTTAACCTTGTGTAGAAGTTAATACCTTTATTTATGGGACACCCCCGTCCCGTAACAGAACTGACCAAATCAGTTCTAGCTAGAACAGTTCTAACCTAGAACTGACTAAAAGGTGTCAGGCTGACAGTTCTACATACTGTTCTAGAACAGTTCTCCTGACAGATTCTGACAGAATTTATGAGAGGTTAGAACTGATCTCCACTGTATATTCCTGTTTCAGGCTAATATATGAAAAAGATGGATATATAATATAATATTTCTTATCAAACTTTCAAAAATTATACATTAGGCAAAACATACACATATCATATACTCCAACAAAAAAGCCTAAAAAACTCTTTATCCGGCCGTATAAAATGGTTACTGGCTGTACTCCTTTATTAGAATCGATATAAATAAAACAAATTTACTGTCAGAAGTCATTTGGCATAGGAGGTTTTCAATTGTTAGAACAGTCACAGGAGTTATTTGAAAATTGAGACGTACATATATGAACTGTTAAAAAAAAAACCATACAATGTTATCTTGAGGACAGATTAACTATCAGAACCGGAATCGATCCATTGATGGGTAAACTATATGGGACTTAAAGTCATGCGCACGGCACGTACACGATTGAGTACTAAACATAACTTTTGATGTCACACCACAAATGCACCTTGTCAAGTCAAGAACTTCGACAGTAGAATGAGCTAATAATACAGCAAAATGTGTTATTTTGGAAGTGTCCTGTTTTATTTTAGATTTTTTTTAGCATGAAAATGGACGAAAGAAGTTTTGAAAATCAATCGTTTTAATAGAAGAATTCAATTTGCATGATCGAATAAGAAATTCAAACAAATGCTGAAGAAGACAATTATCAAAGTAAGAGTGAAAAAAATCTAATGTCCATTATTTATAGATATTCAATTTGACGATTCTGAATTTAAGGATGGACAAATTTATGAGAAAAAACCCAATGCTTTTGAAAAATGTGCTCTTTGACATCAAATAAGTTACAACATATACAACTTTATGCCAAATATTCTGAACAAAGTTTCTTGGGGAAATCTAATTTGACAACAT